>APFE031707305.1:97019-129236 GCA_000404065.3 Pinus taeda | reverse complement strand
TTAATTATAGAAAAATACTATTTCAATACTAAATTATTATCTTAAAAACATGTTAAGTGTAATAACATTTGCCCTAAAAAAAAACATGGTAAACATTATTTTAAACATGAGGACTTGATTTTTAAATAACAAATTAAGATAATGGACTAACAAATAAGTAAGAGGAATTGCTCCGAAAGTTATGGAAATTCCAATTATATTCAGAGAAAATCTCGCAAGGATTTTTGTAAATCTAAGTTATAGTTGTTAAACTTCAAAATTTTAGGTGGCCTAGATGTTTTTGATAGTGTTGAATCCATTTCCACCATCAAAAACACGATTCAAAAACAAGATTTTTTGAAATTTTTTGGCCGTTCAGACAATTCCTACCCCTCGATAGACGACTCCAATGATAAATAGAAAATTAATATGTGCCTTAAGAATGAGAATGAGAGTCAGTGTAGTAACATTTTTCTTAAAAAAAACCTTATAAACACTCTTTTAAACATAGTTATTAATAAGGATCAAAATCAAATTAAGATAATGGACTAACAAATAAGCAAGAACTGACCTTAAATGATAAAGAGAAAATCAATATGTGCCGTAAGAATGAGAATGAGAATCTAAGAAAGTAGACTTATACATAAACATTAGAAATAGAATTAATCTCAAGTTTATTGTCACTTTAAAAATGTGAGAACTTGGAAAAGTAAATTTTTCCATACCATTAGAAAAACGAATTATGTCTGTATTATGTTCACATTTCTGAAGGAAAATAAATTTAAGAGATATCTTATTTCCAGGCCATTCTAGTGAATTGGTATATAAATGTGAGAGAAATGAATATAAACTATGAACTCATATTTATTCGAATCATTTGATTCTCATTTAGAACGGAATAGTCATTTATTGGCAAGCAATATAATTTATTTATTATAATGAATTTGTATTTGATGACAAGAACACTGAATTTATTTATTTATTTTTTGTTTAATTAATATAATATTATTTTTGTAATTTTTTTCATTTATAAATAATTATATAATTTTTATTTTATATAATTATTTGATATCATAATTATTAATGTGTTTAAATTTATAAATATAAATTTAATTAAATTTAATTAAATTAATTAATTTATTATTTATTAAAATAAAAATTGTGATCGAGTCGCGTTTCTTGTTAATTTAAATAACATGAAAATTTTCATATTTTATAGTACAATTATTCTATATATGTAATTAAAAAAAATTTTATATTCTATTATTATATATTAGGGATATGCTGCATAATGGGTGGGAGACAATAACTCATTTTAATTCAAAATTTTTTTTTTTAAATATCTTGTAAATAAATTTATTACTCTCTTTTTATATAAATATTTTTTAAAATTATAAAAAATCTATTATAATACCACACAATTATAATATTTTTAACAAAATTATTCACAATTTATTCAACATTCAAGAATCAAAATTTCAACAAATTATTATTCTTTATTTATTCATCAAAATCAAAACTATATTTCAAAATAACATTCTATAGTTTAAAATATATGAAAAATGACATTTATTCAAATTGTAATCAATGATATTCTATATTTCAAAATAACATTTTATAATTTAAGATGATATGAAAAATTACATTTATTCAAATTGTAGTTCATGATATTTTATCAAAATAAAGACATAATGTATATCTAATCATTATGCGTTTTACTAAATATTCTTTAAAAGGCTTATGAGGTTTTCTTCATTGTTATTTCAAGGGTATTTACCATTTTTTTTGTGTGGGTTCATTTCATTAATTGTTTAATAAAGGGTTTTTGGGTTTTTAAATTTGTATCTTCTCTGGTATCTAATATGTTGTTGACAATGTGAGCATTTTTGTTGTGGGTTCATTTTTATTTGGTGGTGATTTCATGTTTCGTATCTTGTGTTTTTCTTAAAATGCCTACATAGGAGATTTAGTCCACATTGTATGCTAACCTTTTATGGTTCCTATTTTTCTTCTAAATTGTTAATTTTGATTTCATGAATGTGGTTGAGCTTAGGGGTTATAATAAACTCTTGTACAAGAGTGATAATCAGTGTTGAAAACATTGGATATGATTTGTTAATAATTGTGGTGATTTTTCTTTTGGGTTCCTTACATTTTTTCTAGGATTGGGGAGTTTCCTATTTTATGTCATGTGTTCTATATGTTCCATTGTTGGTCCATATATTACTTCTAGGCTAGTTGTTCTAATTAGTCTTTTTTAAGTGTAAAATCGCCATACTAAGCCATATATATTAAGTTATTACAATTCTATTGCTATATTAATAGGTCAACTAGAACATTCATTATATCATTTCATCATAATTGTACCCTTTATATATATCTATATATATAGATATATATATAAAACAAGGCTACCTAGTCGTAGGATCATCTCATCTTTAGTTTTGTATTAGATTCATTATAAAAGGGGTTCCCCTCATAATGGATTTTATTTCTCAACCTTTTATCATTTTTAAGGTACTTGGTTCATTACATTATGTATCAAAGCTTAACGTCCAAGGGATTTTCTTCTTCAATCAAGACATAATTGCACTTTCATAATAATGTTGTTTTAGGAAGTTTTAGTTAGTAAAATTTTGAGAAGGCTAAGGAAACATAATGAAGTACATGCCATCTTTTTATTTTCATTATAAATTTTTTTCTCAAACGTTTAAGATAGTGAAATTTTTTGGAGGAGGAGAAATATTATAGTATATATCACAAAAAAATTGTACTATCGTTCATTATATTTTTTGAGATATAGTCTATGAAATCTAGGGATTGTGACTAATCGTAAAATTCATCTTAAAGGAACCATGTTAGGGTTTTAGTTATACAATTTATTTGGTAAAGTATTAGACTTTGAAGTTTTCATAATACTAATTATAAATAGTTGGTTATGCATAGAATTCTTTTTTGAATTTGACTGACTATATTTTTTAAAATATATCTTATGGAAGTTAGGGTCTTTGACCAACCCTAAAATTAGTCTTAAAAAGTACGTCTTGAAAATTTTTCTATAACATTTTTCACTCGAGTTTTATATCGTGAAATTTTTTGGAGTTTAAGAAATTATTCAACTTATCATTTTCCCATTAGCACATCCAATGACATTTTCTTCACAGTCCTTGATCTTCAGTGTTTAACATCTCTCTATTCATATTTATGTCAAGAAGGTAAGGCACTTCAGCCTTTGCTGAGGGTTATGGTAGGTCCTCACTGTCTTGGCATGGTTGTCATCAGATATATTTTCCCTTACAAGATTCCTATTGTGATCTCGCTCCTCAAATCAAAAATTCATCTTTTCAAATATCACGAGGCTTTCAAGAGGGTCATCATGAATTTTACGATCCAATCATTTAATGGCTAGAACAATCCTACTTGGCAAGCTCTATTACAGACAACAAGTTTCAACCCTTCCTCGTGCTTGCTAAGAAGCTCAATGTATATGAAGACATATCTGCAAGAGGCTTCCGAGGTTTGTTTAAAAATGGTATCCATCAAAAAGGTAAGCATGTGGATCGGGTTAAAGTAGTGGTTGTGGCACATCTTTCTGCCCATAGGCAGTACCTTCCATTTCTTGCATAGGTTTTTCAAGTTTTTGTATCTTCTGTTGCACATTACTTTATATCTGTTTTAATCGTTATCTTCCTTGTTGAGTTTTCCATTTGGTTTTCATCATACGTGAATAAGTGTTGTGTTTTGCTGCTTTGTGGCTTCTGAGTGTGTATGTGGCTGAAGTTCAAAGAGTCTTATCACACTTCAACATTTGGCCAGTCCTGTGTCCGACTTTGTTGTAATTGGTTGTATCTTTTGGCCGATGAAGTTCCGACGAAAAATGCGATCCATCTGTAAGGAGAACTTTGGTCCAACCATGGACCTGTGTCCAGTCTGGGAACCTCATGCCTAAATCAATTTTCTTCTTTGGTGTTTTCAAGTTTATCCAACTAGTAGCAATGGATAAGTGGAAAATATAAACGAGAAAATCTAAATCAAAGGTCTTTATATGCTTCTTTGAAGTAATAACCTCTCTTTCTCTCAATAAGTCAGGATCCCTCTTATGCCCCAAAATAAATAACTGTGAAAGCACATTTCTCTTTAATAAATAAATGGAGAAAGAAGAGAAAGGCTTTCTGTGCAGAGAGGTGAAGTAAGAAACTCCATCAAAGTATTGTCTAGGCTTGCTGGTAGTGGAGAAATGTTTGTGTTCCTGTGTGTCTTCGTCAAGGTACTGTCCAAGCCTATTGGCAATGGAGCAACACTAGAGATGAAAAACTATACTCTGGAAGTCTTAAGCTCGCAAGCTAAACTACCCTTCCCAATTTGAAACATTGTGATATGGTTGAATATTATGTTGTGTTCAACTAAGAAGGTACAAAGGGGACCATGTCCACCCATGGGGTAAGTGAGGAAGCCAAAATAATCTACACGATGAATCAATACTCCCTGAAGGACCAAGACCCTACACTAAAAATGAACCAAGACAGAGAAGTTGGAATTCAATTAGTGTGTCGAGAAGTGTTGTAGTGGCTACAACACCCTCCAAAATTTTGGTCTATACATGAATTTTGGAGCCTACTGTGGATCTTATGATCGATCTTTCCTTAGTCACTTATTGGTAAGTTGATGATCTCAAGCTCCCTTCTTCGATCTTAAGAGTCATTCACGCTTTATCTTTATATAGTATGTGTTAGATTTGGGCATGGGGATTATTGCTTATCGTGCAAAGGGAAGTTGGTTTTGCTTCAAGGGTAAATATTTGTGATAACGGGTAATTCTGATCACATAGATATTTTTCACACTCATTTCACACACCCTTGAACAAGTGTCACACTTATCCTCTCAAAGTCAATCATCGAAGTTGCACTTGTCATAAGCTGCCACAAAGGTTGTTGCATTAAGTGAAGTATGTTTTTATATGTTCTAGATGGTCTATGTTGTACCATTAAGTGTTCAAGTGTGTGATCATATTCAATTTATATCAATGTTCACATCTGTTACACTCGTCCCACACTTAGCCAAATTTAGGAGTTTCCCTAGCAACCTAGCCTCATCTAGCTTTGCTGAACTGCAGACTTCGCATCTGTAACCCTCAAACTTTTCCCTTGCTTGCTAGAATTGCATGATTCATAGAAAGCCCATACTCTCTTGGCATCCAAAATTATTTATTGGTTTCCTCCAATGTCCTTCCCTCAGCCGAAACCCACTGTCTCAAAAAACTGCGCAGTTTTTTCCTTTGGGCATCTCAGCTACTCAGTCCACCTTGCCTCTTGAAACTGTGGAAATGTGTCCTCTGAGGGCCTCATCCTGCAGTAGTCAATGCCCACTTAAACTGCGTAATTTTGACTCTTAGTGGCCATGGAGATGGATGGCATGCTATATGAATCTCAAGGAGTTGAGGAGAAAAGATAATGAGACCAAGGAACATAGGGTATGATAGAAGATTGCGACCACATGAAGACTCCATCTCATGAATAACCCTTTGGAGGGTAGGTATGGAAAAAAAAGTACATAATTTCAAATATGTCTCTTAGTGTAGCTTGAAGGACATCATATCATTGTCATATCATTATGTCTTCAATGGCATTCATGGTTACAAGCACTGAAATTCATTACATGTGTTTCCTCTAAGTGTCTTGTTGTCTTTCGCTTGTTGGATCAATTGTTGTCCTTTGGCATGTTTGGTTTTCAAGGCACATTTGTGAGCCTTTCGGGTGACCTCGAAGGTTGGTCTTTGTGTAACAATTTTTCCTATCAATGTAAGCACCTGTCCCACTCATACACAAAATTTTAAGAATTATTGCATAAGCGTCGTCACAATCGTCCTAAGTATATGTCAAGTGTCGCACTTGTTTATTTTTGTTTTAGGACAGTCTCATAGAGGTCAATGCTTTGTCTTATTGTTCTGGTGGTCTATGTTGTTGTGTTGATGAAGTATGCTAAGTGTGTGATCATAATTTAAAGATCCTCACAATTTCACCTGCCTCCCATACTTCGCCATTTTTTCTAAAAA
Organism: Pinus taeda; assembly: GCA_000404065.3. Classification (NCBI taxonomy): domain Eukaryota; kingdom Viridiplantae; phylum Streptophyta; class Pinopsida; order Pinales; family Pinaceae; genus Pinus; species Pinus taeda. The sequence goes on along the minus strand of APFE031707305.1, from coordinate 123,205 downwards.
TCCTCCTGGCTGGGCAACTCACTTTCACCTGACCCTAATTGAACTACGCACTACACAGTCTCAACCCTTAGTGATGCAACCTTGCTACCTATAACTGCATAGTGCATAGTCACTATCCCCCAGGGCAGTTAAACTGTGCAATTCCAGAGCTGATCAGACTTCATTCAACCCCATAATTGCGTAGTAGCTTCTCCTTCTTCTCCTACTTCAATGGAGGAAATTCTAGAATGGCTCAGGAAGTCTACAATGAAGACTCACTCCTCCAATCTACAAGACGATATTGCCATTCACAACTGTAATCTCAAGGTTGATCTAGTTTTTTATTATCCTCTATCTTAATCACATCATGACTCTTTGTACCATGACCCACTTGGTCAATCTTCTTCACCATCCAGTTTTTCACATTCTCTTGGTTCTCAAGCTATTGGCTCAAAATCGTGATAAGGTACAAGGAAGTCACATTACGCAGAAAATGAGTAGAAAAGTGAGGAAACTATCAATTTTTCCTCTATGTTTTGAAATCTTCTATGTCAAAGCAATGAGTTTCCATTCTTGAACAATTCTCAACCTTCTAATCTCAGTGGAAAATCCAGTACAATTAATCCTTCCAATCAACCCCGAGCATTGGGCAGTAATCATTCCAATGATGATAATTATATTTCTATGTGCCGTGACAAATGCCCAATCACATCATATGATCTTGTGGTTCCTCATGAAGATTTTAATTTGGATCTAGAATCTGCTTCGGTCAAAGAAGGTGTTCATATCGAAACTTCCCTTTCACCTCACTATCCTTTGTGCCCTGCCATTCACAACACATTCACTTTCGACATGGATACTCCATGTTCTTTTGTTTCTTAGTCTAATGAGTCCTTGATTGAAACAAGGTGGTGAAGTTGTCCATGATGAAATTGAAAATAGTCAAATTGTAGAAAAATATTCCCACCGCTCATCATCTCTTCTTTTGCATGAAGACAACTCTTCAAATCAGCTTGCTCATGAGATCTCACCAGTTCATTTTTCCTTGAATGAGTTATAAGAAGAGCCTCTTCAATTAAGTAATCTGATTGTTGTTGAAGTTGAAAATTTGGTGAAAATTATGACAGAGATAGTTGCCATCTGGAGAGAAGTTTTGAAATTAGCAACAACACCCACCCTCAAAGAATGCATGATCTTGTTCAATCTTCAAAATGCGATGCTACAATCCTGGAAAGTTTTGGAACATTCGAGGGAGTCAAGTTACTTCAACTCCCATCGATGGTTATCTTAGGATCTCGCGACTGTGGTAAGCTCCCCAAACTAAATCATATATGGTTTCTCTTGCAGAATCCATCTATTTGCATGGTTTCACTCGTTGTAGATTTATGTGTTAAAATTGTTTGGTATTTTGGGTGTGATATTTCAAATTTCAAGACTTTACTTCTGACCACATATAAGAATCTGTTACAGTGCATTCATCTTCATGAAATTCTCTCACATCAAACTTAGGTTGGGAATGTACATCTCTCATGAAGTCATGGAATTATGAAGTTGATCATCTCAAGGACTATCTTTTCTCGCTAGAATCATACTTATCGAATTTCTCCCTTAATGGTTAGCTCCTTGGTCTTCTTGCAAATCATGTATTGCAATTTTGTCCTTTCATCACACAAGAAATATCCTTGAATGATAATGAATGCACAAGTTGTCACATGAATGAATTTCATCTCCATTCACCATGCCTCAACTGGTATGATGCATTTGTGGTGCTAGCATCCCTTTTGAACTATTTTAATGACTATGATGCTTGCGCAACTAGTCACTAGTTGTAGGAAAGTGGTCTGGCATATCTGGCTCGCAAGGAACTTGGTTCGATTGTTCAGAGCATTCACAAGATTGTTCAAATTGATTTTTTTCCATTTATTACAAACTGGGAATCTCATGCTTCTAGTAGCTCATATGAAGATTACTCTATCTTGGGTGACTATCATTCAGCTTATCATTTTCCCATAAACACATCTAATGAAAGTTGCTCCACACTCCTTGATATTCATTGTTTAACATCTCTCTATTCAGATTTTTGTCAAGCAAGTGAGGGACTTCACCCTTCATTGATGGTTATGGTAGGTCCTCATTATCTTGGCATGACTATCAAGAATGATCAAATCTATTTTCCCTTACAAGATTCCCATCATGATCCCGCTCCTTGAATCGAAAGTTCATATTTTCAAATATCACGAGGCTTTCAAGATTTTCATCATGAATTTTATGATCCAATCGTTGAATGGTTGGAACAATCCTACTTGGCAAGATCTGTTGTAGAAAGAAAGTTTCAATCCTTCCTTATGCTTTCTAAGGTGTAGATGAAGACATATCTGCAATAGGCTTCCGAGGTTTGTTTGAAAATGGTATTCATAAAAAAGGTAAGCATGTGGATTGGGTTAAATTAGTGGTTGTGGCACATCTTTCTTCCCACAGGTAGGACCTTTTGTTTCTTATGTAGTTTTTTCATGTTTTTGTATCTTCTCTTTCACATTACTTTATATATGTTTTAATTGTTCATATCTTTGTAGGTGCAGGTCAGAAACAATCACAGTGGCTTCATTGGAAATTTCATTTTATGTGACCGTAACCTTCTAGCTGTCAGGTTAGGAATAGGATTAGCTACATCATTAACTTTCCCTTTCATGCACTCGTTCTCCATAGTTCATCCTCATTTCCTTGTTTTTATTCTGCATCATGTTTTCTTTACTAATTTTGTTCTCTTGTCTTTGATTTTGTTTCTTGGTTCTATTTTTCCTTTCTTTTTTCTTTATTTTCTTCCTTGTTGAGTTTTCCTTTTCATATTCATCATACATGAATAAGTGTTGTGCCTTCTTTCTTTATGGCTTCTGAGTGTGTATGTGGCTAAAGATCAAAGATTCTTGTGACACTTAAACATTTGGCCAATCCTCTGTCCTACTTCCTTCTAATTGGTTATATCCTTTGGGTGATGAAGTTCTAATGGAAAATATGATCTACTTGTAAGGATAACTTTGGTCTAACCATGGACCTATGCCTAGTCTGGGAACCTCATTCCTATAATCAGTTTTTTTCTTTGGTGTTTTCAAGCTTATCTAACTAGTAGAAATGGAGAAGGGGAAAATATAAATGAGAAAACCTAAATCAAAGTTATTTATATGCTTCTTTGAAGGAACAACCTCTCCTGCACTCAATAAGTCAGGATCCCCCTTCCACCCTAAAATAAATAAGTGTCAATGCATAGTTCTCTTTAATAAATAAATGAAGGTGGAAGAGGAGAAAGGCTTCATGCGTAGAGAGGTGAAGCAAGCAACTCCACCGAGGTACTGTCCAAGCCTGTTGGTAGTGGAGCAATGTTTGTGTTCCTCCGTGACTCCGTCAGGGTACCATCCAACCCTACTAGCAGCAGAGCAACACCAGAGATGAAAAACTATAATTTGAAAATCTTAAGCTTGTGAGCTAAACTACCCTTCCCAATCTGAAACATTGTGATCTGGTTGAATCTTATGTTGTGTTTAGCTGAGAAGGCACAAAGGGGACCATGTCTACCCTGCACTAAAAATGAACTAAGACAGAGAAGCTAAAATTCAACCAATGTGTCGCCAAGTGTTGTAGCGGCTGCAACACCCTCCAAAATTTTGGTTTATACTTGAATTTTGAAGCCTACAATGGATCCTGTGATCGATCGTTCCTTAGTCACTTATTGTTAAGTTGATGATCACAAGCTCCCTTCTTCGATCTTAAGAGTCATTCACCCTTTTATCTTTATATCATATGTTTCATCTTTGGACATGGGGATTATCGCTTGTCATGCAAAGGGAAGTTTGTTTTGCTTCAAGGGAAACATTTGTGAGAATGGGTTGTTCTCATCACATAGACATGTTTTGCACTCTTGAACAAGTGTCACCTTTATCCTCCCAAAGTCTATCTTCAGAGCCATACTTGTCGTAAGCTACCACAAAGGTTGTTGCATTAAGAGAACTGTGTTTTTATATGTTCTAGATGGTCTATGTTGTATCATTAAGTGTTCAAGTGTGTGATCGTAGTCAATTTCTATCATTATTCACATTGGTTCCACTGATGCAACACTTGGCCAAATTCAAGAGTTTCCCTATCAACCTAGCCTCATCCAGCTTTCTTGAATTGCACACTTCGCATATGTAACCCTCAAAATTTTCCCTTACCTAATGGAACTGCATGAATCATAGAAATCCCAGCCTCCCTTAGCAACCAAAACTGTGTATTGGTTTCCTCTAGTGTCCTTCCCTCAACCAAAACCCACTACCTCCAGAAACTGTGCAGTTTTGTCCTTCAGTCATCTCAGCTGCCAAATCCACCTTGCCTCCTAAAACTGCGTAGATGTGTCCTCCCAGGGCCTCATCCCACAATAGTCATTGCTCGCTTAAATTACACAATTTTGTCTCTCAGTGGCCACAGAGATGGATGACATGCTAGATGACTCTTGATGAGCTGAGGAGGAAATAGAAGGAGACCAAGGAACCCAGGTTTGATAAAAGATCAGGACCACATGAAGACTCCATCTCATGCTTAACCCTTTGGAGGGTAGGTATGGAAAGCAAAGTACATCTTTTGAAATACACCTCTTAGTGTATATCGAAGGATCGTTTATCATTGTCATATCATTATGACTTCAACGACATGCATGGTTGTAAGCACTGAAAGTCATTCCATGTGTTTTCTCTAAGTCTCTTGCTCCCTTTCACTTGTTGAATCAATTGTCATCTTTTGGCATGTTTAGTTTTCATGGCACATTTTCTATCCTTTTGGATGACTTGGAAAGTTGGTCTTTGTGCATACAAGTTGTCCTAGCCACGTAAACACCTATCACACTCATACACAAAGTTTTAATCATTGTTGCACAAGTGTCTTCATGATCGTTTTAAGTCAATCTCAAGTTTCGCACTTGTTGCGCTTTGTTTTAGGACAGTCTCACACAGGGTAATGCCTTGTCTTGTTGTTTTGGTAGTCTATTTTGTTGCGTCGACGAATTGTGCTAAGTGTGTGATCACAATTTCAAGCTCCTCACAAGTTCACCTACCTCCCACACAACCATTTTTCCTAAAATCCTCCTGATTGGGAAACACACTTTCACCGGACCCCAAATAAACTGCGCATTGCATAATCTCAACCCCTAGTGATGCAACCATGTTGCATGGAACTGTGCAATGCGTAGTCACTATCCCGCAGGGAAGTTGCACTACACAATTCCAGAGTTGAGCAGTATGCCTTCATCCTCAGAATTGCAAAATAGATTCTCCTAACGTGACTTGAACTGGGCATTTCGCAAGATGAGTCATCAATCTTCCTCCTTACCTTCTAGAAACCTGCAATGTGCAGAGAACCAAGCCTACCTTGCCTCCCATAACTCCAGAAAAGTGTCTCCCAAGTGTCCTCCCTCAGCCGGGACTCACTGACCTCACGAACTGCGCAAATCTGTCCTCCTAGACCCCTCTATTACCCAGTCCTACCTTGCCTCTAAAAATTGCGCAAACCTGCCTCCCAGGGTCCCATCTTGAAGCAGCCACTAATGGTCTCATCTCTGCAATCTTGTCTCCTAATGGCCTTTGCACAATTTTTCTTGGCAGTGAAGACTATGCTTGGGAGTTCCTCAGCCAAGCTTGAGTTACGTTGTGTGCAATCTCAGTGACCAGTCTCCCTCCCTGTCACCTGGAACTGCGCAATGCATACTTACTGGGCCCTCTTTCCCACCCTGTCACTTTTCCCTGGCTCAATCCATGGATAATAGTGCATCATCTTAGACTAGGGAGTTTTTGGATTTGATGTCGTCCCATCATGAGTGAATTGCAGGAATAGGTACATTGTTAAATCATGATGAGACGACAAAGAAGAAGGAGGAGCGAACATGCTAGAAGACTCATTTACAATTGGATGGACAAAGAAGCTTTTCAAGCACAAGCAAAGGGAACACATGCATGCAACCACCTCTCAAGACTAAAGATCATTAAATACCTTGCATCATCAAGTTATGCGAAGGAGAAGAGAAAGCGCATCCAAGAACACATCCATCACTCGGTAGCAACAACAACTTGACATTGCCACCTCAACAAGATAGTCCATGTCAACAATATCATGTCAAGTCATGTCATGAGTTGTCAAAGGCCACATCACTATTATGGTCCATGTCTATTATAAATCAAATGTAATGTAAAGTGGAAGTCCAATGGACACAAATGAATATGAAGAGTTGTGTCAGTTGAAAAGTCATAAGAAGTTGAATAGTCATGAGGGTAGTCGAAGAGTCTCAAGGGTCAAGCATCACCCCTTGGTTATATATACCCCCTCATTGTATGAGCAAATGACTTTTCACCTTAGCTCCTCCAACAAAGCATAGAGAGTTTCAGTCAGTTCTTTGAGGAGCGAGGAGTGGCTTCAATGTCCCACTACTGGGCTAGTGATGTATGATGTAAATATGTTTCTTGACACTTTTATTTAATACAGTAGCCTGTTCAGCCTATCACATTTCCATGCATGACTTGTGAATGTTTATAAGACTATTCTTTGAGCATTTATAATTCATGTTTGTTTCATATGTACTAAGATGGTTTAACTATTTCGGTTGTTTTAGCACCTTGTTGGGAATGTGATGCATTGGTTATCACTGTTGCCTCATCCTTGTGGACTACTTCATAAGATACTAGATGAACCTTTCTCGCTCATTGGTTAAAATCATTGTCACCTCCGTTGCGGACTATTCCATTGGATGGTGGATGGATCTTTCCCTGTACTTTGGTTTTAACAATTACCTCATCCGTTGTGGACTACTCAGCTGGATGTTGGCCAGACCTTCCTGGTTTGCATGTGTCTCTTCCTGGGTGGTACTATTACCTCTCACTTAGAGTCTCGATTTTATTCCCCTTTTGCAGTAAGAGAACCTTGACACAATTGTATTGCACTATCACCAGGCACACTTACCTTGTTGTTCAATGATACCATTGCATCACTCTCTCGTGCTGACAATTAAAACCAAGGCAGATCTTTGAGTATTTGGCAACTAGGCCTTTATAGTGGATGGGACTCCTATACCAAACGGTGTGAGGTCTAATTGGGACTTCATATCGGGGAGATCCCCTTGGTTGATGGATTTCCAGCACCGTTAATAGCTCCTAAAGTCAGAATTGATTCCATGCTAATAGTAGCGCAACTCAATCTACTTAATTTTCAAGGAGTTATAGATGGCGAGGAAAAATCCTACAACTAGTAACCCTCACGGTCAAAAGAAAAGAAAATAAAGAAAACTCCTAACCCTAAACAAAAAATTATATAAAAAGTAGCAAACCAATCAATTCGCTAAGGTTTGGACCTTAGATTACTGTAGTGACTCAACTGGAAGAAACTTATAAATTAAAGAAAAAAATGACTATAATGCCTTTATACATGAGAAATTAAACAAAGAACAATCCTCTTATTAATGTCAAACATTAGGTGCATAACTAAATGTCAAACATTAGGTGCATAACTAAAGAAGTGAAGTGCATAATACTTCTTCATACAACAATTAAATATTGTTAAAGAGCAATATTAACCCCTTTATTATGTAATTCTAGTTAAACAAAATGAACTTAATGGGAATTGAAACTATGACAACCAAATTGCATGACTTTTAACTCTACCATTAAACTACATACAACTTGTGTAATTAATTCTCTAATCATATAGTTAAATTGTTATATATTGTTATATATATATTTATCTTAGGAAAACAAAACTTTTATTCATTATGTGAAATGTATGAGATTTATTTTATAGTAACAACTAAATGTTAAAAGAGACTGTAGAAAATGAAAAGAAACCATTACAATTGAAAATAAATAAAATACATACGTAAATGAAAAAACATATAAAACATAAAAAAAAATAAAAGACCACTAACTATATTTTAAACACACTAAAAGTTAAGCAGTAGTCTATAACGCGACTTTTTGAAAGCTTTTCCGGCTAATTTTTCCGGTCAAAATCCGGCAGCAATTCATTGGAATCCCAAGTTTGATAGCTAGTTTTTGCACAATCAATGGCTCCCAAGGGTTTTTCAGGGCGCTGAATCCAAATATGCAGTTAAAAAACCATTTTAACTGCTTAAAAATCAAGATTTAACCTCATTTCTTCCGCCGGATTCCGTCACCGGAATCTCCAAAAAGTCGCATTATAGACAACTCCAAAAGTTAAGATATTAGTAAACACATTATTTATAGAAATTAGGGTTAGTGTGAGAAATAGTAAAACATGGTAAAAAGAGCATAATTTACATAGAAGAAAAAAAACACATAAATTCAAATTTTTACCACTGTAGAAAATAAATCAAAACATTTATAAAAAGTAAAGTTTGTAAATTAATAAGAGAGCATAAGCCCAGCTGCCAAAGACCATAAAAGAGTAAATTGATCAGCAAGGAAATTTCTTCATTTTATTACATTCTCATCCAAGTACATTCCTTCAGGGTGAAATATTACATTTCTTCAGGTTGAAATATGTGGAGAAGTGGAAGGTGTTACATAGCCATTTTAAATTCGTTGACAATGAGCAACAAGATTTTGATCCTACATAATAATCATGAACTATGTGCCAATTTATGTGGTAAAACAATGAAACAAACGCAAGAACATTCTTTCTTTTTCCTGTATAAATTATTGGATTTGTTCAATCACTTTCTAGGAGGCGCTCGAAAGAGCCGTCCTGTAAATCTGGAAATGACATCACATAAATAGAAGTTAATTGTAGGAGAGAAACTAGGAATAGAAAAAAAGAAAACATCTAGGTGTGCAAAGAAGAAATCCATTGTTTTTAGCAGATGTTTCATTTTATAGATCTCCTCAGGCAAACTAATGCTCTCATTCATTGTTGAACTATCGTCAGATGAATGTCAAACAGTTGTATTCGTTGAACTCTCTAGGAAACTGCTCTGCCTTAATCAAAATTTGTTTAAAACTTGATTATTTTATAGATATGTGTTTGCTCCATGCACTTATACTCTTATATATATATATATATATATAGTCCCCCTTTTTCCTTACTAACAAGTGGGAAGCCACTCCGTGTAACGAATTCATCACTGTGGAATGCAAAGCAACGAGCCAAAATTTATATGTTTTAATAAACTTAGATTAATCATCTTCCCTTTTGATGTAGTAGGAATACCACATTCTCTTCTCTTTACCAGTCCATATGTGTTGCCATTCTCTTCCAATGGGTAACTTTGTGTCATAGATATTGTAAGCATTTATTAATTGATCGCCATATGTTTGTAATTTTTTTATCTGCGACGCATGGCTCTACGATCTCAGATGCTTTATCATGAAGTTGCTCTGTTTTAATTTTCCCAATGTTCTGGTGTACTCTTGCTTTTAAACTGAAAGAGGTGTCGACATTTTTAACATAATTGTATTATGCAGTGAATAAGTCTACAAAGTGCCATCCAACACTGCTCTTAAATGGAAATTATTCTATTATGTGCTAAGGTGGTCTTCCAAGAACCAATGCCAAAGTCAAAAGCAATTGGGCCATTCGTCCTCCATTGTGAGTTTACCAGAAGAAAATGCATGCTTATTTGAAGGATGTACCACAACCATGGATTCAATGTCATCGTCGATTTCTCTATGTCTGCACTCGTGATGTATTGATGAAACGAAATTAATCATGGATAATATATGTTTTTACAACCATATGTATATCATTGGAAATCGATGTCAATCAAAATGTGCATCCAAAGTTCCATAATAAATATAATATTGATTGTTATTGGCCTCCTTGTCCTATCATTACTTTCAGGCTTTAATTTTCTTCAACCCCTATGTGGGAGAAGTAGAGCGGGAGTAAAAGGTTGTCTACATGCGTAGCCTCATAGTATCCTACTCAATTCTCATCAATTTTGGCTTGACCATATGTCGTTGGAGAATAACCTTTCCATTGATCTTGTTTATCGTCATGGTCCAACTCCAAGGCCTATATTTTCTCATCATGTATTATTCAAATCCATAACACACTTCATCTTCACCGGAAGCCATTTCATCATCACCGGACCCCAAATAATTTAATGGAAAGGAAGTTAGATTTCAATTGAATTATTCCATTTGTATTATTGTTGGTTGGCAAGGTAGAACCTCGGCATAATTAGCTCTTTATATTTTTTATAAAAATGAAATTTGAAATCTCACATGGAATGTGGGTTGATGAGTCACTATGTATATATTAAATTATTGTTTCTATCATAACTTCATAATATGTGGCCACTGTCAGTGGTTGTGGGCTTTCAGTGAAGTGGTTTTAGTAGCCATACAAATCCTGGGAAGGGAGTAGTTGTAAATTATTATTTTTTTTAAATGAAAAGAAATATTTTATATCATTTATCCCACATCGATGGTGCAGAAAGAGGATGGGCCACATATAGTATTCTTATGAATCACTTAATTTGATGACAAGAATACAAATGTAGTGGAGGGCTTTGGGACCTGTGACATGGGTTACTATTGGTGTGTGAATGTGAAGGGAACTTACTATAGATCTAGCTCGAATCATTCTAATATTTTTGGCAATTAGTGATGAATATAGGAAGGAAAAGGTTTGAATATAACATGAACTCTGACAAAGAGGACTTGAATGGCAATGTAAAGATGCCCAATGGTCTACCTATACACACTTGAATATAACATGAACTCTGACAAAGAGGACTTGAATGGCAATGTAAAGATGCCCAATGGTCTACCTATACACACTCCTTAAGATTTTAGGCAATAAGTGATGAATATAGCAAGGCCGAGGTTTGCATATAATATGAACTTTGACAAAGAGAACTTGGACGACAATGTAAAGATTCCCGAACTTGGACGACAATGTAAAGATTCCCAAGGCCGAGGTTTGAATATAATATGAACATTGACAAAGAGAACTTGGATGACAATGTAAAGATTCCCGAACTTGGACGACAATGTAAAGATTCCCAATGGTCCACCTGTACACACCCCTTTTTCTTAAAAACATAACATTTAATATTTGTTGTGGCACTTTAAGAATACCCTTCTTCTTTTTATGTTAGGAATCCCTTTGAAATAAACATAAGGGGTACAAAATTTGAGCATAAGATGAGGGTCAAACTGCAATGGTGCATAAATATTAGGATTTTATAAAAGGCCACAAGTATAGAAGAACCTTTTTATGATAAAAAAATATCAACATCACATATTTTTAATGAAAACAATCCTAGAGAAGATAGGGACAGAAAAAAATTGAGACCTCTTACAATAATGAAATAATGAGAAGAGGACCACAATCATAATTTCATGAGACTTGAAACAACATAAGGTGAAGATCTTACTAGAAGTGGTTCCCCTTTGTTAGAGAGAAAATTTACTCAAGGTAAGGGTTGACAACCTCAATGGAGTAGAACATGATAATCAATGAAGAGCAGTCAAGCAAGCATACCAAACATACGAATTACTAAATGTAGATTTGAAAACATACCCAGAGGTCCTATGTTTGATGATGTTCCAATAGGGTCCAAACCTTATGCTTCCTCCATAATGAGTAGACCTAGTCAATTCACAAAGAATATACATGATAGATAATTCAATGTGCATACATAAAAGATATGTTAGATCATCATATATAAGTGTATCAATTGCTATTCATGAGACAATAACATATCAGGAACAAGACATGATCTTCTTTATTGATTAACAACAATAAGTACAGGAAAGGTGGAACCTAATCCAAGCCAAAGCACTGACGAAGCTTCCTTCGGATCCGTCCAACCAAAGCCCCAAAGACAACCTCTCTAAGAAGTGAAAGGAGATTCTATAAAGATGATGAACATCTTTGCAAATGAAACTAGGGTTTCCATAGAGAGTGGGAGTGCAGGAGGCATGGGAAAATCAAACTTGATCTGGGAGAAAAATGGGTATAATGTCGATATCCCTTCTCTTATGTTTTTTAGGCCTACCCAAGGGGTGTATATGTACCACTTGAAATTAGTTAATTCAGTAATGCCATGGGATCCTGTAGGTGGGCTCTCAGAAAAACATGTGAACCCTACTCGAAAAATAGCATTTTATTTTATTTTCTCATATTTTAAAAGGTATATGTGGGTATAGTGTTATAAGAATTGTGTATGTATGTGATTTAGTGTGGGAAAAGTTGTGTATGGAATTTGAATTACTTTTTTTTAATATAAGATCAAGTCTGCATGGGAAAATATTGTCCGAGGCCATATAAGAAAATCAAGTGTAGAGGAGTGCTAAATGATGCTATAATAGATGTCCCTTAATATATGAGTTCAGAAGGGGTACATGATGGCTGAAATATATTAATTATAGAGAGAGGAGTAATTTGAGAACCTGGGAGGAAATCACTAGATTCCAGCTCATCGAATACTTGTGGAAGGAGTTAGAAAGAAAACACATGTCTGAGGTAAGAATACCCATGCTTAGAAGTAATAAAACATGTGCATTGATCAAGTATAAATCAGATCCAGAATGTATGCGTAAGTGAAAAGAAAGAGTTTTAGAATAAATAATGGATCATTTGGTCATAGCCGCAAAGGAACACAACAGAGCTATGTCTCAATATCACATATAGAAGAATAGTCGATCAATTATGCTAGAATATTGTTGATCAATGAGGGTGCATAATTGATCCTCATTAAAGTACCAAGTCATATAGGTGGCATAGTGGTACTGCATAAACTCGGGTGCCAACATATAAGATGTTGTTGTGAAGGACTGCAACATATAAAGGTGGGAGGTGTCATTGGCAGAAAACTAAAGGAGTTGTCAAGTGAACGAAAATGTTGACACAACCCGAGGTCTACACCGAATGCAGATGGTACATTTCTACACTATGGGAATAAATGAGTTGAAGTTGACCATGTGATAAATCATTTGATTACCTGTCATTGATATATACCATTAACAAAAGTGAGACAACTCACCAATAATGATAATGAGTGTCAAAGTACCCTAGTAAAATCTAACAACTGTGAATAAATGTGTTGAGGTTGAACACTTAGAAGAGTCTTCCATTTAGGAGAAAATGATGTATTCTCACTGTCGATAGCGAAGGAGTTTGTCATTGATGACTACAAACCCTAAGGTACTGAAAAAAGGACTCTAGACCTTATTCCTAGAGCAATGAGTTGAATTCGATAAGAATGTTAGAGAATTATATATTACAGAGAAATGGAACACATAAAATATTGCAGAAATATAAACACAGAAAATACATAAAACAAGAGAGACACGGATATACGTGGTTCACCCAATTTGGACTATGTCCACGGAGAAACAACCAATCCTTCTTTTGATATTATCCAGCAAGCTGAAGAGATACAACCTACAGTAGATCCACTGTAATTCCCTCTTCACTCTCAATCTCCTCTCTCTTCCTCACTTAGAATACAAATATACATAGACGCAATACAATTCCCTCATATATAGTGAGGGGTTTCCTTCTAGGGCAAAAAACCCTAAATTAAACATAACTTCTACTATCAGATCTCACCTAATGAATGGTCTAGATTGACTGCAAAATTACAACATTTTACAAGGCAATTTTACATCTATTCTTAGCTTCGAGGGCACTGCCCCGATCCCCCCCGCCACGGGGGACTCCCAAAGGTCGCAGTCATCGGCCCCAGACCCCCCATGCTGCGAATGTTTTACGAGTGGTTTTGCTGCCCCATTACGAGATGGGGTCCAATCTGATGATACCTTGGAATACAGAAGATAATTAGGCTCCACACCCAACAATCTCCCACTTGGAGATTGATTATAATAACTCCACCGTTGCTTCATTTCTTGGATAATGACTCCACCTTGGACCTGGTTGTTTCTCATCTTCTTCATCATACTTGAAGACCAATTAAAACTGAGCAAATTCTCAGTTTCTCCCTGGTTACAACTTTTTTTAGCATATATGTATGATTCTGGCTAGTATGTATCTTTTCCAGCTTCAATTGTCCATATTCCAATGTTGATTGTATGAAATGGTACTTGAGTTGTATATGTTTAGTCTTGGAATGAAATGTAGGGTTCTTTGCAAGATGTATGGCACTCTGGCTGTCACTGTGTAACTTGCCAAACTCTTGATTCTTACCCAATTCATCTAGAAACCTTTATAACCAAATCATTTCTTTACTAGCCTCTGTAGTAGTAACATACTATGCTTCTGTTGTTGAGAGTGCAACAACACTTTGTGGTTTTGAGACCCAGCTGACAGCTATTCCACCTATCGTAAACACATACCCTGTTGTACTCCTCTTGTTATCTCTATCACCCACCATATATGCATCAACATATCCCTATAGAGCAATGTTTGAAACACCAAAGCATAATGCTTGATTTGTGGTACCTCTCAAATATCTGAGAATCCACTTCACCACCATCCAATGTTCTTTTCTTGAATTGTTCATGTACCTACTTACAACTCCCACTACATGTGCAATATTAGGCCTTGTGCATACCATTGCATACATTAAGCTTCCAACTACAGATGCATATGGAACTTTAGACAATGAGCCATTTCTTCTTGAGTCTTGGGACACTCCTCCTTACTTAATTTGAAATGGCTAGCCAAAGGTATACTAACTAGTTTTTCATTCTGCATATTAAACCTTTTCAACACCTTTTCTATGTACTCACTTTGAGACAATGTTAATTTGCAACTCTTCTTGTCTCTAGTTATGTTACAGAGCAACAGAACACATAGAATATTGCATAAATATAAACACAGAAAACACATAAAACTAGAGAGACGCAGATATACATGGTTCGCCCAGTTTGGGCTACGTCCACCTCGAACAGCCAGTCCTTCCTTTCTATTATCCACCAAAATTAAGAGACACAACCTACAGTAGATCCGCTGTAATATCCTCTGTTTTCTCTCATAGTCTCACCTCTTTGTTTCTCGCTCGGAGAATACACATCTAATACACAACCTTAATACAATGCCCTCATACAAAGAGAGGGGTTGCCTTCTAGGGCAAGAAACCCTAAACTAAACATAAGTTTGACCGTCAGATCATCTGCCTAATGAACGATCTAGATTGACTAGAAATTACTATACTTTTACAAGGCAATTTTACATCTATTTTTAGCTTTGAGGGCCCTGCCCCCAAAACCCCCACTGGGGGACCGCTGGCCCCCGGCCTCCCTAGCCAGGGGGGATTAGCCCCCCCAGACCCCTGGAGAGGTGTACAATCTTCCTTGCGTATACATCCGACTAAAACAAAGGCCTCTAAATAATCATGCTCCATACCCAACAATCTCCCACTTGGAGAATGATTGTAGCAACTTCACCACTGCTTCATTTGTTGGACAATGAATCCTCTTTGGACATAGCTGTTTCTCATCTTCATCGTCATCCTTGAAGGCCAATTGAAACTGAACATATTCTCAATTTCTCGCTGGTTACAACTTTTGTTAACATATCTATAGGATTCTAGCTAGTGTGTATCTTTTACAGCTTCAACTCTCCATCTTCTAACACTGATCGTATGAAGTGGTACTTGAGTTGTATGTGTTTAGTCCTGGAATGAAATGTTGAGTTCTTTGCAAGATGAATGGCACTTTGGCTATCACTGTATAACGTTCCCATATCATGCTTCTTATCCAATTCACTCATAAACCTTTGTAACCAAATCATTTCTTTACTAGCCTCTGTAGCAACAACATACTCTGCTTCTGTTGTTGAAAGTGCGCAACAACACTTTGGATTTTTGAAACCCAACTGATAGCTTTTCCACCTACAGTAAATACATATCCTGTAGTGCTCCTCATGTTATCTCTGTCACCTTCCATATCGGCATCAACATATCCCTGTAGAGAAATGTTTGAACCACCAAAGCATAATTCTTGATTTGTGGTACCTTTCAAATATCTGAGAATCCATTTCATTGCCATCCAATGTTCCTTTCCTGGATTTTTCATTTACCTACTTACAACTTCCACTGCATGTGAAATATTAGGCCTTGTGCAGACCATTGCATACATTAAGCTTCCAACTGCTGATGCATATGGAAATTTAGGCATATAATCCATGTCTTCTTGGGTCTTTGGGCACATTTCCTTACTAAGTTTGAAATGGCTAGAAAAAGGTGTACTAACTGGTTTTGCATTGTGAATATTAAATCTTTTCAACACCTTTTTTATGTAATGATTCTGAGACAATGTTAATTTGCGATTTTTCATGTCTTTAGTTATTCTCATACCAAGGATTTGTTTTGCAGCTCCCAAATCCTTCAATGCAAATGAATTTGCCAATTTTCTTTTGAGCACATTTATTTCCTACATGTTAGACCCTGCAACAAGCATGTCATCTACATACAATAACAATATAATGTAGTTGCCATCATTTTGCTTTTTCAGATAAACACAATGATCAAAGTGACATCTAATATAACCTTGTTCAGACATAAACTTGTCAAATTTTAGATACCACTGCCTTGGAGCCCGTTTTAAGCCATACAAGTTCTTCTTCAACTTGCACACTAGTTTTGCCTTCCCTTTCACCTAATATCATTGTGGTTGTTGAATATATATCTCTTCCTCCAAATCATCGTGGAGAAAGACTATCTTTACATCTAATTGCTCAAGATGCAAATCTTCAACTACTACTAGACTCAAAATAGTTCTGATTGAAGTCATTTTAACAACAGGAGAAAATATTTCATCAAAATCAATACCTTTCTTTTGTGCAAACCCCTTCATCACAAGTCTAGCTTTGTACCTCTATTTTCCTCCATCTTCTTCCTTCAGCCTGTAAACCCATTTATTCTTAAATGTAGTTTTTCCTGTAGGAAACCTGACTAAGTCCCAAGTCTGGTTATGCATTAAGGACTCAATCTCTTCCTCCATGTCTAGCTCCCACTTCTTCCTACTTTCAACCTGCATTGCTTCTTCATAACATTCGGGTTCACCAGAATCAGTCAACAATAAATAATATAATGACCAAGAGTATCATTCAAGGGGTATACTTATCCTAATAGATCTTCTAACACCACTTTCAGGTGTTTGGGTGCCTATTGTTGTTGTGGTGGTTGTTGTTGTTGTGGTTATTGATTATTATTATTTTCAGGCACCTTTACTTTTTCAATGATCTCATCAAGAACTGTGTATTCCTCGTTTTCTTTTTCTTGTTTCTTTTCTTGCTACTGATTCTTATACAAGACCTTTTCATTGAATATTACATCTCTGCTCCTAATGATTTTGTAATTTTCGTAATCATATAAGCGATAACCAAAATCATTAACACCATATCCAATAAAGGTACATTTCTTTGACTTTTCCTCAAGCTTTTTTCTATTTTCTTTATTAATATGGAAAAAGGCCTCACAACCAAAAGGTTTTAAAAAAGAGTAGTTTACCTTTTTTCCTATCCATGCTTCCTCTAGAACACTACCATCCAAGGAACTTGAAGGCCCTCTATTTATTAGATAAACAACAGTATCTACAGCATCTGCTGAAAATTGTAAAGGCAATCCTACATGCAATCTCATGCACCTTGCACGCTCCATGATTGTTCTGTTCATCCTTTCTGACACACCATTTTCATGTGGTGTTCTTGGAACTATCTTCTCTGTGCGAATTCCAATCTGAACGATACCTATCAAACTCTTTGCTGCAATATTCACCTCCATTGTCTGACTTGAGACACTTTTTCTTGCTTGTCTCAATCTCAACCAAATATTTCCATTTCTTGAAAGTGTCAAATACATCAGATTTATTCTTAATACAATAAATCCAAGTTTTTTTAGTTGCATCATCAATAAAAGTAACATAATAACCAGAGCCACTGAGATATGATACCTGAGTAGGTCCCCATACATTTGTATGCACAAGCTCTAATTTTTCGCTCTTCTTTTCTTTCCCAACTTTAAGAAATCTGACTCACTTCTGTTTTCCATAAATGCAATTCTCACAGAAGTCCAAATCAACATTCTTCAAACATGGAAACAAATTCCTTGAGTGAAGAATTTTCATCCTCTTCTCACTCATGTGTCTGAGCCTATGATGCCAAAATGTTGCATCTGCTCCCTTAGAAGTTAAAGCATTAACAGAGTTAGAAATACCATTGTATAAATACAATGTACCAACCTTTTCGCCTTATGCTATTACTAGGGATCCTTTGGTGACCTTCCAAGCTTTATCTGTGAAAGTTGTTACACAACCTTCACCGCCTAACTGCCCTGTTGAAATCATATTTTTCTTCAGATCTGAAACATGCCTTACCTCCTTTAGTAGCCATTGGTTTCCATTCTACTGTTTTACAAGAACCTTACCCATTCCAACAATTTTACAGGGTTTATCATCACCCAAATGGACTTTTCCAAAATATCCTTGAACATAGTCATGAAAATATTTCTTATCAGGTGTGGCATGGAATGAAGCCCCTGAATCTACCACCCAGGAATCAATAATATTTTCGAAAGAAAGAATCAAAGCACCTTGTAACACCTTACTTGTCACATTTGCTTCATGATTGTTTTCTTGTTGTGCATCTCCTTCTTTTCCCTTCCGAGATCTACAGTCTTTCTTTAGGTGTCATTTCTTTTCGCATTTCTAGCACACTATCCCCGATCTAGACTTGGATCTGCCTTTCCTTGATTTACTACGATATCCTGAGCTCTTTCGTCTTTCTATTTTTCTTCTCCTAGACTCTGCACTCAAAGCATTATCGAATGTCTCACTAGAGCTTTTCCGTCGCATTTCCTCGCTAAGGATAGCACCGACAACATCATCAAACTTTAAAGGACTAGATCCAGACATAGAGTTACTAATGGTCATTACTAAACCATTCCCACTTTCTGGCAATGAGCACAAGAATAATAGAGCTCTAACTTCATCATCAAGGTTTACCCCTATAGAACTTAACTGACTTGTAATAGTATTAAAATCATTTAAATGGAATGCAATAGATCCACCTTCCGACATCTTCATATTAAATAACCGTTTCATAAGAAATACCTTGTTTGAGGCTGAGGGTTTTTCATATAGTTTCGCCATCACCTTAATCAAACCCTCTGTCATTGTTTCCTTCAAATTGTTGAAGGAGACTTATGCAGCGAGGCACCACCTACTGTTTTGAGTGCCTTTCTATCGAGAAGGTTCCATTGTTCATTTGTCATACTCGTCAGCATCTTTGTTTTTCCGCCTAATGGTAGGTACAAATTTTTCTGATACAAATAATCTTCCATATGCATCTTTCATAGTGAGAAGTTTTTTCTATTAAATTTCTCGACCCTAAATTTACCATCTTCTGCCACTGCTCCCACTTGAACCAGGAACCCTTCTTTCCTATGAGTTTGCTAGCCAAATAGACCTTCAGCTCTGATACCAATTGTTAGAAACTTATATATTACAGAGCAACAGAACACATAGAATATTGCATAAATATAAACACAGAACTAACTAGTTTTTCATTCTGCATATTAAACCTTTTCAACACCTTTTCTATGTACTCAGTTTAAGACAATGTTGATTTGCAATTCTTCTTGTCTCTAGTTATTCTCATACTCGGGATTTGTTTTGTAGCACACAAATCCATCATTGCAAATGAGTTTGCCAATTTTATTTTGAGCGCATTTATTTCCTTCATGTTAGAACCTGCAACAAGCATGCCATCTACATAGAATAAAAATATACTATACCTATCATCATTTCTCCTTTTGAGATAAACACAATGATCAAGGTGACATCTAGTATAACTTTGTTCAGACATAAACCTATCAAATTTTATATACCACTGCCTTGAAGCTTGTTTTAAGCCATACAAGCTCTTCTTCAACCCACACACTAGTTTCTCCTTCCCTTTTACCTCATATCCTTGTGGTTGTTGCATATATATCTCTTCCTCCAAATCCCCATGGAGAAAGGTTGTCTTTACATCTAATTGCTCAAGATGCAAACCTTCAGTTGCTACTAGACTTAAAATAGTTCTGATTGAAGTCATTTTAACAACAAGAGAAAATATATCATCAAAGTCTATACCCTTTTTCAGTGCAAATCCTTGCACCACAAGTCTAACTTTATACCTTTTTCTACCTCCATCTTCTTCTTTCAACTTGTAAACCCATTTATTCTTCAATGTTGTTTTACCTGGAGGCAACCTGACTTAGTCCCAAGTCTCGTTATGTGCTAAGGAGTCCATCTCTTCTTTCATGGCTTGCTCCCACTTCTTCCTGGTTTCTACCTGCACTGCTTCTTCATAACATTCTGGTTCACTAGAATCAGTCAACAATACATAATATAATGAAGGAGAGTATCGTTTAGGGGGGTCTACTTATCCTGGTAGATCTTATAACACCACTTTCAGGTGTTTTAGGTGCTTTTTGTTGTTGTGGTTATTGTTCTGGCTGCTGATCATTATGATTTTCAGGCACCATCACTTTTCCTGTGATCTCGTCAAGCACTGTGTATTCTCTGTTTTCTTTTTCCTGTTTCTTTTCTTGCAGTGGATCCTTATATAAAATCTTTTCATTGAATATGAAATCTCTGCTTCTAATGATTTTGTGTTTTTCATAATCATAAAAGCGATAACCAAAATCATTAACACCATATCCAATAAAGGTACATTTCTTTGATTTTGCCTCAAGCTTTGTTCCATTTTCATTATTAATGTGGACAAAGGCTTCACAACCAAAAGTCTTTAAAAAAGAGTAGTTTACCTTTTTATGTGTCCATGCCTCCTCTGGAATACCACCACCCAAGGAACTTGAAGGCCCTCTATTTATTAGATAAACAACAGTATGTACAACATCTACCCAAAATTGTAAAGGCAATTCTGCATGCAATCTCATGCACCTTGCATGCTCCATGATTGTCCTATTCATCCTTTCTGACACACCATTTTCTTGTGGTGTTCCTGGAACTGTCTTCTCCCTACGAAAATTCCATTCTCTAAACAGTACCTATCAAACTATTTGCTGCAATATTCACCTCGATTGTCTAATCTTAGACACTTCAACCTTTTTCCTGTCTCATTTTCAACCAAATCTTTCCATTTCTTGAATGTATCAAATACATCAGATTTATTTTGAATACAATAAATCGAGGCTTTTTTGGTTGCATCATCAATAAAAGTAACATAATAACAAGAGCCACCAAGATATGATACCTGAAACGGTCCCCATACATCTGTATGTACAAGATCTAATTTTTCGCTCTTCTCTTTTTTCCCAACTCTAAGGAATCTGGCTCTCTTATGTTTTCCATAAACACAATTCTCACAAAATTTTAAATCAACATGCTTCAAACCTGGAAGCAAATTTCTTGAGGGGAGAATTTTCATCCCCTTCTCACTCATGTGCCCGAGCCTATGATGCCACAATGTCGTATCTTCTCTTGTAGAGGTTAAAACATTAATAGAATTAGAAATACCATTACATAAATACAATGCACCAACCTTTCCTCCTTTTGCTATTACCAGGGATCCTTTAGTGACCTTCCAGGTTTTATCTGTGAAAGTGGTTACGCAACTTTCACCTCCTAACTACGTTGTTGAAATCAGATTTTTCTTTAGATCTAGAAAATGCCTTACCTCTTTCAATATCCACTAATTTCCATTTTTCTATTTTATGAAAACTGTACCCATTCCAATGATTTTATAGGGTTTATCATCACCCAATCAAACCTGTCCAAAATATCCTTGAACATAATCATAAAAATGTTTCCTGTCAGGTGTGGCATGGAATGAGGCCCATAAATCTACCACCCATGCATCAATAATATTTTCTAATGAAAGAATCAAACCATCTTGCAACACATCACCATTTACATTCGCTTGATGATTAATTTCTTGCTGTGTGTCTCCTTCTTTTCCCTTTCAAGACTTGCATTCGTTCTTCAGGTGTCCTTTCTTCCCACATCTCCAGCACACTATCCCCAATCTAGACTTGGATCTGCCTTTTCTTGACTTACTGTGATATCCAGGGCTCTTTCCTCTTTCCATTTCTCTTCCCCTAGTCTCTGCAGTCAAAACATTACCTGATGTCTCACCGGAGCTTTTCCGTTGCATTTCCCTGGTAAGGATTGCACCAACAACATCATCAAACTTTAAAGTACTAGATCTAGAGACAGAGTTACTAATGGCCATAACTAAACCATTCCAGCTTTCTGGCAATGAGCACAGAAATAACAGAGCCCTAACTTCATCATCGAAAGTGACCCCTACAGAAATTAACTGACTGGTAACTATATTAAACTCACTTAAATGATCAGCAACAGATCCACCTTCTGACATCTTCATATTAAATAAACACTTGATAAGAAATACCTTATTTGAGGTCGAGGGTTTTTTCATATAGTTTAGCCAATGTCGACATTAAACCCTCTATTATTGTTTCTTTTGAAATATTAAATGCTATTGATGCTGCTAGGCACAACCATATTGTTCCAAGTGCTTTTATGTCAAGAATATCCCATTCTGTGTCTGTCATACCCGTCGGCTTCTTTGTCTTTCCGCTCAATGGTTGGTACAGATCTCTCTGGTACAAATAATCTTCCATCTGCATCTTCCATAGTTGGTAGTTTTGGCTATTAAATTTTTTGACCATAGACCTACCGTTTTCTGCCATTGCTCCCACTCAAACCAAGAACCCTTCTCTCCTGCAAGTTTATTAGCTAAAAAGACCTTCGGCTCTAATACTAGTTGTTAGAGAATTATATATGACAGAGCAATGGAACACATAAAATATTGCAGAAATATAAACACAGAAAATGCATAAAATAAGAGAGATATAGATTTACGTGGTTCACCCAGTTTGGGCTACGTCCACGGAGAAACAGCCAATACTTCTTTTTATATTATCCAACAAACTGAAGAGATACAACCTACAGTAGATCTGTTGTAACTCCCTCTTCACTCTCAATCTCCTCTCTCTTCCTCACTCAGAATATAGATATACATAGACGTAATACAATTCCCTCATATATAGCGAGGGGTTGCCTTCTAGGCCAAAAAACCCTAAATTAAACATAACTTCTACTGTTAGATCTCCGCCTAATGAAAAACCCATATTGACTATGAAATCACAACATTTTACAAGGAAAGTTTACATCTATTCTTCCCTTTCTATAGAAGGCACATAACTTCTTGAGAAGACTAAGAAATTGTCTTCTTCTTCCCAAAATCTCTCTCTTTCTACAAACTTCTCCATAAGAGAGTCAAAAGAAATATCCTTGAGTTTGCCACTAGTTTGTAATGACTCAAAATAATGAGAATAAATGGGATATAGTGCTTTAACAAAAGCTATGAGAGGAAAATCCATTATAACACCGATGGCTTCTATATCATGCATAATGGCTCTTATTTAAGAGGCATAGTCAAGGGATCATCATCTTTCAATTCTAAATTAAAAAGTTTGACCATAAGTTGGACTACTTCAAGCTCAGAGTGAGAGCCATATAAATATTTCATCTTCTTTAAGGCTTCAAAAGAATTTGTAAATGGCGTATTATAATTACTCACCTCTTTAGTGACTGATGTTCCAATCAAGGGATAGGCCCCATTGTTATTTTTCTCCCATAGTACTATCTCTTTGTATGAAGTGGTTTTTTCAGGACAATTGACAACTTCTCCTTCACATACTCCTTTCCACAAGTCATTAAAAATTAGACTATGCTTTATCTTTCCGGACCATTCATGGTAATTCTATTTGCCAGAGAGAACTACTCCAACTATGGAGATGAGTGAATGCATCATCAAGAAAAACGACTATTGGCTTTAATTTCCAAAACAATCACAACCTTACGTTCTTCCTTTTATATGGCAAGCATCAAACCAATATGACAACTTACAAACCAAGCCAATGTGCATATAAATCAAGGTATATAAAGAGCAACATACAATATATTCAATTCAACACTAATACAATACTAATGCCATATCAATATATTCAACATACAATATATGACTTGACACTCATATAATACCAATGCCATATCAATATACGCAGCATACAATGTATGGCTCAAAACACATATACCATACATACATATGATTGAGAACTTAATGTAGACCATATACCATACATTGATCAACGCATATGCCATATATGCATACCATTACATGGTATCTGTTGGGTCCCTATAAGACTAGTGATTACCCCATTACTATGGTAGTTATACCCCTTATTTATATTGTTGTGCCCCTATTGCCCCCATATTATTATTTCTGTGCCCCATAGAATCCCTCTATTGTTATTTTTGTGGCTTTATATTATTATTGTTAGGTCGGCTGGGTTATATTGTGACTCCTTAGACTCCTATATATAGAAAGGAGGTTTTGTCATTTGTATCATCCAAGAATTGTTCATTTATGTAATGTAAAGGAGGTTGCCCCCTCGAAGAGGCTGAATTCTAAGGCATTGATCTATCATTTCTATCTTTTCTTGAGCTGGTTTCATAACATTTGGTATTAGAGCTTTGGATTCTAGGGTTTCGCTGCTCCAAACAGGTCATCGTGGCATTTTCGCTATAACTTTTTTTTCTGTGACGTTTCAGAAGTCGTAAAAAAAACCCATTTGAGACGAAATCACACTAAACCTTGGGTCCGAATTTTAGAGCTTTTGGCACGATATTTGCGGAGATATGATCTGAGGAAGTTGGTCTTTTTAGAGACTCCTGAATTACATTCAAAACAGGTGACCTGGGGAAAATCATCATAACTTTCTCTCTGAGCATCGGATTGAAATTTTGTAAGAATGTACAGAAAGAGGACAGACTTTAGTTTCTTTTGTGCATTTTTCAGATCCAAAGGTTGAAACAGTGACTCGTGGCACGTCGTACAAGTTAGCTCTACTGAACTAGTCTATAATCAAGTCACTGTGGGAGATTTCGCATAACTCTTCCTTGGAGAATCCAATTTGGGTCAGACTTGTGGCATTGGAAAGAGGACATAGAAGGATACTAAAGGTCAAAAATTCAGAACTAGATGATCGCAAAGCACAGAGATACATCAGAGGCAATATCGAGCTCCTACAAAGTGAAAAAAGGTGTGTAGATTTTCTTAAAGTTTTGCTTAAGCTGGGTTTGAAAAATTATTTGAAGGAATTCAAAGGGAATAGTAGAGAATTATTATTGGTAACTGATGCCCCGAGGAAAGAAAATGCAAACACCTAGTAAGGAACCTGAAAGCTCTAACATAACTCATGAAGAAGAGGAATAAATGCTACATGATATATCAAAATTACAAGACTAAGTGCAAAAAATGTCAGCCTCACAAAAGCTAACAGAAGCTAAGATAAATGGCATGGAATCTAAGATAAAGGGCATGGAAGCTAAGATGGATGATTGGAAGACAGATTTAGAAGCTAAAATTGATGGCATGGACGATAAGATGGAAGAATTGAAGATAAATATTAATAAGTTGCTACAAGAAATGGTCAATAAGGGTGAAAGGGTACTAAAGGAAACTCATGATGAGAACAAAAGAAATGTTAATCATGATTCCATAGACTCTAATGCCGGATTGAAGATTCACCATATTCCAAAAATTGATATGAGGAGTTTGATGGCAAGGATCCTGCCACATGGATATTACAGATGGAGCAATTCTTCGATCTCAATAATGTTTTGCACAAAAGGTATGTATGGCAACTTTATATTTGGAATCAAATCAGTTTGTATGGTATCAATGGCTTTGCTCTCATAAACAATTTATCACTTGGGCAATTTTTATCGAAGAATTGATGGCACATTATGAGGATACAAAAAGCAAAACTTTTTTTAGCCAATTGATAAGTCTCAAACAAAAGGGTCCAATAATGGAGCACATTGAGGAGTTCCAAAAATTGAACATAAGGGTAAAAGATATTCCAGAGGAGCATAGGATTGATGTGTTCATAGGGTCTTTAAAGGATAATATCCAACATGATGTTCGCCTTTGGGGACCTGATTCATTAGAGAAGGCATTCAGGTTAGCAAGAAAAATGGAAAGCAAAATTATGGCAACCAGGAAGCATACCACTCACATCTATAAAGACAGAAGTGGTGTTGCTACTAGTCTTCCACAACCTATAAGGTTGACACCACAAAAATTGGAAGAAAAAAGAGAAAAAGGGCTTTGTTACAGGTGTGATAAAAAATACACTAAAGGTCATAAGTGTGCTGAGAAGAAATTATTATACATAGATTGTGAAGAGGAAGAAGAAAAGGAGCAAGAAA
>APFE031707305.1:52448-78876 GCA_000404065.3 Pinus taeda | reverse complement strand
AATTTAATTAATTTATTTTTTTACTAAATTAAGATTCTGAAAAATAAATTTAGTTGAAGATTCTCAATGAAGTGAAAAAAGACTAACTAATACTGCCAAAAACCTACAACCAAACTGAGTGTGGGCTGGTAGGGTTGTCGGGCCTAGGATTGTTGACATTTGGGTGGCCAAATTATTTTATGATTTGACATGGCTGGCTTCTCCTAACTATCCGGTGGACCCCATAGAGACAGTGAAATGGAAACGCCCCTTGCAGTCATGCCTGTGAGTAAGATCCCACTTCCAACTTGTATATAAAAAACAACGTTTTCTTTGCAATTATTCCCTTATTACTGCCCACATTCTGTATACAAACATCGTTTCCTTAGCAATTTTTCCTTGAGTTTTATGGTAACTCTCCCAATCACCAGGCACGTGAACCTCACTACTCGAAGAAAAATCAGACTGCTTTCCTATGCTGACAAGTAATATCTGAGGCAAACATTTAAGATAATGGCAACCATGCCATCATACCGAATGGGACTCCCACAACAAGCAATGTGAGGTATAGTTGGAACTTCATACCGAGGTGATCCGCTAAATTTTGGTGGGTCCAGCACCATCAACAAATTTCAAACAAAATGAAAGGAACTAGCAAAGATGCACATTGTCCAAACAAATGAATACAAGATATGAGTTGGCATACCCAATATAGGAGAAAACCTACCTAGAAGGTGAGGCCCTGACTATGGATTTCCCATTAACATTGTGGTTTGAATGTTTGCTACATAATATTATGATTCCTTTATTATTTTTCAATATCCAACATCTAAATGATCTATTTCTGTGGAGTAATAACAATAGAAAAATATTGGAACCCCTTCCTTTCCTAGTGACCTAGTATTTAACACAGAGTTATAATTATTAAGGGTTTGAGTTAGGCTTTTTGCATGCCTCAACTATCAATTTTTGTTAGGTATTGGGCCATCTAAAATCCTCTTGAGAGTACACATATAAATAACCTAACACATGTAAGTAATGGGGATAACATGGCACCAACTTTTTACCATAATGGTTGATAGATTAGTTAAACTTATGGGAAGCATAACTTCTAGATATGAAATTTGATTAGGTGTTTTTCTCACAACTAAAAGTATTTTAGTGTGTAGAATAGAATTGATGCATTGTGAGTTATGCCCACAAAGTTTGACCCAAAAAAATGTGTTGTTAGATGCTTCAAACTAGCTCTAAAACATTCAAAACCGTAAATCACGAGTTATGACCTACTAGTAAAATGGTCCTTAGAGGTCAATTCCTTATGTTTTCAACCTATAAAGTAATATTATATATGAAAAACCATCTAATGACCAATTTAAAATAACATATCCTCACATAGGGATATTTTTTTTCCACAAAAGATTTTATTAAAAGAGATGACGAAATTTTTCCTATGTTGTTTCCCTGGAGTACCATTTGAACTTGTCTATAAATTTCTCTTTCAAACCTACCTACTAGATTTCATGTTACTTGTGTCTAGTAGCTCTATAATTTTTCTACAAAACTATATCTTCTTCCTACTTTCCCTAAGCTTTAATTTCTATATGCTTTACTTTGGTTAAGACCCTCTCACTAGTCTCCTAATCTAATATGGAAGGCTTATAGAGTTTTAGATTCTCCACTTTTTGTATTGAGTAAATACATATATATTGGAGTATAGTGAGTTTGAAGGAATTATCCATAATGTTCTCCAATACTTCAAAAGGACCATACCGTAGAGCCATCATCTTATTACTAGGACTTTGTAACCTTTCTTTATTTAGACCCAACTAGACTCCATCTCCCACATTGAACATTTTCTCAGTTCCATGGTAATCACATGATTTCTTGAAATTTTCCTATAACTTCTTCAATATCTCTTATACTTGCAAGCATATCGACATTAACTTTCAAACATTTTTTTCTACTTTCAATGCATCCCCTATGGTCCTTCCCATCCATATACAACATACAAGGGTGAATTTGAAAAATAGCCAAGGCAAGTTTCAAAAGCAAATGTGTGAAATAATAGTAAAGTATGTACTCCTTGTAAATTACTTTTTGGTAAGTGTGTGGATTTCTCTCTTATAAGAGTTTCAAATATTAATAAAATTTTCTTGTTAATCCTTTGGATGCATTTGATTATAAACCCTAAAAAGATGAATCAATTCTCTCTTGACTAGTTATATCCACCAATCTATTTATTGATGGAAAACTATAGATCTCTTCAAATTGGTATCCACTTTCTCCTAAAGTGTAATCCAAAAGGAACTAATAAATATAGTATCTATATCAAAGATGATGGTCCTTTATATCCCAAAGTTCACCCATACCCTATCAAAGAAAATGTTTGTTTATTCTTGTCATTTGGTGTTCTTTTTATAATGCATAAGAATGAATTTAACACTAAACCTATTAAATACCAAACACATATATCCATGTTTCTTCATCACAATAAAACAATTACCCCCAAAATCCATGGAGACTCTATCCTAATGTCTAGTGTGTACAATTAAGGATAGTATAAGCATTTCTTTCTATTACTAGACTTCTTGAAACAATATGTTGCATGTTCTTTCATTATAGGCCATTACATATACCTCTAAAAACCGGAAACTAAAACTTCAACATCAAATTGTCTTGCAACCTTACATGTGCGAGTTGTTAGAAAATTATATATTACAGAGTAATGAAACACATAAAATATTGCAGAAACACAAATATGGAAACGTATAAAACAAAAGAGACATAAATATACATGGTTCACCCAATTTAGGCTACATCCACGGAGAAACAACCAGTCACTCCTTTTATATTATCCAACAAAATGAATAGATACAACCTATAGTAGATCCACCGTAATTTCCTCTTCGCTCTCACACAATCTCCTCTCTTTCTCTCTCACTCAGAATAATCATTCACAACTGTAATAAAATTCCTTCATATAAACTAAAGGGGTGTCTTCTAGGGAAAAAGCAAAAAATTAACTTAACTTGTACCGTCAGATCATCCGCCTAATGAACGGCCCAAATTGACTATGAAATTACAATATTTTACAAGGCAATTTTTCATTAGCTTCAGGGACGCTACCCTGAAATCCCCACCAAAGGGGGGTGGGGGGGTTCATAAAAGTCGTCGTTGCCCCCCCTTGGAACCCCCTGATGGAGATTAAAGGGGTCGTGTTTCTGCCTCGTTAGGAACATGGTTCCAACATGACTAAAGAAAAAATCTCTGAACAATTAGTAAGATAATCAAGCTCCACATCCAACAATATCCCACTTTGGTAATTATTATAGAAAATCCACTACTACTTCACTTGATGGAAAATACTTCCTCTTTGGACCTGGTTTTCTATCATCTTCATTATCATACTTGAAGACCAATTGAAACTTAGTAGGATCTTAGTATCTCCTTAGTTACAACTTTAGTTAACATGTCTACAAGATTCTGGCTAGTGTGTATCTTTTCCATCTTCCAACACTAACTGTATGAAATGGTACCTGAGCTATATATGTTTAGCGATTAAATGAAATGTTGATTTATTTGCAATATGAATGGCACTCTGGTTATCACTGTATATCCTTCCCATCTCCTACTTTCCCAATTCATCCATAAACCTTTGCAACCAAATCATTACTTTACCTGTCTCCGTAGCAGTAACATACTCTCCTTCTCTTGTTGAAAGTGCAACAATTTTTTGCAACTTTGAAACCCAACTTATAGTTGTTCCACCTACATTAAACACATACCTTGTGGTGCTCCTCTTTTTATCTCTATCACCTGCCATATCTGCATCAACATTTACCTATAGAGTAATGTTTGAACCACTAAAGTATAATGCTTGATTTGTGGTACCTTTCAAATACTTGAGAATCCATTTCACTGCCATCCAATGCTCTTTTCTTGGATTGTTCATATACATGCTTACAACTCCTATATCATGTGCAATATCAAGCCTTGTGTAGACCATTGCATACATTAAGCTTCCAACTGCTAATGCATATGGAAATTTACACATATAATCCATCTCTTCTTGAGTCTTGGTACACATCTCCTTACTTAGTTTTAAATGGATAGCCAAATGTGTACTAAATGGTTTTGTGTTCTATGTATTCACTATGAGACAATATTAATTTATGATTTTTCATGTCTCTAGTTATTCTCATACCAAGGATTTGTTTTGAAGCACCCAAATCCTTCACTGCAAATGAATTTGCAAATTTTCCTTTGAGTACATTTATTTCCTGCATGTTAAACACTACAACAAGCATGCCATCTACATACAATATAAATATAATATAGATGGCATCATTTTGTTTCTTAAGATAAACATAGTGATCAAAATGACATCTAGTATAAGATTGTTTAGACATAAACCTGTCAAATTTTCAATACCATTTCCTTGGAGTTTGTTTTAGGCCATGCAAGCTCTTCTTCAACCTACACACTAATTTCTCCTTCCCTTTGACCTCATACCCTTGTTGTTGTTTCATATATATTTCTTCCTCCAAATCCTCATGGAGAAAGGTTGTATTTACATCTAACTGCTCAAGTTGCAAATCTTCTACTACGACTAGACTCAAAGTAGTTCTAATTGAAGTCATTTTAACAATCAGAGAAAAAATTTCATCAAATTATATACCTTTGTTTTGTGTAAACCCCTTCACGACAATTTATCCTTGTACCTTTTTTTCCTCCATATTCTTCCTTCAACCTGTAAACCTATTTATTTTGCAATGTTGTTTTACTTGCAGAAAACTTGAGTAAGTCCCAAGTTTGGTCATGCATCAAGGAGTCCACGTCTTCTTCCATGGCTTGCTCCCACTTCTTCCTGTTTTGTGTCTACATTGCTTCTTCATATCTTTCTGGTTTATCATAATCAATTACCATGATATAATGAACGGGAGTGTCGTTTAGGGAGTATACTTATCCTAGTAAATCTTATAACACCACTTTCAGGTGTTTGAGGTGATTATTGTTGTTGTGGTTGTTGATAATTATGAGTTTTAGGCACCTTTACTTTTTTTTTTATCTCATCAAGCACTGCATATTCTTTTTTTTCCTTTTCCTATTTATTTTCTTGCATATGATCCTTATACAAGACCTTTGCACTGAATATGACATCTCTTCTCCTAACTATTTTTTGGTTTTCATAATCATATAAGTGATAACCAAAATCATTAACACCATATCCAATAAAGGTACATTTATTTGGTTTTTCCTCGAGTTTTTTTCTATTTTCTTTATTAATGTGGACAAAGGCTTCACAACCAAAAGTCTTTACAAATGGGTATTTTACATTACCTTTCCATGCTTCCTTTGGAATACCACCATTCAAGGAACTTGAAGGCTACCTTTTTATTAGATAAACATCAGTATCTACAACATTTGCTCAAAATTGTGAGGGAAATTCTACATGCAATCTCATGCACCTTACACGCTCCATGATTTTCCTATTCATTCTTTCTGACACACCATTTTTCTGTGGTGTTCCTGGAGTTGTCTTCTCTCTACAAATCCCATGCTTTGAATGGTAGTTATCAAACTCTTTGTTGCAATATTCACCTCCATTGTCTAATATTAGAAACTTCAAGTTCTTTCCTGTCTCATTCTCAACCAAATCTTTCCATTTCTCTAAAGTATCAAATACATCATATTTATTTCAAATACAATGAATCCATGTTTTTCTAGTTGCATCATCAATAAAAGTAACATAATAGTGAAAGCCGCCGAGGAATGATACCTGAGCAGGTCCCCCATACATTTGTATGCACAAGCTCTAATTTTTCACTCTTCTTTTCCTTCCCAACTTTGATAAATCTGACCCTATTTTGTTTTTTGTAAACACAATTCTCACATAAATCCAAAACAACATGCTTCAAACCTAGCAACAAATTTCTTGAGTGAATAATTTGCATCCCTTTCTCACTCATGTGCCCGAGCCTACGATTGCACAATGTCATATCTACTCTTGTGGAGGTAAAAGTATTAAAATTTTAATAAATACCATTACATAAATACAATGTACCAACCTTTTCTCATTTTTCTATTTACTAGGGCACCTTTAGTGTCCTTCCAGGTTTTTTTCTATAAATGTAGGTACATAGCCTTCACCACCTACTGCCCTATTGAAATTAGATTTTTATTCAGATTTGGAACATGCCTTACCTCCTTCAATAGACATTTGTTTCTATTTTGTTGCTTTATAAAAACCTTACCCATTCCAACTATTTTACAAGGTTTATCATCACCCAAACGAACATGTCCAAAATATCATTGAACATAGACATGAAAATGTTTCCTATCAGGTGTAGCATGGAATGAAGCCCCTAAATCAACCACCCATGCATCAATAATATTTTCTAATGACAGAATCAAAGCATATTGCAACACATCACCTATCACATTCGCTTCATGATTGTTCCCTTGTTGTCCATCTCCTTATTTTGCTTTCTGAGATTTGCAATCTTTCTTTAGGTGTCCTTTCTTCCCACATTTCTAGCACGCTATCCCTAATCTGGATTTGGATCTGTCTTTTCTTTACTTACTATGATTTCTTGGGCTCCTTCCTCTTTCCATTTTTCTTCCACTGGTCTTTGTAGTCGAAGCATTACCTGATGTATCACCAGATCTTTTCCGTCACATTTCCTTGCTAAGGATTGCACCAACAACAACATCAAACTTTAAAGTACTAGATCCATAGGCAGAGTTACTAATAGCCATAAGTAAGCCATTCCAACTTTCTGGAAATGAGCACAAAAATAACATAGTCCTAGCCTCATCATCAAAATTTACCCCTACAAAACTTAAATGACTGGTAATCATGTTAAATTCATTTAAGTGACCAATAACAAATCTGCCTTCTGACATCTTCATATTAAATCAATGCTTCATAGAAATACCTTATTTGAGGCTGAAGTTTTTTCATATATGTTTTTTGATGTTTTCATTGAACCTTATGTTGTTTTTTCCTTTGAAATGTTAAATGCCACCGATACTGCTAGATACAGGTGTATTGTTCCCATTGGATTTCTATCTAGAATCTCCCATTCTGCATTCATCATACTCGTCAGCTTCTTTGATTTTGCGCTCAATGGTAGGTACAAATCTTTCTGATACAGATAATATTTCATCTACATTTTCTATATTTGGTAGTTTTTGTCGTTAAATTTCTCAACCCTAAACTACTATCTTCTGCCATTTCTCCCTCTCAAACCAGGAACCCTTCTCTCCTACAATTTTGTCATCCAAATATACCTTTAGCTCTGATACAGTTATTAGAAAATTAAATATTCTAGAGAAATGGAACACATAAAATATTGCGGAAACAAAAATATAAAAACACATAAAACAAGAGAGACATAGATATATGTGGTTCACCCAATTTGGGCTATGTCTATGGAGAAACAACCAATCCTTCCTTTTACATTATCCAACAAAATGAATAGGTGCAACCTATAATAGATCTGCTATAATTTCCTCTTCTCTCTCTCACAATCTCTCTCTCTCTCTCTCAGAATAATCGTACATAACTGCAATACAATTCCTTCATATAAACCAAGGGGGTGTCTTCTAGGGAAAAAAAATCTTAAATTAACATAACTTCTACCGTCAGATCATCTACCTAATAAATGACCTAGATTGACTATGAAATTACAATATTTTACAAGCCAATTTTTCATCTATTTTTAGCTTCAGGGGTGTTGCCCCTAAACCCCCTCTAGGAGTGGGGTAGGGCTCATAAAACTCATCGTCAGCCCCCCTTGGACTCCCCTAACGGAAATTTAATGGGTTGTGTTGCCACCCATTTAGGAGCAGGGATCCAATGTGACTGAAACAAACCACTAAACAATTAGGAAGATAATCAGAGTCCACAGCCAACATGAGTGTCTCTCATAAGCTACACATTTTCATATTTAGGAACACAAAGCTTGTATATCTTCTAGAGAAACCCATTGTATATATGTTAATTAGCCTTATTTTCACCTTATTCTATGTCTATTTGGCCTTATTACAATTTAAACACCTCTTTATCATGTTTATCTTCGATGTATGCCTATTTGTATGCATCATTAGAAAAAAGATCTATGTGCATAATATTTTTGAAAGTTGTAATGTTGAATTTAGATGGCCTTAAAATAATGTTTTTGACCCTCTTATTCATGTCCTTATTATATTTGGTGACTAGAGAAAACTATTGCAAAATTCCCATCCACTTGTAGTGTTCGGTTTGGAAAATTTTACAATTTCCTTGCACATTAGATAGTTTGTTCAAATGTCAATATATTTAAATAGAGTCAATATTTATTTATCATGTGTGTTGACTAGTTCATGACTCCACCATGAATGATTTTCCAATAATAGCATACAAGCTTACCCCCTTATATCCAAGTTTCTCACATAACATATCTATTTGCATATACTTTTACTTCAAAATGATTTGAAAATCAGGTAATGTAATAGATAATGCTTGACGAATATTCTATTTATTCTCATTAAAACATTTCTATTGACTCCTGCAATGAATATTCTTACCACTAGCTATTAAGGCATGAATTGGTGTAGTTACACCTAAAATGATGCTACAAACTTCTATAAATACCATAAAATCCCAATGATTTTCCTAGCTTCAATGAAACTAATAGGATTTCGCTACTTAATGATGGATTCCATTATTTTAAAATCTATCTTAAGTTCCATTACACTCATTATATACCCCAATACACCAATGATTGATGAACTAGAAAGCAATGCAATATATCACTAATCAAATGCATAAATTTAGTTTCACATTATATAGACCAAAAGATGTGTCTATCCATTCATATCAAACTTTCCTTGTACTTTAGGTAGTCTTCTAGGTTTCCTATTATTTAACCCATGCTCAATGGTATCTCTATTTTAGATATAAATTGGTGAATTATTTTGTATGCCACAATTGATCAAACAAATCTTGAGCTTCAGAAAGAGCATTAATACTTAACAGTGTTGTGGGCCAAAGCTCTACAATTGATACACATTTGCTAAGTCACATTCTTCATGGATATTATGATGATAGGTGGCCCACAAGGTGGGGTGTGTGGTTGAATTACTCCCTATTCCAATAGTTTCTACAACTATTTCTTCACTTCATCTTCTTCAAGGACGAACTATTTGTACAAGCCAATTCTGGCAAATGAGAGTTAAGAAACAAATATATGTCAAACTCCACTTACCTCTTAGATGGTAAAATTTTAGGCTCTTAAAACACTTATATGTATCCTAAAACAACTTCTCCAATTGATTTCTCTATTCTATATTGCATCCCTCTAAATATTACTTTTATCAATTCATCACCTAGTTGATTCTCTCTTAAGGAAAGTAATACAAAATTCATACTAGAACTAATACATTTATTTTCTTTATTATCCCCGACCAAAGATATTTTGGATTTACCATTTTGTGCATTGATTATGAAATACTTCCCATCCTTGATTAGATGGTACTAGTTCTCTCTCTTTATGATGATTTTATCCCTCATATACATGTATGCTTCTAAAACACTACACTATACACAACAAGTAGTGTTACATATTTCTCCACTTCGTCAATATTTTTTTTTACTATTATAAAATTTGATATTACATTACTTAATGAATTTGTGTTATAACTCAAGAAATTACACCCTAGGGTCAAGAAGAAAGTTGCATCATTTTCCAAGCCAAAGGATCAGTTTGTGACTGGTGAAACATAAAATTTCAAGTGTTTTGAGGCTTCAACACTCCTTCCCAGTTATATGAGCCAAAATAGAGGGCTCAAGAATGCTCCCTCCTAGTGTCTTTTTGCACTACCTCATTGTCCACTATAGGAAAGGTATTTCCCAAACATATAGAAGCTTCATTCACATAAAAATATGACTGCCAAATCATGAATACATTTAGATAGACTTATAATTTTTAATCAAATGATCTAGAATATAAAAAATTAGTATGCAAACAGTGATCAAATGCAAAAAGGGGTAGATTTTAAATGTGTGTAACAACCAACTCTTGAGCTCAAAAACCTAGATTGTAGTTATACCCTCATCCAAGGTCTTCATGCATAGCTCACTAAAGGTGTATCAAAAGTCTATTAGTCTCTTGGATATAGAATTGGATGATTTTTATTTGTAACTTAGCGAAATGGAAAATTTGTGGAGACAAGCAACATTCTTCTTCTTTCACTGGGCCATGATCAGCGAATAAAGAAAATAGTATAAACCCCTTGGAAAAAGAAATTTGAGAACAACAAATACCATGAACAAACAAAGAATCTAATGAGTTGAAGGGCTAAAAAATATACCACCCATAACAAACCTTTACGTCCAAATATTATTCTATGTTGGGCCACAACAAAACGTTTCGATAGAAATTTCAACTAGCCTACAACTATAAAGGAAATTGAAACCCCAACTTGTTGCTCCACTTCTAATTTTACACAAACTTACCTCATATTTAAAGGTATCACCATATCTTATACCAAAAAAAAATAAAAAAAAAAGATATCCTTTGGAGAAATAGGATCATCAAGCAAAATTGAACCATACATATTAGTGAACCTTATTTTATATATTAATATTAGGATGAACCTATTTTTGTATTGGAAAGAGAGAAAATTTCATAGATACTAACAAATCCTTATGCATTCCCTGCATTCGAATGAGTTAACAAAAATTAATGGCACCGGGAGAGCAATGATTTTTTTTTTGGCAGAGATCTTTTATCTCTTCCTCCAACACCAAGATTCTTCTTGTATGTTGCAGCAAAAATGGAAATCCCCAATGGAGATCATTGCCTTCACAACTATTCCATTTATAATAGTGTCTTGGGCATAGAATTGGACTCTTTCCTACTAGAGCTATTAGATGCCATTTCATTGAGCTACAGTGATAGGTGAGAGCTATTCATAGCTCGCTAAAGGTGTATCAAGAGGCTATTAGTCTATTGGCTTTAGAATTGGACTATTTTTATTTGTAACTTAGCAAAATGGAAAAGTTTTGGAGACAAGCTCCATTCTTCTTCTTTCACTGGGACATGTAAAATAAATGAAGCAAATAGTCTGAACCCCTTGGAGAAGGAAAGTTGAGAACAATAAATAGCATGTATAAACAAAGAATCCAATGCACTGAGTTAAAAGGGGTTTCCCTTTGTAAACAAGCATCCATAGGCTTGTTAGAGTTTGTATGAATCTTTACTACAAGTTGAGTAGTCTTCACATCACCAACCACATCCAATGGAAAGGTACCAATCCCTACAATAAAAATGATGTCTCCAAATAAGGTGTAGTCAATACCAATAATATCATCTTTTGAATGGGAATGATGGAGCGCATCGGATTAGGGTAGCAGATTAGGGTTTTCTGTAAAATTCCATAGGCCATTGCTGTGACTAGTTTTCTCCGTTTCACTATTTGTTTTCATCGGCATCACTTATCCCGCCGTTTACACCCATCGCTATGCGCTACAGTCCACTGGCCATTATGGAGGGTCATATGGAGACAGACCTCATGGACTATTCCGCGGATCCTTTTTCGGATCAAATTATATTTGATAACCCTAATTTCTTTGTGTCGGTTTCTGAACCTCCACCGGTTACGGATCCCATCTCGCAGGACATCTCGCCCGTGGTCACTATGCCTGGTTATAACTCTGCCCCCTATATCTTAGAGTCGTTTCCTGTCGACGCGCTGGGTCTGGAAGCTCCTCCCCTATCTCCAGGTACACTTCACATCCTATCTACCTATACTCCACACTTGCTATCTTTCGATCCGCACACATCCCTCTCCACTGTTCTCTCAACTCCCCCGGTGGACATTCCTGTGGTTGGATCACAAACCCTCCCTGTATGTGGGATTTGGGCCTCCGGATGTTTTGAAACCCTGACGGTAAACGTAAAACCTATAAAATCCACCTCACCTGAGGGGGTCTAAAACCCTTTTGTTGATCACCCTTCGGCTACACGTACCAAAAGAGAGAAAATTTAGGTGTATCAAGGTGACGACAAAGGATATTACCATCAGGTTTGGAGAGACATTAGCTATAGGGGAAGTGGCAGTCATGGCACGAACGGTGTTGGTTGGACATGTGCGAGGACGTGCATACTCCACAAATAGGCTGACGCAATGTGTTAAGGAAATTTGGGGTGCCCTGCTTAAAGAATTGCCTGATGTTCATGTCCTCCCCCATAGATGGTTGTCTCTCCATTTTGCAAAGGAAGTATACACAGATCTGGTACTGGAAAAGTACTGGCATATCGAGATGGCATCAGTTCTGCTCAAGAGGTGGAGTCCCCTATTTGACCCAGAGCATGAACAGATCGGAGCAGGACCCCTGTGGGTTCGACTGCTAGGGTTGCCACTACAATACTGGAGTGAGGATGTACTCATTAGGATTGGAAACGCTCTTGGCACCTACCTGGACCATGATCGCACTTTTGTAGAGTCAAAGAAGTGAACCCTTGCTCGTGTGCTGGTTCATTTGGATACTCGAAACAGACTGGAGGAAAAGATCACCTTACAATGGGGAAAATACAATAGGACTCAGATTCTTGATTATGAAGGCGTCCCGTTTCGTTGTAATTGGTGCCATCAAGTGGGGCACATATTCAAGGAATGCCCGCTCAAAAAAAAACCAGAGGACTCCCCCAAGATCACCCCCATCCCATCTAGAGGAGTTTCCCCTGTTATATCGCGTTCACCTCAGGGGTCCTCACTTGCTGCACAAGCTACTCCACAAGCTACTCCTAAAAAATCTTGGATGAAGGGACTTGGTTAGTCTTTTCCACCGAAGACCAAGGCTCGGGCTGTAGCAGAAGCCGCACAGGCCTTGGGTACCTCTCTAACCCCTTCTTCCATTTTGCTTGGTAACTCCTCTAATATGGCTATATCAAATGCACATTTCACTTTGCCACATTGCATCATGACGTCCCCCCCCCCTGATCGTCACTATTGTTCAGCCTTCCATTCCTCTCTCTACCTCATCCACCTCGTTTTCATCCTCCAAGAAGTCTTCCTCCCACCCTTACGCTCTTCATCCTCGCTCACACACCGCGGACTTGTCAGGAAGCCAGGTTGGGTTAGGAATTGTTTCCCCGGGCCCGGGACCAATGATCACCGGAGGTATAAAGACTGATCTTTCAAAAGCAATCAGGTGGGCTGGGGCGGAGGTCGCATCTGGTTGACAGTCCACTCTTGATGGGGTCCTTAGAGCAAAATTGACCCCGAGAAGCGTTCCCCAATGAAATGCTTATCATTTAATTGCAGGGGTATGGCTAGTGCCCCCAAAAAACTAGCCCTCCAGAGACTCTTTCAGGTAGAATAGCCTGACATTATTCTGCTTCAAGAGACTCTAGGTCTTGCCAAGAATATTACTCTATCTTTACAAGCTCTGGCTCCGAGATGGATGTTTTTGGCGATTGATGCTATCGGGCGATTAGGGGGTTTGGCCATTGGTTACAACCCTAGGACTATTATGGTTGATGCATCCTGGGGAGGATATGGATTCATGGGAATCGACACTTTCTCTGCAGAGCTTGGTAAAACACTTCGAATTGTGAATATATATGGCCCCTGCCACCATAGGGAGACATTTTGGATGCATCTCTTAAAACCTTTCAGTATTGGCTTTAGATCACACCATTCAGGGTGGGGACGTAAATTTTTCTTTGGGCTTCAGTGAATCCTGGGGATCTTCGGCACAGGTGGATGCCATTACTGAGTTCATGAATAACATTTTGGAGAAGACAAATTTTATAGATGTCCCCATGCAGAAACCCCTACCCACTTGGAGGAATAGGAGGGTGGGCTTAGCTGCATTAGCGCGCAGACTAGACATATTCTTGCTGAAGGGTCCTCTGCTACAACATCTTCATCATTATAAGCAATGGGTTGATTCGGGGGGTATATCTGACAACTCCCCCATATACCAGGAAATTCTTGGCCCTCACCAGAAGCTAAAAGCCCCTTTCAAATTCAACCATACATGGTTACAAGACCAAGGCTTCATGAATTTGGTTACTGATTTTTGGAAGGCACGCCCCATCGATAGAGAGGCATCACTGGCAAAAGGTTTTTGCAAAAATCTCACCATGCTGAAGCATCTAGCTATCAATTGGGCAAAGGAGAAGAATAGAAATGAATCTGCCCAACCCACCCACATTGAAGCTGAGTTACTAGATGACCGGAACTTGGGTTTCACCTCGGGTGAAGAAAAGTCGTGTTTGATTGAGCTGGAAAACCAAAAAGAAAATATCCTAAGATTAAGGGAGGAATCTCATAGACTGAGAAGTAGAGAAATCTGGCTGAAAGATGGTGATGAAAACTCAAAGTTCTTTCAAAATTATGCTAAGGGAAGGAAAGTTTCAAATACTATTTGAAATCTCCCTCTTCCAGAGGGGGGCCTTGCAAACTCTTTCAACAAGCTCTCCTAGCTCGGCACATCTCATTTCAGGAGCATTTACAGAAATCCACCAGGCACAAACCTGGTTGAGATCATCAATGTGGCAAATCACTTTCACATTCTTCATGGATATTATGATGATAGGTGGCCCACAAGGTGGGGTGTGTGGTTGAATTACTCCCTATTCCAATAGTTTCTACAACTATTTCTTCACTTCATCTTCTTCAAGGGCGAACTATTTGTACAAGCCAATTCTAGCAAATGAGAGTTAAGAAACAAATATATGTCAAACTCCACTTCCCTCTTAGATGGTAAAATTTTAGGCTCTTAAAACACTTATATGTATCCTAAAACAACTTCTCCAATTGATTTCTCTATTCTATATTGCATCCCTCTAAATATTACTTTTATCAATTCATCACCTAGTTGATTCTGTCTTAAGGAAAGTAATACAAAATTCATACTAGAACTAATACATTTATTTTCTTTATTATCCCCGATCAAAGATATTTTGGATTTACCATTCTGTGCATTGATTATGAAATACTTCCCATCCTTGATTAGATGGTACTAGTTCTCTCTCTTTATGATGATTTTATCCCTCATATACATGTATGCTTCTAAAACACTACACTATACACAACAAGTAGTGTTACATATTTCTCCACTTCGTCAATATTTTTTTTTACTATTATAAAATTTGATATTACATTACGTAATGAATTTGTGTTATAACTCAAGAAATTACACCCTAGGGTCAAGAAGAAAGTTGCATCATTTTCCAAGCCAAAGGATCAGTTTGTGACTGGTGAAACATAAAATTTCAAGTGTTTTGAGGCTTCAACACTCCTTCCCAGTTATATGAGCCAAAATAGAGGGCTCAAGAATGCTCCCTCCTAGTGTCTTTTTGCACTACCTCATTGTCCACTATAGGAAAGGTATTTCCTGAACATATAGAAGCTTCATTCACATAAAAATATGACTGCCAAATCATGAATACATTTAGATAGACTTATAAATTTTAATCAAATGATCTAGAATATAAAATATTAGTATACAAACAGTGATCAAATGCAAAAAGGGGTAGATTTTAAATGTGTGTAACAACCAACTCTTGAGCTCAAAAACCTAGATTGTAGTTATACCCTCATCCAAGGTCTTCATGCATAGCTCACTAAAGGTGTATC
The DNA here is from genome assembly GCA_000404065.3 of Pinus taeda. NCBI lineage: Eukaryota > Viridiplantae > Streptophyta > Pinopsida > Pinales > Pinaceae > Pinus > Pinus taeda. The sequence goes on along the minus strand of APFE031707305.1, from coordinate 63,261 downwards.
AAAAGTCTATTAGTCTCTTGGATATAGAATTGGATGATTTTTATTTGTAACTTAGCAAAATGGAAAATTTGTGGAGACAAGCAACATTCTTCTTCTTTCACTGGGCCATGATCAGTGAATAAAGAAAATAGTATAAACCCCTTGGAAAAAGAAATTTGAGAACAACAAATACCATGAACAAACAAAGAATCTAATGAGTTGAAGGGCTAAAAAATATACCACCCATAACAAACCTTTACGTCCAAGTATTATTCTATGTTGGGCCACAACAAAACGTTTCGATAGAAATTTCAACTAGCCTACAACTATAAAGGAAATTGAAACCCCAACTTGTTGTTCCACTTCTAATTTTACACAAACTTACCGAATATTTAAAGGTATCACCATATCTTATACCAAAAAATAAATAAAAAAAAAGATATCCTTTGGAGAAATAGGATCATCAAGCAAAATTGAACCATACATATTAGTGAACCTTATTTTATATATTAATATTAGGATGAACCTATTTTTGTATTGGAAAGAGAGAAAATTTCATAGATACTAACAAATCCTTATGCATTCCCTGCATTCGAATGAGTTAACAAAAATTAATGGCACCAGGAGAGCAATGAATTTGTTTTTGGCAGAGATCTTTTATCTCTTCCTCCAACACCAAGATTCTTCTTGTATGTTGCAGCAAAAATGGAAATCCCCAATGGAGATCATTGCCTTCACAACTATTCCATTTATAATAGTGTCTTGGGCATAGAATTGGACTCTTTCCTACTAGAGCTATTAGATGCCATTTCATTGAGCTACAGTGATAGGTGAGAGCTATTCATAGCTCGCTAAAGGTGTATCAAGAGGCTATTAGTCTATTGGCTTTAGAATTGGACTCTTTTTATTTGTAACTTAGCAAAATGGAAAAGTTTTGGAGACAAGCTCCATTCTTCTTCTTTCACTGGGACATGTAAAATAAATGAAGCAAATAGTCTCAACCCCTTGGAGAAGGAAATTTGAGAAAAATAAATAGCATGTATAAACAAAGAATCCAATGCACTGAGTTGAAAGGGTTTCCCTTTGTAAACAAGCATCCATGGGCTTGTTAGAGTTTGTATGAATCTTTACTACAAGTTGAGTAGTCTTCACATCACCAACCACATCCAATGGAAAGGTACCAATCCCTACAATAAAAATGATGTCTCCAAATAAGGTGTAGTCAATACCAATAATATCATCTTTTGAATGGGAATGATGGAGCGCATCAGATTAGGGTAGAAGATTAGGGTTTTCTGTAAAATTCCGCAGGCCGTTGCTGTGACTATTTTTCTCCATTTCACTATTTGTTTTCATCGGCGTCACTTATCCCGCCGTTTACACCCGTCGCTATGCGCTACAGTCCACTGGCCATTATGGATGGTCATATGGAGACAGACCTCATGGACTATTCCGCGGATCCTTTTTCGGATCAAATTATATTTGATAACCCTAATTTCTTTGTGTCGGTTTCTGAACCTCCGCCGGTTATAGATCCCATCTCGTAGGACATCTCGCTCGTGGTCACTATGCCTAGTTATAACTCTGCCCCCTATATCTCAGAGTCATTTCCTGTCGACGCGCTGGGTCTGGAAGCTCCTCCCTTATCTCCAGGTACACTTCACATCCTATCTACCTATACTCCACACTTGCTATCTTTCGATCCGCACACATCCCTCTCCACTGTTCTCTCAACTCCCCCGGTGGACATTCCTGTGGTTGGATCACAAACCCTCCCTGTATGTGGGATTCGGCCCTCCAGATGTTTTGAAACCCCGACGGTAAACGTAAAACCTATAAAATCCACCTCACCTGAGGGGGTCCAAAACCCTTTTGTTGATCACCTTTCGGCTCCACATACCAAAAAGAGAAAATTTAGGTGTATCAAGGCGACGACAAAGGATATTACCATCAGGTTTGGAGAGACATTAGCTATAGGGGAAGCGACAGTCATGGCAGGAACGGTGTTGGTTGGACATGTGCGAGGACGTGCATACTCCATAAATAGGCTGACGTAATCCGTTAAGGAAATTTGGGGTGCCCTGCTTAAAGAATTGCCTGATGTCCATGTCCTCCCCCATAGATGGTTGTCTCTCCATTTTGCAAAGGAAGTATACACGGATCTGGTACTGGAAAAGTACTGGCATATCGAGATGGCACCAGTTCTGCTCAAGAGGTGGAGTCCCCTATTTGACCCAGAGCATGAACAGATCGGAGCAGGACCCCTGTGGGTTCGACTGCCAGGGTTGCCACTACAATACTGGAGTGAGGATGTACTCATTAGCATTGGAAACGCTCTTGGCACCTACCTGGACCATGATCGCACTTTTGTAGAGTCAAAGAAGTGAACCCTTGCTCATGTGCTGGTTCATTTGGATACTCGAAACAGACTGGAGGAAAAGATCACCTTACAATGGGGAAAATACAACAGGACTCAGATTCTTGATTATGAAGGCATCCCGTTTCGTTGTAATTGGTGCCATCAAGTGGGGCACATATTCAAGGAATTCCCGCTCAACAAAAAACCAGAGGACTCCCCCAAGATCACCCCCTTCCCATCTAGAGGAGTTTCCCCTGTTATATCGCGTTCACCTCTTGGGTCCTCACCTGCTGCATAAGCTACTCCACAAGCTACTCCTAAAAAATCTTGGACGAAGGGACTTGCTTAGTCTTTTCCACCAAAGACCAGGGCTCGGGTTGTAGCAGAAGCCGCACAGGCCTTGGGTACCTCTCTAACCCCTTCTTCCATTTTGCTTGGTAACTCCTCTAATATGGCTGTATCAAATGCACATTTCACTTCGCCACATTGCATCATGACGTCCCCCCCCCCCAATTGTCACTACTGTTCAGCCTTCCATTCCTCTCTCTACCTCATCCACCTCGTTGTCATCCTCTAGGAAGTCTTCCTCCCACCCTTACGCTCTTCGTCCTCGCTCACACACTGCAGATTTGTCAGGAAGCCAGGTTGGGTTAGGAATTGTTTCCCCGGGCCCGGGACCAATGATCACCGGAGGTAGAAAGACTGATCTTTCAAAAGCAATCAGGCGGGCTGGGGCAGAGGTCACATCTGGTTGACAGTCCACTCTTGATGGGGTCCTTAGAGCAAAATTAATCCCGAGAAGCGTTCCCCAATGAAATGCTTATCATTTAATTGCAGGGGTATGGCTAGTGCCCCCAAAAAACTAGCCCTCCAGAGACTCTTTCAGGTAGAATAGCCTGACGTTATTCTGCTTCAAGAGACTCTAGGTCTGGCCAAGAATATTACTCTATCTTTACAAGCTCTGGCTCCGAGATGGATGTTTTTGGCGATTGATGCTATCGGGCGATCAGGGGGTTTGGCCATTGGTTACAACCCTAGGACTATTATGGTTGATGCATCCTGGGGAGGATATGGATTCATGGGAATCGACACTTTCTCTGCAGAGCTTGGTAAAACACTCCGAATTGTGAATATATACGGCCCCTGCCACCATAGGGATACATTTTGGATGCATCTCTTAAACCTTTCATTATTGGCTTTAGATCACACCATTCTGGGTGGGGACGTAAATTTTCCTTTGGGCTTCAGTGAATCCTGGGGATCTTCGGCATAGGTGGATGCCATTACTGAGTTCATGAATAACATTTTGGAGTAGACAAATTTTATAGATGTCCCCATGCAGAAACCCCTACCCACTTGGAGGAATAGGAGGGTGGGCTTAGCTGCATTAGCGCGCAGACTAGACAGATTCTTGCTAAAGGGTCCTCTGCTACAACATCTTCATCATTATAAGCAATGGGTTGATTCGGGGGGTATATCTGACAACTCCCCCATATACCAGGAAATTCTTGGCCCTCACCAGAAGCTAAAAGCCCCTTTCAAATTCAACCATACATGGTTACAGGACCAAGGCTTCATGAATTTGGTTACTGATTTTTGGAAGGCACAGCCCATCGATAGAGAGGCATCACTGGCAAAAGGTTTTTGCAAAAATCTCACCATGCTGAAGCATCTAGCTATCAATTGGGCAAAGGAGAAGAATAGAAATGAATCCGCCCAGCTCACCCACATTGAAGCTGAGTTACTAGATGACCGGAACTTGGGTTTCACCTCGGGTGAAGAAAAGTCGCGTTTGATTGAGCTGGAAAACCAAAAAGCAAATATCCTAAGATTAAGGGATGAATCTCATAGACTGAGAAGCAGAGAAATCTGGCTGAAAGATGGTGATGAAAACTCAAAGTTCTTTCAAAATTATGCTAAGGGAAGGAAAGTTTCAAATACTATTTGGAATCTCCCTCTTCCAGAGGGGGGCCTTGCAGACTCTTTCAACAAGCTCTCCTAGCTCGGCACATCTCACTTCAGGAGCATTTACAGAAATCCACCAGGCACAAACTTGGTTGAGATCATCAATGTGGCAAATCACTTTCCCAGATATGTAAATGACGAGGAGACTGAAGACCCTATTGCTCCTGTCACCATGGGGGAATTGGAGAGCACTTTAAAATGCTTCAAGAAAGACAAAAGCCATGGCCCGGATGGTTGGACAATAAAATTTTACCTAGCTTTTTACGATCTACTGGGGCAGGACTTGCTGAGGGTGGTGGAGGAAAGTAGATCATCTGGTTGTTTATATCATGCTATTAACTCAACTTTCATTGCCCTCATTCCCAAGAATGACTCCCCATCCTCATTCGATGACTATCGCCCCATTTCATTGTGTAATTGTCTCTACAAGATCATCTCCAAGATTATTGCCAACCGACTTATACCCATCCTCTCCAAACACATTTCTCCTCAGCAATTTGTGTTTCTTGAAGATAGACATATCTGTGAAGCCATCGGTTCTGCCCAAGAAGCCCTTCACTCCATTTGGTCCAAACATCTCAAAAGCATCCTTCTCAAGATTGACCTGTCTAAAGCTTTTGATCGGGTTAGCTGGCTTTACATTAAAATGCTCCTCATCCATCTAGCTTTCCCCCTTCCCCTCATCAACTGGATCATGGCTTGTGTCACTACCCCCTCTTACAGTGTCCTCATAAATGGATCGGCCTCCCATTTCTTCCACTCTGAAAGGGGGCTCCGACAAGGATGTCCCCTATCTCCACTTTTATTCCTTATTGTTATGGAGGGATTGAGTCGTTTAATCATTTCTGCAAAAAGAGATGGATCTCTCAGTGGTCTCAAGATCATTGATGATTGTTATCTCACACATCTATTATTTGTGGATGATGTCCTTATCTTGCTGGATGGCAGCATCAGAGACTCACTATCTTTTTCCCGCATACTTCAGCTTTTCTTGAACGCCACTGGCATGATTATAAACCAGCAAAAATCCACTATCACTTTGCACGCACCTCCATAAATGAATCACAGTACACTCATCAGGCTTTCCCCTACAGTATCCATCCTATGGACAGAGGACTTAAATACCTGGGGTTCTGGTTAAAGCCCTCGTGTCAAAGAATAGCAGATTAGGTCTGGCTCGTCAACAAATTGGAGAAAAGGCTTACCTGTTGGAGACACAAATACCTTTCCAGAGCTGGGCGTTTAGTACTTACCAAATCTGTACTGGAAGCAACCCTAGTTTTCTGGATGGCTCTTGCCTGGATACCCAGACATATTCTTGCTCACCTACAGCAAATTTGTAATAGATATCTATGGGCTGGAAGCCAGGATAAACGTATCTTTTCCTGGATGGCTGGCAAAAGATTGCACTCCAAAAGAGGTGGGGGGGTTGGGGCCTAAAAGATCTTCCATTATTTGGAAAAGCACTAGCGGCGAAAATGAGTTGGTCTCTGCTAACTAGCCAGAACTTGTGGTCACGTCTATCATATCATAAATACATATGGCCCCTTGATATATTAGAATGGGTAAGGCTCCCTAGCTGGCAAAGAGCAGGTATATCATCTGTATGGAAGGCATTGCTTTACTCATTACCCCTGATCAGGGATAACCTGGTTTGGAGAATCAATGACGGATCCCTGGCTCGAATAGGGATGGACCCTTGGATTGGCAGTGGAGGTAGGCATATCCTATCACAAGACTTGGTTAGGTATCTACATTCCTGAGATATAAAAGTATTTGCACAAATCGTAGACCAGGAAAATACAGGGATTTTTTTTCAGGCATGGAGGACGACGCAACAATTGAACCTCCCACACAGATGGCACTAGGAATGGCATAACTTCAGAGAGGCTCTAATCGAATCCCACATCAGAATCAAAGAGGGCCCATATGAACTTATATGGAGCCAAGATGAGAGTGGAAAATACACTCCTAAGGTCGGATACATTATTGTAAACATTATAAAAAACCTGATACTATCTCGACATGGTGGCACAACATTTGGAAGCTCACAGCATCACCAAGATCAAAACTATTTTTCTGGTGTATACTGAGGAACAGAGTACCTACAGGGGAGCATCTCATGCATAGAGCACAATATGGACCAACTTGGTGCGTACTATGCAAAGGAGCATTAGAATCCACAGAGCACCTTTTCATGTGATGTAGAGCTATACAAGATCTATGGCGCTCTCTCTAATATAATCACGTTCGATGGAAATTGGGCAGAAACGGACCTGAAAGATGCATGGGAGGCATGGGTGAAGAGACACAAAGGATCGAAGAGTATAAGCCTCCCAATTCTCGTTAATTGGCATATCTGGAAAGCCCATAATTGCCTTATGTTTGACAACAGGCCTGTACACTAGCCTATGATAGAGGCCGAGATTATTGCTGCTCATAGGGAACTACCAGACCCCCCGCCTCCTAAAGAATGCCATCCTCATCCACCTCCCTGCACTGACTTAAATACCCCATGGGATTTCTTCGATGGAGCTGCAAACCAACAGGGTTGTGAGGGTGGGTTCATCATTCACATAAATGAACATCATTACTACAAAGTAAAATTGTGTCTGGGCACAGGAACAAACAATTATGTTGAGCTCATTACTTTGCAACACTTACTACATTTTGCTCTGAGTCACAACTACACCAGCATCAATATCTTCGGGGATTCAAAAATTACAATCAATTGGTTCAATGGCATATCTGACTATCACATACACACTCAAAATCATTTTAAATGAAGTATATGTATTCAAAGTAGCTTTTAACAACATCTCTTTCTCTCATATTTACAGGGAACATAACTGCAATGCTGATAAATTATCCAAGGAGGCTGCGCTGATGAACAGGGGTATATGGGAGATTACAGATGTGCAAGGACAAAATGAATACAAATACTTCCACCGGCCATACATAGATCAGAACTATCAGCGTGCACCTAGTCACTAAATACTGGGTGTTATTTTTCATTTTGTAATTATTGCTCCCTTCTTTTGACAAAACACATATGCATATTTCATGATAAGACATAGTAAAAAGCCTAGAAAGGGAAAATGTATACAGTTTTTTTGACAGTTCATTACAGAGAAATATAACAGATTTCCCTACGCGGTATATCTGAAAGATGGACATATACAACTCTTTATATGTAATTATCTAAAAAGGATCACTTTTCACAGTGGCAATAGCATATGCGTAAAGCATCTACAATATGTAATTTTTCCAATATAATGAAAAATTACGGATTTTTTAGAGGAAAAAAAAAATCATCTTTTGAATATATTCTCAAAGGTAAATTCCTCAAACTCTGATGCAAGGAGGTCATCATCAACTACAATCATACCACCTAGATCACACATGTTATTCACTTATTTATTGGAACCTTCACCATCATCAACAATCTCTATTGTTGGATTCATTAAATTCACAACTCGCTTTCTAGTCACCATCCACATGTGTCTTGCCACAGAAGTCCCACTACACAATTGACCTTCTACTAGTTCCTCCAACAGTTGGAACTGGTTTAACTGAAAACAACTTTAGATAACTAACTTTGATTGCTACAAATTAGCAATCACACATGCTTAACTAAAATCTAACTCCTCCAACTCGAATTTACTGAGTAAACTGGGTGACACAAGCCATGTCACACAAGTTAATTGAATCCAAGTTGTCTGTTGATATGGAAATTCAAATTTTATCAATTTAATCAAGGAAAAATCAAATTGAGAATTTCTTGCTCCATTTTTCAACACTCCCTCTCAGCAAGAAAGGGATTATCAACCACCCCTATCATGCACATGTGGAACTTGAACTTCCCTCTTGACAAATATTTTTTTAAAATGTTAGCATCTTGTTCCTCTGTCGGAATGTAGTGTAGCAACATTATTTTCCTCTACACGTAGCCTTGTAAATGGTGATACCAGATATCTATATGCTTGGATCAATCACGAAATACAAGATTCTCATAGATTTTGATACAACTCTGATTATCATAGTAGATCATAGTTGGATCCATCATCTAACCAAATAGTCCAACAAGTATCTTTCTCATCCATATCGCCTCACATGTTGCTTGACTTGCAGCCATGTATTCTACTTCTACGGAGCTGAGCATCACATATATTTGCTTCATGTTGTACCAAGAAATAACTGCAAACTCATCACTGAAAATTCCACTTGATGTACTCTTTTAGTCTTATGGACTTCGAGTCGAATCTGCATCTGTGAAGCCACACGAATTCACTACCTCTACCCATCTATACCATAGTCCAAACTGCGTAGTGTCTCTGAGGTCCCATAAAACATGCTTAACTGCCTTCCAAAATAATTTGGTTGGCCTAAGTATAGCTTGGCTTAGCTGGTTGACTACATAACACATATATGGTCATGTGTTCACAAGATACATGAGTGAACCCACTAGCTACCGATAAATGGTAGCATCCACTTCACTTGAAGTGGAATCATCCTTCCTCTAGTTGTTTGCTAAAGGTATCTCCATGGGTTTACATCTCTCCATGCAGAATCTTTGCAATATCTCATTTTCATACTTGCCTTGAGAGGTAAACAATTCCCCATTGTCTTGCCATACTTTGAACCCAAGGAAGTAGTGCATGAGACCCATGTCCTTCATTTCAAATTCCCTTCGAAGGTCCTCCTTGCAAGATCTAATCAGCTGCACATCATTAGTTAAAATCAAATCATCGACATATAAGAAAATAATAAGAAATTTACCTTCTACCAAGATGTGATTTAGATTTTCATCTGCTTCACTTTTGGTGAAGCCCAAATCAGTGAGATAAGTATCGATCCTCGTGTACCAAGCACTGGGTGCTTGTTTGAGACAATACAATGCTCACTTGAGTCTACACACATGAGACATCCATTCAAATGTCTGAAAACCTTCTTGTTGCTTGATGTACACCTCCTCCTCAATAACCCCATTGAGAAATTTTGTTTTTACATCCATTTGGTGGATCTTCCACCCCATCCGCATAGCCAGAGCAAGAATTGATTTAATGGATGAGTACCTAGCTACAATAGCAAAGGTATCCTCATAGTCAATTCTTAATTTGATATGTTTTTGTCTTAATTGTTAATTGTCTTAAATGGGTTTCGTCTTAAGTGGTCATTGTCTTAAATATAAAATTTTTCTTAAAATATTTTTGTCTCAAACTACTTTTGTCTTAAATGTAGAGTTTTGTCTTAAATATAAAGTTTCATCTTAAAATATTTTTTTGCCAAAAATTGTTTAAATTTAAAGTTTTGTCTTGAAATATTTTTGTCTTAAATATAAAGTTTTGTCTCAAATTCTTTTTGTGTTAAATTTTATATTTAAAACACACCTTCAAATTATCTCATTGCTTTGCCTTTGCGCCCACCGAATCTGATCTATCTATCTTGGGGATAATCAACAACCGCATATTGGGGTTTCCTTCGATTCCACCAACGGTCAAATTGGCTTCGCTCTCGATTAGTGCTAATGTGGAATCTTCTGCTCTTGCTTCGCTCTCGATCAATGCTGATGTGGAATCTTCTGCTCTTGCTTACGTATATTATGGTCTATTTCCAAAGGAATTATAAATAATAATGGTCAACCTTGTACAATCAGTGAATTGTCGAGTTTGAAATATTAATTTAGATATTTTATCGATAGTACTTGGCTGCAATTTATCAGATTTCTAAAATATTATTCCAAAGTCTGTTATATGTTATCATTTTACTATATGTTTTAATGTGAAAGGATTACTATATGTTTGTTATAGCACGAGTCTGATTATTATATTAATGATTTTATGATTTTTATATTATGATTTTGATAGTATAATTCCATTGTTGAGTGAATGATCTCATCCTTTTTAACTAATTAAAGGAAAACTTAGTAACAGAATTAGAATTCAATTGGCATGATGATGCATATATCTCAAATATTAAGATATGGATGCTCAAGCATTGGGAACTGAGATGATTAAATTGAATTCTATAGTTTTCTTATGGGGAAAGGCTTTCACGTACTTGGAACTATTGGGATGTTATAACATTCTTATACTTCTCTTGAATTTTTTTTAGGTTACAAAAATGGGGATGGAATTATTAACAATTATAATTCCATTGTCGAGGTTTAGGTTTATATATCTTCAGGTATCCTATCTCATACAGTTTCCAATTTTTTTTTTAAATCAATTTCCAATTTGAGTAGTAAATAAACGTGTGTAAAATTTGGCGTATCATTTGCAAATTCAAATACATAAGAAAAGGACTTCATTACTATGAGAAAGATGTGGTCTAGCCCATTATTAATTAATTTGTTTAAAATATTAATCATAAGTTTCTAATTCATTCTTTTCTTTGCCATTATTCAAAATGTCTCGTTCCTTGTAGACTGGTTAGACTGCATGTGACAGAATGAAGCAAAGTGCTCCTTAAATCTAATTTTATTTAAGGTTTTTAAAATTTAAATTAATA
>APFE031707305.1:0-42002 GCA_000404065.3 Pinus taeda | reverse complement strand
TCTATTATATACTCTAGCTATTGATTGTTCATGAATTGATATGTATCTGGTTGGTTGATGAAGGCATGAGCTAACAAATGTTATTGCAGCTATTAAGAGGGGGCATTAGACCTTCTTGGTGAATCTCAAATAAGTTGCAGATCCCTTTTTTTAGATTTGCATTCATGACCTGTAGATTTCATGTTCACTATATGTTTGACAAAATGACTATCATGGTTAGGCCTGGTTAGGTCAAGTTCTTAACTAAGTTTTGTTTGAATGAATTTGTCTTGATGTTATATATTGTTCTAGAAAGATTCATTAAGTTCTAGACAGTGGTTGGGAGTCAAACCTTGGAAAGGTGACACTTAATCTAGGGTCACGTGCTCAGAATTAGAAATTTTGGGTTGCATTCACTTCCTTCCAGTCTTATGCATGCATCTAGAGGCCTATAGTTGCATAGAGGCCTTATCATTCATGTGATTGGGGGCCCAGATCATTAAAAAGGCAAGTTATCTCAGGGTTTGGGCACCTGGAGTGGTTGTTTAGCTCCTGGGGGTTATGTAGCTCTTGAGGGAGGTAAGTAAAGTTTCAGTTTGTTGACTCCACTTCCTTAATGAAGCTAGGAGGTTGGCTCATGTCATAGTAGCCCTCAGTTGATGTTTACCTTGGCAGGCTAGTTAATGGGCGTAAATGTGGGAGGGGTGGTTAGAAACCTTGTCTAACGCCTCTAGAAGCCTTAAAAAATTAGTCGGAAGCCCGTTGATGATAACAACAAAATTCACTAAAGTTATACATGCCATAATCCAATCAATTAACATGATTCCAAATCTATTCATGTGAATAATCAATATTAAAATCTCCCAATCCTCGTTGTTGTAAGATTTTATTAGATCAATACTCATAAGGAACACCTCCATTTGACGTGATCTAATAAAATGAAAGCATTCTTGCGTAATCACCATTGCATCTTGTATTTGTCTATTGTCTAAAAAACCAAGTTGCTTTGAAGAGATATTCTTAGACAACATTGATTTAATTATATTTGCTATGATTTTTAGAAATCATTTTGTACGCAGTGTTGCATGATGATATTGGCCTAAAATCTGCAAAAGTAGATGGTTTAGACAATTTGGCGATGAGAACTATAGATGTAGCATTGATTGATCCCGAGATTGAGCAGAGACGCCTCGATTCCTTTGCCATATCCAAAAGATCTGTTGGACACCTAATCCTAAATGGGCTAGTGTGGAAGCTAAACAGACTAAGCAGTCCAAGGGACCTTGGGATGTGAATCCCAACGGTCACCACATGTACTATAAATATGTATCATTTGTGAATAAAAATTGAATTGCATGCTTTATCATTTATATCTTTCTCGCTCCCCATGCGTGTTTAACATGGTATCAGAGCGGGCGATTGCTGGTCCTGCTCCAATCTGAGCCACTTGTTTTGTGGCCTCTATATATGTCAGTTCTGCACCTGACCTCTGACTCTGCCTTATTCCCCTCAGGCCTGAGATAACCTGCCTCTGTCAGCGCTGCACATCTGTCCATAACGTTGTCCCATAACGCTGTCCCATAATAGTTGAATGCGTTTAAATATTAATGTTGTGCGTTGAACTGGCCTGACATGCTTATAACTGAGTGTTGTTTGAATGCTGCTGTATATTAAATTATAGCACTGTATTTTCTAATTTTAGTGCTGAGGTTAACACGCCACCATTGAAGAAGGTCCAGCTTATGTTGAATGTGTTATAGTTCTGATATTGAATGCGTATGCATTTTGCATTCCAGACCCACCATTCCAGGTAAATAATCTGATCCGTCAAGCGCCCTAGACCATTGCTTAATTGTATCAAGTTGCTCAACCTGCTCCCTGGAAAACCTTGGGTTCAAGAAATGACGAATATTATCAAGTAAAGGATTATTCACTTCATATCCATCTGGGAGACAATAAGCCTTTTCTGTGCTTAAATTGATATAGACGTGGTGACCTGCCTCAAGACTCTGCGCATACGCATGGGAATTCCGACCTCTTCCTTCATAAGATCCACTTGATCGTTTCTGGCCGTAAAAATAACGATGCCTATATCGTTGCCAATTAAACATTCATCGATTTGCATTTGACGTACTTGGCTGTCAGGACGGCCCTTCTGAAGCACAATCTTGGCACTTGTTACCTTCACTATCAAATTGTGGCCAGAAGTTCACGGTCGACGCTGATCAATCTTGGTAAACACGAGCTTCCTCAAATTCGAATTAGGATTGGAATTGGGATACGACATTATCTCTGTCTCGCTCCTCAACACGAAACCCTAAAGAATGCCTAAAAACCCTCTCTCAGCCGTTTGAAAGAGATATTGAGCAGAACTTCTCAAGTCGAAATCTAAAACCTGTCTATTCACAGTATCCAAATACAGACAGTCCTTGCGAATTTCAACCAGTCGTTGCCGCCTCCCTGAGCCATTCTCGCCTCCCGAGCTCCCAATAGTGAGGACGCTAAAAGTTCAAACCCTAGACTCTATAATCACCAGAGGGACTGGAACCTTGGTTACCTGCACGAGTCTTGCCAAGAACGCGGTGGAATATGAAACCTCTTCAGAATTTAAGTGGTTACTACCTACAGGTGCTTACAGGTGAAAATATTTGGAAAGGGTTTTTTAGCTGAAAGGCTATCCTTCTGGTCAGTGAAAAATTTGACTGATAATTTCTCTGCTAAGTCAACAACAGGGGTTTTTATATTTTATTATGTCACGACCTAATGGCCTGACCCCTTTTTGGTTTGGAGTCCATAATGTATACATATATTAGTATGCTACCTTCGGGAAAAATCATATTCTTGTATGTGAAGAAATTTGGGTCTTTCAAAATATAGTGAAACTTTCATAAACTAGTTCTTTCTGTTATCTTTCTCTCTTGGTTGAGGATTACTGTGCCATAAATATTGCCTACACAGTAGTCTAGGGTTGCAAGAACGAACTTCTTGTCGATTAACGATATTCAATGTACAGATTTTGAGGTTTTCTGTTTCCTGTATATCCATTGGGTTAAAATCCGTCTCAATAGCCAGAAGTGACTTAAGACGCCCATGCTTTGCGCTGGCTTTGGCTGGCTGGGACTCTGGTTTTATGGCGAGAAAGAGAAATTCGGGGTCAAATGATTGATTGGTTGATTGGAGAGAACAGATTCAATCTGAACCCATCTGGTGGATCCTTGCCTGCACATCGGTTTATGAAGGTTGGTCATTGCTATTATTTCATTGTTTAAAGACCTACTTCAGCTTTAGAAGGAACTGCTTGAGAGACATTGCTGCAGTTTTTTGATACTTCATATTCAAGAGACAGTTTTGATGAGCTAACGAAATTGGGTGTCAGAACTTGGTCTATTGTAGATGCTATTAGTAAGATTATATGTCTATATCAGGTGATTGAGATATAAAAGGTTTCAATAAGAACGAATCTGCATTATCTAGTTTGTTGACACCTTACAAATTTTGAGAAAGAAAGAATAATAGTGTTGAATGAATACTTAAGTTACTTTCTGGTATACTTGAAGGCTTTCTTGGCCTACTGTAAAGCAATTCAAGTTGATCCGGTTTCAGCATCTTCAAATTCTACCTGTTGCTTCTTGTTGCAAACTAATCATTTGTTGCACATTTATAAGGATATTGTTGTATACTGTAAATGGGTATTACTTTTCTGCATTAAGTAGTAGTTTTGATCAGTTTTTAACGCATAAATGGCCAGAATCAGTGAAGTATTAGAGTTCATGAAGACTCTTATACAATCTACTGCTGATGACACATTACAAATCAGCAAAGGATCTCTCTCAGAAATTCAGACATGTCTACAAAATGCACAGGAAAAGATTGATTTTTTGCAGCTTGAATCACAGCTACAACAAGAAGAGCTACATCAAAATAGACGCCATTTTGAACCTATTCTTGTTCAGAACATTAAGACAACCACCCATCAACAGCATGTTAATAATGTTACAATTCATTCATATTTAGTACCAAACAAAACAACAAGGTTACATGCAGATGCAGAAGTTCAGTCTGAACTTCCCAAGCCCATCATCAGACCTTGGGAACAGCTTGTCCACAACAAGCACAGAACCGGTCTTGGATATGACAAGGACTTGTCCTTTCATATTCCAGACTATGCCAAGCCCATTCAGTTTCGGAGTGCTGGATTCATTCATGACAGTTCAGCTTCAACTGTTCCAGACTCTGCCCCTCTTCCACAGCAACAACAACAACAGATCGTGAAATGCCAACACTGTGATCGAGTTGGCCATCTGAAAGATCATTATTTTGATCTTCATCCATGTAAGCACTGTCATAAAACCAGTCATTCTTCACACAGATGCTTCAAAAACAAACGTCCTGCAAGAACAAAGATTCATCTAGGATGGATCGCTTCTTGGCAATGGGCATCAACAGCCAAGAAGATATTCCAAACGCATGTCAGAACTTGTTCCAGAGTATTAAACAATCTTGCAGTTGAGTTTTATCCATCTTCTCACCTTGTATCTGATAGGGGGGAAATGATGGTCATCTACAAGCTTCAAAGCCACATCAAGCGAGCCTGAGCCACAACCTGCCACACCAGTTTCAAAGTTGTAGCCAGAGACACAGATGCCCATGAACATGCCTTTAGTAGGCGATCTGGGACACTTCCTCTAGCAAAAGACTTCAGCTTCTTGCCAGCTTTGGAAGAGTTCCAGGAACAAAATTGAGAACACTTCCTCTACCAGAAGACTCCAGCTTCTTGCCAGCTTTGGAAGAATTCCAGGAATTGCATTAAGCATTCCAGAGTTGTTAGTCATCCTTAAACCATCACAGGTTGAGACTTCCCTTTTTAGGTTGAAGTTTCACCTTTTATGCGGGGTGAGACCTCCCTTTTATGGTTAAAGGTTTCTCTCTTTAAAACAATAGGATCACTTGCTCTAGCAGAAGACTTCAGCTTCTTGCCAGTTTTGGAAGAGTTCCGGGAACTGCACTAAGCGTTCCAGTGTTGGTGGCCATTCTTAAACCACCGCCCTTTATACCAACATTTCAGAGAGCATATTCAGCCTAGTGCTGCCATGCATTTTTGCACATTTTGTATTTCAGCTCTCTTCTTGGACTTATACATAACCCTTCGGATTAAGGGGGGGAATGTTGGACACCTAATCCTCAATGGGTTAGTGTGGAAACCGAATGGACAAAAGGAGTCCAAGAGACCTTGGGATGTGAAACCCAACGGTCACATATTGTACTATAAATGTATATCTCTTGTTAATAGAAATCGTACTCTCCTGATTATCTGTCATATTGTTCTTGCTGCCCATGTGTGTTTAACAGAATCGACATGACGAGGAGAATCACATGACAATGATCCTGACTCCAAAAACCCTGATCTTCTTAGTCACCTTTGTCTTTTGAGGTGGAGTTTCTAGGGTTTTCCTTCTTCTTTGTCTCTTGGAGCTTTCAATCACTGCAATCTAGAGAAGTATTAAGAGCATTCAATAACTGACGTTGGCATCAATGACAACACCATTCAATAGTCTTATGGAGTACTTGCCTTGGTACCCTTGTTTTTTGGACATGTTTACCTTGGAGCTTGACATGTGTCACCTTAGACTGGAAGTGCTTCACATGTGGGTCTATCCAGTGATTAATTAGGTTGCTTGAGATTGCTTGAGATGGTGATTGTGAACCTTGTCCACTTTCTTATTGTTTGCTTCCTTCTTCTATTTCATATAAAGGGGGGAGAGAATCTTTTTCTTCATTCATCATCTTGATACCCATGTTTTAAAGACGAGAGTTGGAGCGAACTTGTCTCTTCCATATGTACTTCTTCATTTTACTTAACACTCTTTCCTTGTGTGCTAGGGTTCTCATCTTAATATAAGGAAGGCTTTAGGGTTAGGGTTTACCCTGAGAAGACAAGGGAAGCTAGGGTTTGTGAGAAACCGTATAGGAGCAAAGCTAGTAATTGTTCTTGTGGTTCTTGTGAGAGAAGGCTAGGGAATTGTGGTGTTGGACAACCTAGGACTACTTGAAGTGCTTGATGTGGAGAAGATAGTGGAAGACTATCTTGTTTTCTCTCGTACACTTGTATTATGCGAGTGGAAGTGCCAAATAGGACTTGTCGATGTCTATGCTTACTAGTTATGGATCTTGGATGGAGCAAGTAGCTTTGGTTGGGAGTGATTCCTAGCTAGGAGTTAGTGGCTAGGGTTTGATAGCTGGCATGATACTAGCGTGTTGAGGTTTCTCTAAGTAGGGTTTGGAAGGCATTCGAGAGGCTTAGCACTAAGTAGGGTTTGGAGAGCATTGGAGAGGCTTAGCACTAAGTAGGGTTTGGAGAACATTGGAGAGGCTTAACACTAAGTAGGGTATGGAGAGCATTGGAAAGGCTTAGCTTGTGCTAAGCTTGAAGGACTAGCTTGTAGCTGCTTAGGATATGTTGTTGTTATGTACTTGTAACTTCATCTGATGTATATATGAAGCTTGCTTTGTTGTCCAAACTTTGTGTATTGATGAGTTGTATTGGAATTTCAGCATATGTCAACAATGAGTAGATTTTGTTAAGTGATTTGACAAACATGTAGAAGCTAAGTGAGCAAATTTATGGGTGTAATAAATCTTCTGTAAATAAGTAGACTTCAGATCTGTTAGATGTTGGGATGTGTGCCCTATGGGATGAAAACATTGTTCCCTTGAAGTACAATTGTTCAGTGTTTATTTTCTTCACTTCTGTATTTGGTAGGACAAAAGTGAAATACATATTGCAGTATTTATAAATTTCTGCATCCTTTTCCCCCATTCGACTAGGTTTTTGATAACTAGAATTAATGTGAGGTTTAGTGTTTTTAAACTCTTTTTGAATCTTGATGACGCTTCTACAAGTATCTAGTGGATTTCCATGTGTTATTAACTCCCCATATCCAAATTATGATGAGTTGACATGGTATTTCCACGTGTTATTAACTCCCTATATCCAAATTATGAAGAGTTGACATGGTCGCCACTTGACATATGGGGAGTATTTTGACCATTACTTTGTTGGTGCCATAAATTTCACATACAAAATTTATTTGAGGTGCATGATGGCTCGTTGGAAAGGCCTCAATGAGAAGAACAATCCCTGTCTTGAATGAAACAAGCCTATGACAACACTCATCGATAGCAAGGCCAAAAACAAAGTTATTTAGTGCCCCAAAAATGCCCAAGAAGTTGATGACCCTAATTATAACAAAAGCAATACCATATTTGAGATGTCCCAAATTCTTATTGCCCCCCTCTAGAGAATAAGTAGATTCATGTGGTACTTGGGTAGATCCATTTTGGATCAATTTGACTCTCAATAAGTGTTAGGGAGGATAGGCATTTATGAAGGTGTCCTATCAAGTCATTTGGTTTTAGTGATATATCTATCGTTGATAAGGTTTATTCCCTCAGAGATTTGTTCTTGCACAAGGTTAGATCTCATTCTTAATGTCAAGGGTGCGTGAGCATAAGGAGAAGTTGAAGGCTCAATCAATTTATGCCATGGAGAGAGGAAAGATAAACAAGAATGCTGAAAACAATGAATTCCAATACCCCAACCAACAAGCAGTGAATGCCAAAGTTCAAATGGTGGCTACAAATGGGCTTGGATGTGGATAGTAAGTGTTGGTAAGGAGAGTGTCATAGCAAAACAATCAAAATATCTAGGAGGTTTGTTAGGATTTTGTTTGGAGAGCCCTGTTTGACATAGTATAGGGGGGTAAAAGAGTTATTAGAGGAAAGTAGTAGAGAAAAGAAGAGCATAAGGGAAAGCCATTCCATCATCACCCTAGAAGAGGTGAGACATTTGAGCTTTGCTAGCAAAATCCAACAATGTATAGGAGGAAGTATTTTATAGGGGGATTTGAGAATCTTGAGAAAGTGGTGATGCAAAAATCAAAAGGGTAGCCACTAAAGGATCCTCAAACTTTTGCTCCTAGAGAAGTATGTGTGCAGTGGTTAGCAAAATGAAGAAGGTGGTCCTTGTCCACTGATCTTTGGTTGGATGGGGGTAAGGTTTGAGGAGAAAGAAAAAAGAAATGAATAGAGTTTGGCCCTTCTAGCAGATAATATGGAGGACTTGGGAGTCAAACTTAACATCCTAGATGCGGCGATTCCAATTGCAAGAGGGTCATTGATGACAATTGTATCTGATCGAGGAGGTGGCCATTGTCTTGAGGGAAAAGCTGAGGATGTTGCTATTAGTGATCATATACAAACTTGTCTACTTTGAGGAGGAGAACATCAACTCTCCACTTGTTGGACTATATGCCTAAGAAACTTTCGGAGCTCACTACATTGACGAGATACACAATATATGTTTCTGTCTATTTTTTAATATGTTTATTATAGCAATACTCTATGAATAACCCAATGCTAGGTATTTTGGCTCATAATATAGTGTATTATATAATATAGATAGAATAAGAGGTAAATGGTTAGATCTTGTCACTGGAAACTTTACAATTCAAATGAGCTAGTGAGATTTTGTGTCTCTAGTTAAACCCACCAATGATTTTGTATATACGTCAAAATTGCCCAACTTTGGCTTGAGTTAATACAAACATTTTCCACAAAAAATGAGCAACCAAAAAGTATTAGGTATTTGTGGGGCAAAAGAACTTATATGATAAGAGACACGATCAAGTGAAAGCGACAAGTGATAGGTTGGAAAAATAGGTATTGAGAGTGCGAGTAACCAACTTTCCTTGCATCATAGACACCTTTCTTATTGACCTCCCAACAACCGGAAGAAAAGTGGTGCAAGAGCTCATCTACTGGTCCTTTAAAAGTTGCTGTCCCCTTGTCATAATGCAATGAATATGCTATATGGAGCGACTAGGCTCCAATCTATTGGAATGAGTAACTCCTACTTATCTTATGTGTGATCTTACTGAAGGTTGTGATTGTTATTATCATTGATCAATGTGAGGTAGAGCTTGTCTCCACATGAATATTTTGAGTTTTTAGAAGGTTGTTAGATCTAGTTGGATATGAGATATTCCCTCCAAAAAGCTAATGAGTCCACCTTATCCCAACTTGCAATGAGAACAAGTGCTAGCACATGTTACCGATGCATATGGAATATGCCCTCTTGATCCATATTGCTACAAGCAAAGCTCCATCCACAATCCCTACAAAATTTTGGCATCGCAACATCTTTAGACATATTTTTGAGGGATGAACCCAACAATATATGGTTTGTCTCAAAGGAGCAAAGCATAATCACTAGAGTACACCAATCTTTCCATGATTTGACCATAGAGTCCCATATTGAAAAGAAAATGCCCCTCTTACTGAAATGATGAGCCTAGAAACACATCTCTACAATACAAACAACATACAACCTTCAACTTCGAATAGGGTGTCTCACAAATCGAACCCACTCTACTGCCCTTTGTATTTCACCTAACCAAACTTGCAATTGTCTTCCATATTGCTAAAATAATTGTGACAATAAATGAATCATAGACCTAGAATAGGCGAGGCAATAGATAATGTCATACGAATCAAGACTCCCTATACCATGCCAACATGTTGTAATGACACCAAGTGATGAAGCCTACCAAGGAGTAGTCCCCTCCAAGCATTGCACAAACCCACTTGGCAGCAAGAATGCCCCCTAAGAGGGAGCGTTTTTCAACCATAGCCCCTCGCCCTTGGGCATGATAGACATGTCCTATGGGACTAGCGAAAGACTCCTCTCTCCATCATACTTTGAACACAAGTAGGACACCACAAAATCTACTCCAAATGTCGAAATTGAGCTCAACAACCAATAGGATACATAGTAGATGTGGAAGGGTCGAGGAATCTTCAATCGTCCAACCCTTGTTGTGAAACAAAACGTCTTTTTATTGCTAGACATGAAGCTTATTTTGAAGCCATCAATGACTTTAATGCACATAGCCACAAGAGAATGCCCCATTATAAAAATTATGCCAAGATATCAGACAATTTGACACCACAAAATCTACTCCAAATATCAAAATTGAGCTCATCAACCAATAGGATACATAGTAGATGTGAAAGGGCCAAGGAATCTTTAATCGTCCCAATTCTTGTTGTGAAACAAAATGTCTTTTTATTACTAGACATGAAGCTTATTTTGAAACCATCAATGGCTTTAATGCATAAAGCAACAAGAGAATGCGCCATTATAAAAGGTATGCCCAGATATCACACAATTTTATTTCTGCCTCAACAATTTTAAGGAAGAGGATATACCTTCCATTGCATACCCTTCCACTCTTTTATCTTGTTGTTGTAAATATATTTTTGTATATATATTGTGTATTTTTCAAACAAAGAAAAACATTACAAGTGAAGAAAAACAACTATAGAAAAGAAGACAATGCTTGTTCTATGATTTTATTAATCATGTATTGTTGACCTAAAGGAAATAGTCTGGTACATAACTGCAAAATGTGTTGGTTGTCATTACCATTGACTTAATAATTAATAACTAATGCAAATTTTAAATGTTTTTCTTAGAAAGTACATTGTTGAGAAACCAATGGGCACTTCCCCTCCTTTCAAGAATGGTGCCGAGTGAAAAGCAAGCCTTGTGGACTATGGTACATTGACCCAATGGGGACATCAATTGAGGGAAACGTATGCAAAGGTAGCCAACTAGGGGACTTGATCTTGAGACCTCTTGCTTGCTATTCATAGCTCTCAACCACTCGAGATAGCCCACTAGGCTATTGCAAATTTTGATCACCAAGAGTAACATTAAATATTTAGTTATTAAGTTGTTATATATACTGAATACCTAACACTTGACACTAAATCGACTTTAACACTAACAAATTGTAGTTGTCTTTTATATAGGAAATATGATTAGCTATAGCTAGGAGCTTAAAGGCAACCACTTGTAGGTTTTCCATGGTTCGTTTGGAGGAGGATATTTTGGAAATTGGTTTCATGGTCCTTGTCATCAAATTCTTATAATGCTATCTATTTTAATTATATTTTAATCTACCTAGTGGAGTATGAAATTGCTTCTTAGTGCTCAATGAACTCTATTAAATGCTGAAGTTATAGTTGGACACATTCTGAACCTTGATCCCAACACAATTGCTAAAACCTAATGATAGAGAGGCTAAATACCATGTTAGAAAATTATATTTTATGTTTTACCTATTCCTCAGTTTTCTCCATGACATATAACAATGTATGTTTTAAATATCTTCTTTGCAGGAGAAAAAATCGGACTTCTTACCTTTCGTTGTTGAGAATAATATCATTGGCTATATTCATCCAATGTAAGGCTTTGAATTCTCAAACTTGGTTAATATGAACGTGGTTTTATAGTATTTTTGCAACTTATTCTTATCAAGATTTGTATAGAACAATTTTTAAGACATTAACTCCTTCATGCTTTAGAAGAATTTCGATGACATTAACCCCCTCATGATTTATATCTTGCATCCTAGTTGATTTAATGAATTGTATTTTGTTCTTTTTACATTTTGTAATTTACCAATTTCTCGACTTTAAAAAAACATGGGAATCAAAAATCATCTTGGAATATCCTTGCAACAAAGTTCCATAGTACATGTACTTAGGTCTTATAGTTTAGGTTTACCCCATATCATTATGCTTATAATGTCTACTTTGTTTACATTATTTCAACATCTTAATGATTGGCTACTTTGTTAGTCCCTAGGGTTCCTTCTATTCTGCTAGCTGTAATTTGGGTCATATTGATCAATTATGGACATTAATACAATTTCTTTCTTTCTTTACTTTTAGTTAATTATGTTAGATTTTCGGGTTACTCCAAAAGTGTTTATACCTAATGCTAGTACCTTGTTGATGCTTCATGGACATATGGACGACTGAGTTTGGGTGGATGCTTGACCGTGGTTAGAGTGCTAGCATGGCACCCTTACCTAGGAGGTCATTATCCTAATTGGCATGATGACTAACCCATTGGGTAAACAAAAGGGGAGTTGGTTGCTTGATTAGGTGTGGAACCTACCTACGATGAGGAATGCTAGGCGCTTGGAGGGAACATAGCCATAGGTGTATGGGACCATGTGATGTACACTATTATAAACATATATAACATGAAAATACATAAATAAAAGATAAGAATTCATAATTCGTAATTAATGAATAGTCACATGAAAGGACATGTCTCAGTGAAAAGACACAACTTCTTATGAAAGGGCACTTTTGCCTAGGTATATATATGGGGCCCTCATTTGTTATATCATATCAATTCTCTTACTTTATTCAATATATTATTTTATCCTCGATGAATTTCCTTATTGTATTCCAAATATTTTGGATATTATATTTGTGAGCTAGGATTGGTTGTCACATTTAGTATTAGAGCCTCGTTTTTTGATCCTGACCATTGGCCATACTTCATTTAGACTTTGTTTGATCTGGATTTTGGCCACAACCACCACTTTTTAGAGTTTTTTTGACTTTGTTCCTTGGCCACCACCAAATACCAAGTTTCAAGGAAAAATTCAGTGTTATGAAGAAAAAAAATGTGAACATATATAATATTATAATATCACTGTGCCACCATATCTATTCATTGCACAACTTCCATTTCTATTGCTTTGCTGCCAAAACCAACTAGCATACAATTTACTGCCGCTATTTGTACAATTTGAGGTCATTGTAGGAACAAATTCTTGGTGCCACTATTGTGGGAAAAGTTTCTGGTGGGTTTACCTACCAACTAGCTTGTATTGCCACAATTTTTACAAACCTGCCACCATTTTGATAAAGTTGAACTTGTCTTTTGTCGTGTAGGCATACGTACACTAGCTGTTGCTTAGCTTGTACAAACTTTAATTGGTACTTGTGGTGTCCGTATTGTTGCTGCAAATCTAGTAGCCCTTGGAGAGGGGCACCCTACAAGGCTAACGTTAGACCAAGTGACAACAATGGGGCGATGGCTCACTGTCACCATAGCCACAACCCCTGCTCTTTACAGATTTTCGTTGATGGGATGAGTCTTGGTATATGAGAAGGTCACCTCATGGGTGTTCTAAAGTTAAGATACAAGGTGACACAATGAAGGTATCTACAAGAAAGGTACAATTTAGGCTCAAGGCTCTAAAAGGAGGCAATTTACTTTCTTTGTAAAGACCTTAGAATGAAGCACAAGACCTAGGGCTTGTTTGACAAGTTGAGTGTTGGGATGGCCAAAGGTCGAGGCAAGGAGAAGGGGTTTCCAACAATGTATATCAGCAAGATCAAGGCACATGAAACCCCCAAACAAGCCCCTATGTTGAGGTGACAACAAGCTAGGGTTTATCCTATGACAAACAACTAGGGCAAGGAAATTTATGGAAAACATGAAGTGATTTCCTACCAAGAGGACTGATTTTGAGGCAACCAATCATGCTCTTGGCATTTAGATTCACCAATCCCAAAAATCACCTTTGCCTAGAAATTCTCAATAAGCCCTAGTTTAAGGGCTTAGCCTTAAAGGGGTTGAATTAGCTTGGCAGAGGTGTATGTATAAAAAGTGTGATTGATCAACAACATAGGAGGCCAGTGCCCAGATCCTTGGGAGAATCGACTCTATGATTTGATTGAATGACAAAAATGTCGCTAAGGAGGTTGAATTCTTGTCGCCATAGCACCAAAAATCCTAACAATTACCTATGCAATGGATCAAGGAGCTTTGTGGGAGAGCTAATTAAAGTTCACCACTAGGAAATACATTCACATGTTATTCATGAGTAATGCATGCAACAATGACATCTAGATACCGTCCAATAAATTTTCAACAAATTAGGGCACAATAGCAAACTCTAGATTCAACATATTCCATACGTTAAACATAGAGTAAATAAATATTCGACAATAAGTTCACTTACAGGATAACATGCAAAAGATTCCATCCATTGATCCAAGGCAATAGCTCCAAAGACAAACGATTTGCTCCAAATGTCAAAATACATTCATAAAAACCAATTACTCCACAAAGCAAGAAGGCCGTATTGCTCAAAAAGGCCAAAATTCCAAGTGTGTGATGATGGTTGATACAATGAATGATTTCTCTACTTATATGGGGAATTCAAACTCTAATTTTAGCATATTAGCCCCTAAAACAATAAAATAATGTGCAAGTATTAAGCTAGGTCACAAGCCGACCTAGTAGCCAATGAATAAAACTCAAATTAGCCCACACATGAGTCGTAGTAGAGAAAGCTGCCGTTATCCAGTAGGCTTGCTTAGGGAAAGTGTTGAGGGCTCAAGGTGCCATGATGTGAATAAAGGCCCTCTAAAATCATCTCCTAGGGGTTGGCCCCTAGGTCTTTATCAATCACCCTTTGTGGACCCCAATTTTCATTTTGGGGCACAAAAGTGGCCTTATGGGTCTCTAGGCTAAAAGAGAAGCCCTAGGTACCCCTTTCAACAATTACCCTCTTCAGCATTAATTAATGGAGTTTTGTGGATTAAATGCAATCGTTATCCACAAGGAACATTCTTTCCACATCATCAATTAGTAACACATGCAAAACTTCCCAAGATTATAATTTTGAAAGATTTTCCATAAGACAAAATGCGAATTCTTATCATGAGAACAAATTCCGTGCATTAGACATTATTTTCAAGATAATTTCACTGTAAATGAAATGATATTTTAAGGTCCACGAGACTAAAAATAGTCTATGAGACCATTAGTTCCCTATTTTTCGCTCTTTGCGATTCAGTTCTTTTCCGATTCAAATTGATGATGAGCTGACCCAACCTTCCAACAATTTCCTCGTTAAAAAGACAATGCCAAGAAACTGATGCTAACATGTTCTCATAACTTTCTCTGATGTCTTTGAATGTATCACATTCCAAAATGAAATGTTTTTCTGATTCGACAGCCCTAGACATGCAAAATGTGCACATCCTTTCTTCCCAAGCTTCTTTAGGACTTTTCCACCGTCCTGTTTCACACTGAAGTTGATGTGAGTTGGTCCTTAATTGAGCAATAAGAACCTTTTCCCTCCACGAAATGCTAGCTCCAATGAACTCTTTTTGTTGTAAATCACACGTAGGGTTGAATTCCTCAATGTAATATTTCTTCCTTCTACCCAACTCTTTTCCCCATACCTTTTTACGAAACTTCTTCATAACAAAATCCTTTAGCTCCTTGCTATTTGTGGGACAGACATTGACACTTACATGATAATTTAGAGTATATCCATCCATCAACAATACATTGGAGGCTCCAAAAAGATAACAATAAAGATCCAAACATCAAAGTTCATCCCAAGAACATACAAAAATCTTCTCAAATTGCAGGTATGAATTCTCTAATGAAGCATGCGAAAATCCCAAGTGTGATGGTTTGAGATGAGATCAAGTCTCATCTATTTATACAAGTGTTATCCATTCGATTTCCTAATGACAAAGCCCCTAAAACATGTCTAAGATGCTAAGTAACCCACCCTTGGTTACAAGCCAACCATGATAGCTATTAAAATTAATTTATCTATCTCTCTAGCCCACGCAATGCTAACATCATGCATGCGAATAGGCCTAGAGATGCAATGTTGAGGCCTCTTATGCTAGAAGTGTAGTAGAGAGCCTCAAAAATTGTGATGACGAGGGTTATGACCTCCTTACGCTGCAAAACATCTCCTAGACACCTATTTTGAATTTGGGGCTCCAAAATGGGTCTCATGGGTCTGCAAGTGGGTCAAAATCAAGTCGATGCTCCACCAATGAGGGCTCAAATATGACACATGCCCTCCCATATCTCCCTAGAAAAGACACAGCCTCCTCTGGGCCTTGGATCAACTGCCAAGTGTCGGGTGCAATGTGTAGCCTGTTGGGGCATCCTAGTCCAAGTGCATCATCATCTTGAATAACTGGGGCAACGAACAAGCAAATAATGGTGCTGAAGAAGCCCATGGTGTGGCAATTGATGCTCTGCATGAATGGAGGCCCCTGGCTCTCAACCCTCACCCTACAAATGCCATCATGATCCTCTGAAGGGCTTGGATCTCATATAAGGAGGCCAAGTCCAAGATGAAACCCATTTGCAATCTTGTATAAGATCCAATGTGTCTTCTCGCCTTAAGATACACTAATTCATTAGTGCAATTGAATGAATAAGCTTGTTAATCAAGGGTAGAAGTGAGACTTCATAGCGGGTTTTCCTTCCAAATTTGGGGTTTTGAACATGTAACAGTGTTACCACCTTGGGTAGGAGTGGTTAATGAAGAACCCTATTAGGTGGTTTCAACCTCTAAGGGAATGACATGTCCAAGGTACATCCTTCAAATGGTAGGTGTCGTGAAATAGTGATGGGACATAGTGGGGACAAAGGGAAAGCTCCAAGCCACATCCCATGGTACAAGGGTAGCCATGATAAGGGAAGCCCACACCCTGGGTATATAAATATAAGGAGGGAGCATACATGGATGCATGAGTTTCCCTGGCCTTTGTTTTTCCACACCTCTTATGCCTTTTGCTTTTTATTGATTTTCTTTTGTATTACTGCTCGAAGCTCCCAGAATAAGATCATGCTTTGTATGATGTGGCAACATTTATTACCCTCTTAAGGTGGGGTAGTTCATCACCCACCAGGGGTTGGGACATGCAAGGATTCCTTTCCATTATGTGGTCGGGCACAGTTGGCCCTAGGAATCGGGTGATGGCCATAGATGAAGGGGTAGAGCTCATGCTTGGCTTTTGCCCATGTGGCTTTTGTGTGTCTCGACCATCTTTTGCGTTTTATGATTTTCTTTTCTTATTGGTTCTTGCTTGTAGCCATTTATGCTTTTAATCATTTTTTTATTGCATCAACCTCCCGAGGCATCATTTCTAGGCCTGACCCAAGGTATGGACAAAGGGAAGGGGATGTTAACACTTTGTGGACCCAATGGACAAATGTGGATTTGGATAGGAAATGTGAAAAGGGCTTGCAATGAGCGGAGGGGAGTGAGATATTAGATATTAGGAAGTGGGACCATGCAACCAAAATCAGGGTTTCCCATGTAGTGCCCTTTCTAAAGCTAATAACTAATAAAGGAGATTCCACGGGACTAGGATTCAAGATTAACCTTCCCCCAGTCAAGGTAAGGGAACAAGACTACAGTCAAAGCCCTTTCTCCTTCCAAGTCGCCCAATAATCTATACCTATACCCAAGTGTGCCCAAGAGAAACAAGCATAAGCACTCAATTACATAATGAAATATCATACCTGTAGGATTGGATGGCTCACCTTCAATCATACGATCAAGACAAATGAGTAAGGAGACATGATGGCTGGCTCAAGTGGTAGAAATAAAGTATCACATCAAAGCTATTAGGTGGCTGTCAGGGGCTGCTGCTGCCGGCTATGTTGGAAAATGTGAAGTGGCAACTACTAGTTCTTATTTTCCTTATCCTTAATATTTGCTTGTGAACTTTGTTAATCTTCTTTATGTTCTTTAGTTAGATCTATTCATCAAACAAATATCAAGATTGAAACAACAACAACAAAGGACATAGAAATTAGGCTCTGAGCCAGGGCAAAACCCCTCTAAAGGAAAACCTGGAAAACTCTTCTCTTCTTATAGAATCTGCTTAAGATGAGACACAAAGACCCAAACCCTAGACCAAGTCCTTCACCAGGTATCAAGTCAGTCCTTCAACAAGTCCTTTCTTGATTTTGCACCAGGCTCCAGCCAACTTCAAACTGCAACTTCATCCTGCAACTTTGACCCTGTAATTTTGGCCATGTAACAACTATATAAACCCTAATTCAGCTTCCTCTCGAGATCTTCCTAGAGAAAGACAACTCCTCCTAAGGTCAACAAGGTCAATGTAGGGTATTCTTCCTTCCAGCTACAAGATACTGCACCTCCGCCCTCCTGCAACTTGGACCTGCAATTTCGGCCCCTCTAGGAAGCTGCAAAATCCCTAGATTTTGCATATGTGAGAGAGATATGTAAATTTTTCATCAAGAATTGTTCTATGCTACAAATATTACTTCAACAATTTCCAACAACATCTAGATTCCAAATTACAATTTCACTTCTTCAATTAGCCAATGATAGTAGAGCAATAGTAGATAGAAAAATTATACAAATGCTCAGTGAAAGACAACCAAGAGACAAGAGACACAACATTTGGTCAATGACAAGGGAAAAACCGCACAAGGGGGAAGACCGTTATGAAGCAGCTTTTAGAGCCTTACTGAAACTTTGTTTGGAGCATATTTTTTGGAACAGATTTGAACCAAACTTTGAAGAACCCTTCGGAATATCTTGGAGACCATTTGTAGCAGCCTTGAAGAAGATCTTGAAGACATTGAGCAAAATTGTAAGTGTATTTGGAACAAACTTTGGAAAGGTTTTGCAAAACATTTTGGAGATGTTGATTTGAAGTATTTGTTTAGGTTGGAGCCTAAGAGGATTGGTGCCCTCATTGAGACCAGGTTGGTGCCTGGATTTGTGTTTGAGGATTGATGTCCTCATTGAAGGTTGGAGCCTTGAAGAACTTAGAAATTTTGTTGTATAGGTTGTAGCCTAAATTTTTGTAAAAGAAGATTGAAGTCCTCACTATCTTCATCACTACAATTATTTTTTTGTTCTATTTCTTGTGTTTTGGTTTAACTTGTGATAAAAATCATAATTGGCATAATATAACAATTGAAAGAAACACTGATTCACCCCCCTTCTTAGTATTTCCAACATCATCTTGGAAATCTTATAAGTGCAAAGATCTATAAATGATTGAATTAGTATGGTTAGATTCCTTTATGATTAAACAATTTGTTCAAATTTCTACGCACCCCAGGTTTGGTCTATGCCTTAACTAAGCACATAAACACACTAGAGATGCCCAACTTTAAACAACTTTGGACAAAAAATTATAACATCAATGTGATCAATAATAGTACACGGTTTTTATGGCCCAGAACATGTTCCTTATTGGTTGTTCAGACCTTAGGGCTCCCATACCAAGGATCATGGCCCTTTACAATCCCTAATACAATGCTATAATACAAGTTTGTCCTTTGACTAATACCTAGGGCTGAAGCTGATTTCATTAGGTCCTCATCTGCCCAACATATAATAAGATTAGCTATCCTTTGCGTACAAAAATACAACCAACAGGATACTTAACTCACTTGGGCTTTCTCCTTTAGCCCACAATCCTCTACAACTGACCAACTGTCCTTTGCAACCAACTGTTAACCTCATGTATCCTTCTACCAATCCTTTGGTGTGTTGATTCCAACCTCTACTAGCCTTGTCTAGACCTTCGCCAACTCTCCTTCACTGCTACAAACTTCTTTTCCAACCTCTACCAACTTTGTTTTGCCCTCGGCCTATTCTTCTTGGCTTGGAGCATCAACAACAAGCCTCAACCACCTCTGTTTTGTCCTTGGCCTAGGGTTCTAGGCTGCAGCCTGCCCTAACAGGCCTCTCCCAACCCTCCTAAGCCTATGTTCTGTCCTGATTACCACACAACAACTCCTTGACCACCTTGTTCTCGGTTTTCGGCCCACTAAACAACTTCTGTCCACCCTCGGCCTCACTTCACATGCCCAAACAGACTTGCGACCTCACCGTCTTGACCTCAACGGGCCTTTCCCAAGGCTCTCAACCCTACTGTTTAGCCTCTCAGATTGTCACATAGTTCTGCGACCCCTTCTTGCAACCTTAATAGGCTTACGACACTTGTCTAGACCTTCTCTACCATCACAAGCCTTAACTAGGCCTCTACAAGGTGCTCCTAGGTTTGCGGCCCCTCCAGACAAACAACTAAACTTGGCTCCTTGAATAAAAATTCTCAACTTAGCCTCCTCTGGCTGATTGTGACTCCTTCTAGGCTTGTTCTGCAGCAAGGTTCCTTTTAGCCTCCACCACATCAAGTGAAATCCTTCTCTCTTGATGTGCAATAGCCTCTCCATTGACTTGTATATATACTTTTCCCGTATGTCCTCGGGAAATCCTTTGTCCTTCAAGTGACCTCCAACACAACCTCTTAACAGTAAATTAGAATATTAAATTCACCTCCTTGGGTTCCAAGCACACTCCTTTGGGTCAAAACCCCAAACTTTGGGTACCTTGGCCACAAAGCCCCCAAAGGCTTTTCCACTCGGAAATACCTTCCGAGCCACCTATTGTCGCTCAGATTGTACAGGCATTGCGACAATGTAATGAACGAGTAACTGATGTAAAGCGACAATATGCAGAGTTTGTAAGGGATTTCGAGGCCTACCTGAACTGCTGTTTGCTCCTGTTCTCCTGTTGAAGCTGATCCGATTACCGGGAAACCAATTCCTCCCAGCCAATCCAGCAAGCTTCTCACCGAAGCTCACTGCCCCCGTGCCCAGAACCTCAGATCAATGCAAGCTCCTGATTCCCTGGTTTTCTGCCCTCTGTCCTCCCCCCGTTTTGTGCCCGTGATCGGCTCAGACCAATGGTTTTATAATCGCAGGCTTGGCGGTGGCCGCCCTCCACCTACGGCCACCGCTCTTCCTCCTCCCGACACGCCTCCACATGCATTTCACTCTCAGATATTTGCCCTCTGCTCTTATGTTCTTTACTTGTATTTCAGGTTTAATTCTTTTATGCCACGGTTGATATAACGTTGGAGGTATTTGTAGGGTTCGATTGTTATATATATACATTAACATTATAAAGTTTGATTAAAATATATATATTAACACTATAACCATATGACATATTTTACTTGATTATTTAATATGTACTTTATCATATAATTACTTTGTTTTACTTTATTTTTGTTCCTAAAATATAAAGTTTAATTATTTTGTTGTTTGTTTTCTTTTTAATATAAACTTTAGAAATTGATTAATATTTGATATTAATACTTAATTTTCATTCAATTTTATAAATATCCATTTATATTTATATAATATATATATTCATATATATATATTTATAAGGATGGGTCGTTACAGACAACGACTCAGGTCAGGGGCTGTCACTTTGATCCCCGACCTCTTCGTTCTAGTTATCTCCCAACAACAGACTATGGGGGGTAGTTCCTATGGAAATGTGATGATGAAGGACAGGCTGACAACCAACGAGTTCGAGAGACACGATTGAGTGGCCTAGCTGCTCAGTTAATTTAAGCAAGATTTAAGGATTATATTAAATTCAAATGTGAAACCAGTGCCTTATGGAGTCAACTTCTCACTTATTATCAATTATATGCCAAGTAACCGGATGAACAATCGCCGCTTGAATGCTTACTAACCTATATGTTATGAAAACCCTAAAGACCTAGGTATGATGCAAGAAATCTTGGTTGATTTCAAGTTATATGCCTAGTGTAAGTAAAACCTTCCTCTTTAACTGTTTCAGAACCAGTCTTTAGAGTTGGTTGTGGGATGGAAGCCAACGGTAAGCAAGCCAAGGCTTGATTAATGATACTTCCCCCTGTGTTCCAATCACCTGATGCCTCCGGCGCTGTAAAGACTGTGGCTCTGACGATTGCAAGGTCACCATGGTAACCACTAGAAAGGTGCTGAATTCCTCAAGCTAAATTGAAAAAGGGTGGCCCTAGATGTCTATCAACAAAGCTTATGCTTGGAGGTTTGTTATTAATGCAACTAGACTTGGGATGCTTATGCAAGATGGTATTGAGTGATTTCTTATGTTAAGATTGCTCAATGTTTAAGTACTTAAGTTATGATTAGCTTTTAAGACAAGAGTACTTAACAATAAATGGAAAGACGATCTTATCACCAAGAACGTGCCAATTATCAAGTGTCAATATTGAACAATAGATCAGTCCAAAGATAAACTTATAATATTGAACAATAGATCAATCCAAAGATAAACTTATCTTTTACAAGATGATTAATCAATGATAGCAATTTAGAACAACAATAATGACAATTACTTGATGTTAAGATATTCCGACACATAGGAAATAATTGAATATAACTTGGTCTAGTGTATAGTTAGGTAAAGTGTGTTTCTTTAGTATGTAGTTTTTGTAACTTACAATCCGACGATCACGATATGTTCTAGACATGAAGTGAGCCGACGATTCATTCTCTCCTTGGAATTTACGACACTTGATCCGTGGCTTAACACGTGATTGTTCCATGATCTCTATTTAAAGAGCATGGAGGGTCATTTGTTAGGTGACTGTTCATGAGAGAAGCTTATGTAAATTTTCTTTCCTTTACATTAATAAATTGCTTGAAGTGGCCTCGTTGGCTTAGGCCATGGACGGTTTCCCTCTTTGAGGGTTTTAACCATGTCAAGGATACTGGTGTACTGATTTGTGATCTGTTTGTGAGCGGTGTCCTTTGGTGTTCTATCTAAGGAACTTACCCTGTAAATTCCTACATGGTATCAGAGCTATTTGAGGGCCGCATTCGTTGGTGATCCAAATCCGAAGCCGATATAATTGCATCCCACTGTTGTTTTCTAGATCTACTGTTTCTGACCACTTTTGGGTCGAGAGGATTTCTCTATTGTGTTAGGAGCATTTGTTCCAGTGAGGAACCCCTTTCGTTTCACGCGAAAAGGTTTCCGGTAGCCCTAGCTACGTCATTTTTAAGATCTGGAGGTTTACAGTCTTTATTTGCAGTTATAGTTATTTATTTCTCTGTTTATTTTAGTTTATAGTCCTCTATAATTATTATTTCTTATTATCGGATGTATACCTTTCATTTCTGCGTATGCTCTTTGCCTTGTGACTCTGTGCGAACTGGGCTAACCAAAAACAAAAATAAAGGATTTTTCTCATGCGTATGCTCTTTTCCGCTACGCCTTAGTGTGATCTCGAAAAATCGGAAACATTGAGAAAAATATCTAGTTTCCGGGCAAATCTAACTTTAAGCCATAGGGCTTGGATACTTTTGCTTGTTCGTTTGGTTTGTGTGGTTGTTCTTTTGTTTTGTAGGCAAAAATAGGTTTTCCAAGTAAGCACGCACAAAAAAAACCCTTCCTCCTTTCAAAAAATTACTAACCTTTTAAACTAGCTCACTTGGTGTAAAATTACTTTATGACAATAGAGGTCTTGGGTTCAAGTCTTTCTTTTTGTTGAGTCACTTTTTCAAAAAGAACATGTAACTTATGTTTTAAAGTTACTTTATGTAAAAGTGTTCTCACCCATTATAAAAAGTGAGTCACTTATAATTCTAAAGTCATTTGATCTTTCATTTAAGTTACAATTTAGTGGATAGTTCATAAAGTACCATTGTAAAAGTGACTTTCACCTATTTATAACAGTGGGTCACATAAAGTATTTTTTTTTAAGGTGAGCTAATTAGATTAAGTTTGGAAAGGGGGAGATTTTTTTATATAACATTATCATCCACTTCCAAACATTCACGTGGTTCGTTGGCATCTTCAACAACTTTTCTTCAGAAGACGATAACTTCTTCATCCGAAAGCCGTTTTTTTGAATCGGCTTAATTTTTCAAGATCTTTCCATTGCAACACTTAGTTTCAACATATACAACTTTAATTTCTTTTAAAATGGAAAGTCCATGCCTAGTTATTCTTGACAACACCAACTACTTCCAATGGCTATCCTACATGGTGGATTTACTTAGAAGTAAAGGTCTTTATAGAATAGCCTCAGGCCAAGAGTCTAAAGGTCAACATGAAGATAAACAAGCCAAATGGGAAAATAAGCAAGATCAAGCATGTGGGTTGATATGGATGTTTATTTTTCCAGAGCTTAGATGCCATATCGCAAAAATTGATACCCCCGATGAAGCAATGAAAAAACTCAATGAAGTTTTTGGAATTAAAAATGAAA
Organism: Pinus taeda; assembly: GCA_000404065.3. Classification (NCBI taxonomy): domain Eukaryota; kingdom Viridiplantae; phylum Streptophyta; class Pinopsida; order Pinales; family Pinaceae; genus Pinus; species Pinus taeda. The sequence continues at coordinate 18,260 of APFE031707305.1, read as the reverse complement.
TTAGAGCTCATCAACTCGAAAATGAGTTTCTTACGTTGGACCCCAATAATTTTTCCTCCATTGAAGATTTTTTGTTTAAGTTCAAGACCCTTAGACTTCTTTTGGAAGGTGTTAATGTTAAGAAAGAAGGTAGCCTTATCTATTCCATTCTTACTAAGTTAGGACCAGCCTACTCTGTGTTTGTTTCCACCTTCCATTCTATTAGAGAGACCTTTATTTCTCAAGGACAAGACTACAAGTCCCCTTCTTTTGATGCCCTTTGTGATTTTTTAATAAGAGAACAAGAAAAACTCTTAAACATCTTGGTCTTCTTAATACTAGAAACTCTTCTAAGAAAGCCTTAGCAACCCAACAACAACCAAGTTCAAAGAATCGTAAGAAGCATCATCCTAAAAAGAATGGTCCTAAACTAAACAAGGGTCCTAAGCCATTTCAGTCTCAAAATGAAATCAACTCAACAAATGATATGGAAACTAAAAACAAAGGAAAGAACACTGATATACATTGCAACTTTTGTAATTGTGATGGCCACTTGGAATCCAAATGCTTTAAGAAGATGGAAGCCTTGGACGCAGCAATGAAGAAGCATAACATCCATTTGGAGCACTCTTCAACTTCAACTTCAACTTCAACTTCATCTTCAGGAATAACACTTTCTGCATGTGGTTGTCAAGCATCTCGGTCTAGTTATGCACTAAATGTATTTTCTTCTTTTCATTCTCATGAGATGTTCATTGATTCTGGAGCTTCTTATCACATGGCCAAAAACAAAGCCAGGTTTTCTTCCTTAAATGATTGTAACACTAAAAATATTTATGTTGGTGATGATAGATCTCTTAGTGTTGTAGGGGCTGGAACTATTCATCTAGACAATGGTCAATTTAATGATGAATTATCTGTTCCTACCTTATCCTGCAACCTTCTATCTGTATATCAGATAACTCATTCAGGTGATGGTAAAACCGTTGAATTTTCACCTCATGATGTTGTAATTAAGGACCTAAGAGATCCTAGACAAATTTTAGTTACTGGCATTGCTAATGATCCTACAAGGTTTATATAAGTTTAACAACTTTGTGTCATCAACTCTTCCCTCGGTATTTGTTGCTCGTAATGATGAAGTGAACAAACTTTGGCATGAGCGATTTGGTCACTTAAATTATCTCTCTCTTCAAAATCTGCATAAAGAAAATATGGTGACAGGTCTTCCTATGGTATCTTGCAAAGATGGTGTTTGTTCCAGATGTGTACTTGGAAAACATCATTGGGATAGTTTTGAAAAACATGTCTCTTGGCACGACTCAACCCCTTTACAACTTGTGCATAGTGATTTATGTGGTGCACTTCCAGTAGTTTCATTCTCTGGCTACAAGTATTTCTTAAATTTCATTGATGATTTCTCTAGACGCACTTGGGTATACTTCTTAAACCTCAAGAGTGAAGTCTTTAACATGTTCTTGGCCTTTAAGGCCTTTGTTGAGAAACAATCTGGACATCAAATTCTTAAGCTAAGATCTGATAATGGCGGAGAAAATGTGAACAAAAATTCATCAACTTTTGCACCGAGCATTGAATTCAATTGCAACATACTGTTCCATATACTCCACAGCAAAATGGTGTAGCTGAAAGGGAGAATCACACCTTAAAGGAAATGGCTAATTGTATGCTTCAATCTAGAGGACTTAGTTTTAATTTTTGGACAGAAGCAATTAACTGTGCAAATTACATAGTAAATTACACTCCTACTAAGGTTTTAATGAATATCACTACAGAACAAGCATAAAGCTCAATTAAACCAGATGTAAGTCACTTTCGTGTTTTCAGAAGTGAAGCATGGCCTATATTCTAGATGAGAAACATAAAGCCTTAGAACCTAAGAGTGAAAAATGTACTTTTGTTGGATATTTTGAAGATGTCAAAGGATATAAACTTCTTCAACCTAAATCCAAAAATGGTTTCATTAGAAGAGATGTAAAGTTTTCTGAAAATATATCGGCTTACGAGCCTAGTTCGGCGGATGTGCTACCTCTCTCTATCCCTTCTACTTCTGAAAATATTCCTTCTTCAGATGATGGTGGCGAGGATGACAATCCTCCCCCACCTTCTCGGGATCCTCCTTCATCTCCTCAGCGTCCAAAATGGGTCTGCGCTACTCGGGATGCAACAAGTGCTCTTGCAGGTGATCCTATAGATCAATCTCGTATACGTTCTTAGTTCGATAGAGCCTCTTCTTTACAAGCTCAAGCTTCAACAAATTATGATCTGGATACCTTCGCAGAAGCTTCAGGCCATCCAGATTGGGAAGCAACTGTGAATGAAGAATATCGTTCATTATTGGCAAATGATACATGGGACCTTGTTCCTCTTCCAAAGAGATGAAAACTTGTTAGATGCAAATGGGTTTACAGAACCAAGTTTGGACCATATGGAAAAGTTGATAAACATAAAGCTCGTCTTGTTGCTAAGGTTTTTTCACAAGTTGAAAGCATTGACTATATTGAATCCTTCTCCCTTGTTGCTAAAATCAACTCTATCCACCTTGTTTTTTTCCCTTGCTGCCTCTTTCAAATGGAAAGTCCATTAGATGGATGTTAAATCCGCCTTCTTGCATGGGGACTTGCATGAAGAAATGTACATGGAACAACCCCCTGGTTTTATACAAACAGACTCCAACCTTATATGTCGGCTTAAGAAATCCCTTTATGGTTTCAAGCAAACCCCTAGGTCTTGGTATGCCAAAATGGATAACTTTCTTTTAGAAACTGGCTTTTCTAGGTGTCATTTTGACAATATTGTCTACACCAAGAAAGTGGGTAAGTCTCTTATCATTCTTGTTCTTTATGTTGATGATCTTATCCTTACTAATAGTGATCCCAACCTTATAAACCATGTGAAGTCTAGCCTTAAAAAGCAGTTTGAAATGACATACTTAGGGCACTTGCATTATTTTCTTGTTCTTCAAGTCTTGCAATCCAAAGAAGGTATTTCCTTTTCCGAGGCCAAGTATGCCTGTGATCTTCTACGCCACTTTCACATGGAAGACTGTAAGCCAACCCCTTCTCCCTTTCAGTCTGGAGCGAAATTTTCAGTCACTTGTACTTCCCCTGAAGTTGATGCTACCTTATACCGTCAGCTTGTTGGAAAAATTTGTATCTGACCCATACCCGTCCTGACCTTTCCATCGTTGTTGGCCTTGTTTCTTGGTTTATGCAAAACCACATGAAAGTTGGAAAGCAGGTAAAAGAATACTTCGTTATGTTCGAGGTACGGTTCAGTTTGGGATTCATTATAGTGCAAAAGCATTTCCTTTATTGGTTGATTTCATTGATTCTGATTGGGTTGTTGACCTTGATGGTCGGAAGTCTACTGCAGGTTATGTCTTTACTCTTGGTTCTGGACCTATTGCATGGGCTTGCAAGAAACAAAGTGCCATTTCTCTTTCTTCAGCAGAAGTAGAGTATCGTGGCGTCGTTGAAGCTAGTAAAGAAGGCCTGTGGCTTTGTTAGATCCTATCAGAGTTTGGTTTTTAGTAGCAACATCCGACTACACTTTGGTGTGATAATCAAAGTGCCATTCAACTATGCAAAGATCTAGTCCAACATCAGCGCAATAAACACATTGAACTACACATGCACTTCATCAAAAAGCTCATTCAAGACCATGTTCTTGAAGTGCAATATTGTTGAACCGATGATCAAGTTGCTGAGATCTTTACAAAGGCTCTCACAGAGGTGAAGTTTACTAAACCTAGATTTATAGTTGGAGTTCAGGAAGTTGTCACCAAGGGGGGATATGCCCTAATGCTTCCTTCCTTCTCCTATTGTGTCATCTTTGTACATCCTTCAATCCTATCCCAAATTGTTCTTAAGGGGGGATGTTAGGATATTCCGACACATAGGAAATAATTAAGTATAACTTGGTCTAATGTATAGTTAGGTAAAGTGTGTTTTTTTAGTATGTACTTTTTGTAACTTACAATCCGATGGTCACGACATGTTTTAGACATGAAGTGATTTGACGGTTCATTCTCTCGATATTATCGACACTTGATCCGTGGCTTAACACCTGATTGGTTCATGATCTCTATTTAAAGAGAATGGAGAGTCATTTGTTAGTTGACTGTTCATGAGAGAAGCTTATGTAATTTTTCTTTCTTTTACATTAATAAATTGCCTAAAGTGGCAACGTTGGCTCAGGCCGTGGACTGTTTTTCTCTTTGAGGGTTTTAACTACAACAAGAATACTGGTGTACTGATATGTGATCTGTTTGTGTGCAGTGTCTTTTGGTGTTCTATCTAAAGAACTTACCCTATAAATTCCTACACTTGACATAAGTTAAAAAATGCCAAATATTAAGAAATGCTCACTTGGGACGATTTACCAAAATATGCCAATGCTTAAAATAGACAATAAAATTATCAAAGCCTCTTAAGATATGATGTCAAAACAAGAATATACGTTTAGCAATTATCCAATGATTCCTTTAGCAATGTTCTTAGACGATTAGACGCTCAAAACAATAATGCCAATTATTTTTCAATGCCCAAAGTGACTTAAACCATCAAACAAGATTAGAGGTCAAATGCGTAAGTGCTTATTGAGAGATTTTAGTGCTAAGTTAATGATCTTAGAGATAACACAAGACAAGTAACGTTGGATTCAAATAGCATACATTTTCTACACAACAAGCTAATTAGAGCATGAAACCATGAAAAACACTTCTGCGACTTGTTGACCATTACATGTCAACGACCTATAGCAGTACACCCCCATGTCTGTGGTCTTGCTATTACACAAGGGGACCATTCCCCTCAAGTAATATCAAGACCACAGACATATTGCAATTGATCCACTCTGACATATCTGGTATGATGCCCGTAAACTCTTTGGGAGGATATTTATATTATCTCACCTTTACAGATGATTATTTTCGCAAAACCTAGATCTACTTCTTGAAGAAGAAGGATGAAGTGTTCACTTGGTTTCGACACTTCAAAGCCTTTATCGAAAACCAATCCGAAAAGAAAATCAAGATATTGAGGACTGATAATGGGACCAAGTATGAATCCAAGGAATTCTAAGATTATTGTAGAGAAGCTGGCATTAAAAGGGAGACTACAACACCATACACTCTCGCGCAGAGACTACAACACCATACACTCTCGCGCAGAATGGTGTGGCTGAAAGGAAGAATCACACTATTGTAAAAGCAGTTTGTGCCATGCTTCATGATCAAGGGTTTTCGACATATTTGGTATGATGCCCATAAACTATTTGGGAGGATATTTATATTATCTCACCTTTACGGATGATTATTCCGCAAAACCTGGATCTAGTTCTTGAAGAAGAAGGATGAAGTGTTCACCTATCTGACCAGTGTTGTTAAAAGCGCGATTAAATCGCGCTATTTTCAAAAAATCGCGAGTTTTTCCCTAGCCCAATTTAATCGCGCTTTTTATATGAAAAAAGCGGGCTAAATTTTTTTTGCCACTTTTTTGGGAAAAAAGCTCAGGCTGGCAGGGCAGCGCGATTTATAATGAAAAACTGAAAACAAAATGAATATTTTTGTACCAAACAAGTTTTTCCTGATTTTTCCGCTTTTTTCCCGATTTTTCCGATTCGTTCCCCGCGCTGATTTAATCCCGCTCGCGCTTTTAACAACATTGGTTCTGACAATTCAAAGCCTTTATTGAAAACGAATCCAAGGAGAAAATCAAGATATTGAGGACTGATAATGGGATCGAGTACGAATCCAATGAATTCCAAGATTATTGTAGAGAAGTTGACGTTAAGAGGGAGACTACAACACCATATACTCCTGCGCAGAATGGTGTCGCTGAAAGGAAGAATCACACTATTGTAAAAGCTGTTCGTGCCATGCTTCATGATCAAGGGTTTCCGAAGTTCCTATGGGCTGAAGCTGCAAATACCACTGTGTATGTTTAAAACTGATGCCCTCATCAAGCATTGGACTCCAAGAATCCTGAAGAAATGTTCACTGGTAAGAAACCCAATGTCTCTCATTGATGTGATAATGAGATCTTAGACAATTATTAAGGTATTACAGACTCATGTGCATGGATTTACCTATGCTACTTTGTGCAATGGATCGATAAGATTGCGAAATACATAGACAATGAAGCAGTTAAAGAACATAATAGACAAACACGCATAAACACAACAAGTTTAATTAGGAGTTCACCGAACACTCCTGGGCTACATTTCCTGGTCCAGCGTTCAATGGTGACCTCTCTATTATGTTTTCAGAAGCAGAGTTTTTACAAAAAGTGAGCTCAATTTGAGTCTCACACAACATATACAAAACAACAAGGCTTCACTTGGATCCCCCAAGTTTTTCTGAGTACATAGACTCTCCTCATTGACTCTCTGTCTCAACACTGCTTCCAATACTGCCTGTCTTTGTTTCTGCCAGTCTGTGGCTTTAAAGCCAATCTGCGCTATCTGTTCATTTCTCCTTCTCGGGCTCTCTGGCTTCCCGACCTTTGTTTGCTCAGATCCCCCTCTGAGTGTTAGCAATCATTGCTAAACGCTTTCAGGGATGGTGACCACCTGTTCTGTAAAGGAATGGGTCATCGAGCCCTTGAAATCCCCGGAAACAGCGTTCTCTGTGTTCACAGAGAAATACACTAAAACCTGTGAAAAATCGCCAAACTTCCGTTTATCGGATTTGAAATGTTATCAATTCCGGCTTATAACTCCTATCAGCTCTGCCTGGATATTGACATCGCATCTCCATCGTTGATCTGGGAGATCCAGATCCAACGACTGTGGTTCATTTCTGGCGGCTCTTTTGCATGGAGGTTAACCGCTCGATAAGGGTGGTTTTCTCTCTCCTTAGCCTGGACACGTGGAAGCCAATGTATGGGATCGGGCGGAGTCCGACCCAAATCACTTACTGCCTTTGGCCCGCTCGAAATCCCGCTTGTATTGTGATTTCCCTTTTATATTTAAAATACATTAAAATATGAAATCGCGCTCATATCGGACTTGAAATGGTATAATATCGCATCTGTAAGTTCCATCAGGTCCGTAATATCGCATCGGGCGCATTTCCTTTGTAATGCATTCATTTGACGGAAATGCAAAATACAAAGGAAATTGATGCTTTCCGAATTTCAAAATATATAGAATATCGTCTATAACTGCATCGGGTCTAGCTGTCGCAAGCCATATGTATATCGGGCTCGCTCCATTGTAATGTACCGACGCGATATTGCGATGCAACTTGGGACTCCGCTGATTGCTATCGCAAGTTCCATATGGTGTACTTGATATCCTCCGCCTGCCACCGCCGATTGCGATTTTCCGATCGGATTTGGACCGTTGATCGGTCAAATCCAACGACTCCTGTGCATCATTGTCGAAGCCGCCGATAGCTTTGTTTTTGGTCATTTCTTTGTGTTTTTGCCTCTCGATAGTGTAATCCAATATTTCTAAAACTTTTTTTTTGCGATTGTTTTGATTTATGAAGACTTAGAGGGTTTCTTGGATCCCTTTTGGATCACACCTTCCCACTGAAAAGGCTTTTGGACCACCAAAAGTTGGTTTTCAAGCATCGATCAAGTGAGGATACAACTTCCTCACTTGTCCAATCTCTATCCATCTTGCACTGCTTGGTTTTGAACCTTTGAGTCCGATTCTGAGGTATTCAACATGCCCTTTGCGTGTAGTTCTCACCTTCCTGTCCAGAACTGTATCTTTCTGCAACTCATTGAGATATTCAGGCAACAGATCATCAATAGAAGGAAACTGACTTTGCTCTTTGGGATCTTCAACCAATGAAGGTTCAAACAATCTCAAGTTCTCTGCATTAATGACTGAATAGATATTCATATAAGCTGGCAAATCAAGGCGAAAAGCGTTCTCACCAATTTTCTCAAGTACCTTGAAAGGCCCATACCTTATTGGCTTCAACTTTTTGCTTTCACCTTGCATTCTGTCTTTGCTGATGTACAACCAGACTTGATCACCAACTTGGAAGCTTTTAGCACATGGTACACCTTTTAATATATCTAGAAACCGTTTCATGCATTCTTAGCCAATAATAGAATCTTTGCAGTTGTGCAACTATTTTACTTACACCAAAATGACCTGATATTAGAGAAGTATGTGCTTCTCGTCTTATGTTAACTCTTTCAGTTTGAGGAATGCATAACTTTCCCAAATGATACAAGAGTTGGTCCTTAACATGATAATCCAATTTTTCTACTTGTTTGCCATGACTTAAAGTTACATATACATCTTTAAAATCTACATCTTGAGCATATAGTTCAATGTAGCTTTCATACAATATTGAGTTATGCTTAAGTATAGTAGATGCATTTATGTTGGTCTGGACAACATATTTGCAACTTTATTATGTACGCCTTTCTTATATCTGATGACAAGATGAAACTGTTGTAGAAAACCCATCCAACTATAGTGTCTTGATTGCTGCAATTTAGTTTGTGAGTGCAAATATTGAAGTGGTTGATGATCAGTGTGTATAACGGTTTCTTTGCCCAATAGGTAATGTTTCCACTTTTTCACACTTTGCACTAATGCATACAATTCTTTATCATATGCGGGATAATTAACTACTGCAGAATTAAATGTCTCATAATGATAACATATGGGTTTACCACGTTGCATCAACACTGCTCCCATGGCATAGTCACTGGCATCTGTTTCAATCTCAAATGGTTTTTGAAGATCTGGCAATGCTAGTATTGTTGTTGTATTAATTTTTTCTTTCAAGGTGTGAAAGGCTTTCTGTTGTTTGCCTCCCCACTAAAACACCTTGTTCAATCCTGTCAAAGCATGTAATGGCGCTGTAATCAAGGAAAAGTTAGCAATAAACTTTCTCCAATATTGTGCTGCTCCTAGGAAGCTCCTAACTGCTGTAGCAGATTCGGGTTTAGGCCAGTTCACAATGACTTCAACCTTAGAGGGATCTATCTTCAATTCACCACCCCCTACAATATGACCCAAATAATTTAAAGATGTTTTGCCAAATTCACATTATGATAATTTAACATAGAGATTTTCTTTTTTCAAAACATCTAGAGTCTGCTTTACATGCTTCAAATGTTCTTCCCATGTTTTACTGAAAACAAGAATGTCATCTAAATATACAATTACAAAATCATCAATAAAATGTTGGAGTACATAATTCATAACTCTCATGAAAGTGGCAATAGCATTAGTTAAGCCAAAAGGCATAACTAGCCATTCATATAGCCCTTGCTTTGTTTTGAAAGCAGTCTTCCATGCATCTTGTTCTGCAACTTTGACCTGATCGTAGCCACTATGCAAGTCCAACTTGGAAAAGTAAACAACTTCTTTCAATTGATCTAATAGATCATTATGCGAGGAAGAGGATAATGATTCTTGATCGTTATTTTAATCAGTGCTCTATAATCAACGCACATCCTCCACGAACCATCTTTCTTTCTCACCAACACGATTGGAGACCCGCATGGTGATGTGCTTGGTCTTATGAACCCTTTCTTAAGCAGCTCCTGTACCTGCTTCTTGATCTCTGCATTCTCTAAAGTGGATAACCTATACATTCTGATGTTAGGCAATGGAGCATCTTGCTGCAAATGAATATCATGTACAATTTCTCTTTTGGGTGGCAGACCTTTAGGTTCTTGAAATAGGATATCATATTCTAAAACAACTTTTTCTAAATCAACTTTCTGTTTAGCATCACAACCTTCAAATACATTGGTTTTATCAAGGTTCTTTTCCTTTACAACCATTAGTAAAAATTGCTTGCATGAATTTACAATTTTTTTCATCTGCCCTGAGTTAATGAGAGTGTAGTTATTTTTGAGGTGATGAGCTTTTACAATATATTCTATTCCATCTTTTGTGAGTTGGTACTTATTTTCAGCTCTATAGAAAATGGCTTTTCTATCATACAAGTAAGGAATTCCTAAAACAATACCACATATATCCAAGGGAACTATTTCTAACTCAATTTCATCTACAAATGTTGACCCAAATGCAAACCGAAGTTTACATTGTTTAGTCACTTGTAGCTTTGCTTTATCACATACCCAACCTAATGGATATAGCTTCTTGTGAGGTGTTGTTAGTAATCCCAACTTCTTCACAATTGCTTCAGAAATCAAGTTTACTTATGAGCCACTATCAAATAAAGTATCAATCTTTTGATGCTTGGAAATAACTCTAATATGAAAACGCTGATGTCTTTTCCTCTTATTATCTTCATTATCAATAGATTGTGCAGAATTACTAGTAGATGCTTCATAATTCTTACCTTTTATACCTGTAGCTGTCACTGTTGTTTCATCACCTGAGTTTGACCCCAAATCTTTCTAATTAGCAGTAGCAGTCTTCATCTTCTTGCCATCGAACATCTTGGGTTTCAGCTCCGGATGCAAAGACTAGCAATGTTCATCATCATGTCCATCCTTCTTGCAGTGAGTGCATGAAGGTTTGTCTTTCTGTACAACGTTTGTCTTCCTCTTTCCATTTCTGCTTCCTCTTTGCCTTGTTCTTGCTTGCAGTGGGTTTTGGTGATCCCCCAATCTTTGGGTTCATATTCTTGCCTCTAGCCTCTAGATGTGTAGCCTGAACTGATACCTCATCTATGCTAGTAGGGTTAAACATGAGAATGGTGTGCCTTAAATAGCTATGTAGACCACCTATATACTTCAACAAAGTTTTAGGCGAGTCTAGAGAAATGCCTAAAATTAAAGCTCTTTTTTCTAAATTCCTGGGTATAGCTTTGTACACTTTGCCCCTTTAATTGGCGAAGAGTTTGCCAACTCATCATTGCTTGCTGCATATAAGCTAGTGGATAGAATTGTTTTTTAATGGCAGAAACAAATTCACTCCAGGTAGAAAGAATTTTATCATGCTTCTTCAAATCAGCTTGTGTCCTGCCTTCCCACCACACTAGGGCAGTTCCTCCAAGGCGAAGACTGGCCAGCTGAATCTTTCTCCTTTCTGAATCAATGTTCTGCACCCTGCAATTACATCAATTTGTCTAATCTAATTATCTAGCTTTTCTGCATTTAATTCTCCATCATATATTGGCAAATCAAATTTTACATCTAATTTAATTAAAGGGCTAGAAGGAGGTGTTGATAGAGGAGGCTCTTTTCCTTTTCCTTTGCCTTCAGAATGGTGATCTAGAAGAGGGTCCTCTGTTCCTTTGTCTTGTTTGGAGGTTGAAGTATCTTCACCTTGACCTTTCTTAAATTCTTGATACATCTCTTCTACCATGGCTCTCATGGTCATGAAATTGTCCATGAACTGAGAGTAATTCCAAGGGAATTTCTTCTGCCATTTTCCTCCTAGGATAGACTCTTCCAATTTCTGGGTTAGTCTCAACCAGTTCTCCTTCTCCTAATTTGGGCTTTGACCTAGTTAGCATTCAACAATCCAGCACAAGCTTGTCCAACCTTAGCAAACCTAAAGCTTTGATACCACTTGATCTGATAATGAGATCTTAGACAATTATTAAGGTATTACAGACTCATGCGCATGGATTTGCCTATGTTACTTTGTGCAATGGATCGATAGGTTTGCGAAATACATAGACAATGAAGCAGTTAAAGAACATAACAGACAAACATGCATAAACACAACAAGTTGAATAAGGGGTTCACCCAACACGCCTGGGCTACGTCTCTTGGTCCAGCCTTCAGTGGCGACCTCTCTATTATGTCTTCAGAAGCAGAGTTTTTACAAAAAATGAGCTCAATTTGAGTCTCACACAACAGATACAAAACAACAAGGCTTCACTTGGATCCCCCAAGTCTTTATGAGTACACAGACTCTCCTCATTGACTCTGTGTCTCAGCACTGCTTCCAATACTGCCTGTCTTTGTTTTTGTTAGTCTGTGGCTTTAAAGCTAATCTACGTTGTCTATTCATTTATCCTTCTCGGGCTCTCTGGCTTCCCGGCCTATGTCCGCTCAGATCCCCCTCTGAGCATTAGCTATCATTGCTAAACGCTTTCAGGGATGGTGGCCACCTGTTCTGTAACGGAATGGGTCATCGGGCCTTTGAAATCCCTAGAAATAGCGTTCTTTGTGTTCACAGAGATACAATAAAAACTGTGAAAAATCGCCAAACTTCCGTTTATCGGATTTGAAATGTTATCAATTCTGCCTTATAACTCCTTTCAGGTCCGCCTGGATATCGACATCGCATCTCCACCGTTGATCTGGGAGATCCAGATCCAACAACTGTGGTTCATTTTGGGTGGCTCTTTCGTACGGAGGTTAACCGCCTGATAAGGGTGGTTTTCTCTCTCCTTAGCCTGGACACGTGGCAGCGAATGTATGGGATTGGGCGGAGCCCGGCCCAAACCACTTACCACCTTTGGCCCGCCCGAAATCCCGCTTGTATCGTGATTTCCCTTTTATATTTAAAATACATTAAAATATGAAATCCTGCTCATATCGGACTTGAAATGTTATAATATCACATCTATAAGTTCCATAGGGTTCGTAATATCGCATCGGGCGCATTTCCTTTGTAATCCATTCATTTGGCGGAAATGCGAAATACAAAGGAAATTGATGCTTTCTGGATTCCAAAATATATAGAATATCGTCTATAACTCCATTAGGTCCGGCTGTCGCAAGCCATATGTATATCGGCCCCGCTCCATTGTAATGTGTCAACGCGATATTGCAATGCAACTTGGGCCGTCGATTTGCGCGCGCTTGATCGACGATCCTCCTTGACTCCGCTGATCGGTACGCAAGTTCCATATGGTGTGCTCTGATATCCTCCGCCTGCCACTACTGATTGCGATTTGCCGATCGGATCTGGACCATTGATTGGCCAGATCCGACGGCTCCTGTGCATCACTGTCCAAGCCGCCGATAGCTCTGTTTTTGGTCATTTATTCGTGTTTTTGCTTCCCGTTAGTGTAATCCGATATTTCTAAAACTTCTTTTGCAATTGTTTTGATTTATGAAGACTTAGAGGGTTTCTTGGATCCCTTTTGGATCACACATTTCAAAAATTTTGGAAGCCCCGTATATTTTCATGTGCCGAAAGAGAAAAGAAGCAAATTGGGTACATCAGGGAAGAAAGGAATTTTTGTGGGCTACAGTGAAAATTCTAAGGGTTATAGAATTTATGTGACTAGTCTAAGGGAAGTTGAGATAAGTCATGATGTCACCTTTGACGAAGATATGGCCCTTAGCAAGATCAACAACCTTCCTATCCCAAGGAAGGACAAAGAAGTTGACATCAGAAAATAGGGTGCAAAAGAAGATGAAACATGCTGAATGTTGGTGAACCTATGGATCCTATTGATCCTCCTCTTCCAGAGCCCTCCTCCTCTAAGAGGAGACCCTCATGGCTTAGGGAGATTGTTGAAGATGCCAAGAGACATATTGCACCAAGGGGGACTTTGCGTGAGAGCAAGAAGTCGAACAGGTATCAAGGATACTTGACCGTCATGAGCACTGTCATTCAAAATGAGCCTTCATCAACAAGCCGTGAAGCAACAAGTATGGAAGGATGCTATGAATGAAGAATACGAGTCAATCATGAAAAATGATGTCTGGGATGTGGTCCTTAGACCCCAGGACAAATCGGTTGTCACCTCTAAGTGGCTCTACAAAATCAAGCATGGAGCTGATGGAAGTGCAAAAAAGTTCAAGGCTCGCTTTGTTGCTCGAGGTTTCTCTCAAAAGGAAGGTGTAGATTACGATGAGATATTTGCACTTGTGGCCCGATACACCACCGTCCGCTCGATTATAGCCCTTCCTGCGTCGCAAGAATGGAACCTACATCAGATGGATGTCAAGACCGCTTTCTTGCATGGTTAGATCAAAGAGGAAGTCTATGTGGAACAACTGAAGCGGTTTGAGGTTCATGACAGAGAATCTCATGTATGTAGGTTGAAGAAAGCTCTCTATGGATTGAAGCAAGCACCCCGGGCTTGGTATGAGAGGATCGATAGCTATCTGATGAAGTTGAGATTCACTAGAAGTGAAGCCGATCCAAACCTTTACTTTAAGGTTGAAAATGATAAACCTCTCATTCTGGTACTTTATGTGGACGACCTCTTTCTCAGGTGCAGACCCTCTCATTCACAAATGTAAGAGGGAGTTAGCTTCTGAATTTGAGATGAAGGACCTAGGACCGATGCACTATTTCAGAGAATCGTGTGTTTCATGATCGCTCCAAGCATATAGATATCATGTACCACTTTATCCGGGATATGGTACAACGAGGAGCAATAAGGCTCCTTCACATTAGCACTAATGAGCAGGTCACCGATATTCTGATAAAACCCATGTGGAAGGTCAAGTTCTTGGCCCCTCGAGAACGACTAGGAGTTGTGGAGAGAACCTCTTGTGAGGGTCCTGTATAATATGGACATTGAGCTCTAGGAGCTCCGGGGGGCTTGGGCTAGTTCTTGGAGCGATGAGCAACCATAGGGTGAGTGGTTTAGCCTTCCCCTAGTGGTTTGCTGTGTACAGGGTGAGTGGTTCAGCCTTCCCCTGCGATACCCCTTGGCGACATGTAGGCAGGATGAGTGGGTCATCCTTCTCTTGCTGAGACATCCTACCCATGTAGTCTGGGACTCATGGGAAGTACCTCTCATTTGGGCAATGAATAGGGAAATGAGGATAGGGACCATAGTACTACTGATGGACGCATCGTATACTACTGTACTCCCTATGCTAGAATGATTGATATTGATCTGGGATCAATGGAACTGAATTCGAGTTAGTAAGAGTGATATGAGACACTCTCTTTTGATTGGAACTGACTTCGGGTCAATAAGAGTGGTATGAGACACTCTCTTTTATTTGGGACTGACTTCGGGTCAGTAGAGAATGGTATGATACATTCTGGATCATGTCTTCTTCTTCATAGTTCAGCAAAGCCGAGCAGTGCATTGATGGCAGAGATAGTATAGATTGACAGATGGATGCCAAGATGGAGTTCTCCCTTATTGAGAGGGAGTGTTAAAATTGGCAACTAGGGCCAAATTCCACATGGGTCATCTTATTTATGACAACTAATATTTTTCTTGGATTCCTCTCTTCGAGAGGTGTAGGATTGATCTAGAGATCATCCGATTCCGACATGTACAAATGAAGTTATGAATTTATTTTAATTATGGACAAATTGTCAAGGTCGGCCAGCAAACTTATGTAGGCTCAGAATCCCAACAATCACATCTATTCATCCTCAACGTTTGCTATAAATACATGATGCCTTAGCCTCATTTGGACACACTCATCTTCACACTTCTCTCTCTCTCTCCTCATTTATTGGGTGCGGATTTCTAAGCCTCTCTCTCTCCCCACGTCTGAAATTTTAGGAGACCGAATTTTTGGACAGTTTGGCCATGCATTGACATGTTTGACTGCATTTTTGGGTGAGATATTTCTGTTTGGGCAGGCCGCATTTCTGGGCACAGAAATCGACGTCAAACGTTGACCTTGACCAACGTTGACTGTAGCTAGGGCCGACGATAGGGTTGGCTGTTTGACCAGGTTTGACTGGACTATTTTTTTCTGTTTTGAGGGCTGATTCGTCTTGCTGTTTGGAGGTCGAAGTTGATTGAAGTTGACCAAACTGTTGAGGGTCAAATCTGCCCTGTTGGCTTTTCTAGTTAGGGCTCTTTTACTGTTGTTACAAAATATCAGATTTGTAAATTGTACTATCTCTCTTTGTTGAACTATTGAAGACTATAAGAAGATTTGATCAAGGGTTTCCCCACATTGGGGTTTGTCCCTAGCTGGTGCCACATCTTGTGTCCTCTTGTCTTGGCTTGTCTTCTGCTGTTTATGTTTATGTTCTATCTGCATTTTACTTTCATGCTAATGTGATTGCTAAACTGGATATTGCTATTGGGTTAATAAAGAAATTAAAGTAAATTGCTCTTAAGCATAGAACATACCATTGTTACCTAAAATTAACAATGTCTTTAGAATTTTGACAAAATGTGTGCAACACTACCAAATTTCAGCACAATTCTGCTCAACGCTCAAAAGTTCATATCGTCACCTGTTGACCCTGCCGCCCGCACCTACCTACGAGTCAGTGAGAAAAGCCTTCAACCCCACAAGGTGTGGTTGGTGGCAGGGAAACTCAGAGAAGGGGCTGTCACACTAATCCCAACTCTCTCTGTTTGAGCTATCTCCTAGGCTAGCTAAGGGGGGTGGTCCCTAATGAAAAGTTAAGCTAAAAAAAACAAAGATGCGAGTTTCTAGGAGAATTGTTAGAGTTAAGTAGATTGTTTATTTAAGATTTATAAACACACCTGATATGAGCAATAGCCATAAACAAATAAGATAAGCATGAAAAACAATTACAACCAGTGCCTTCAAAGTATTGCTCTCTAAGAAATGAAAACTTTTTATTTTTTATATTTTTTTGCTCAGAATGAAGTCAAATGCTTTCAAATGAAAGAAGAAAAAATGTGATAATTTTTCAAGATAGAAACTAAGCAAAGGGCTTAGGAAACCCCCTCTTGAGTAAATCTTTTGATGTCTTGTGAGATTGCTGGCTTGAACAACTTGCGGGACCTTTGATATCCTTGGAGGTGACTATTCCAGCCGAAGAAGTCCTCACACTCCAATAGAGTTGGCAACCTGTCCTTAAATAACAAATGCCTGCAAACCAATTGTTAGTGCAAAAGAGACTTGGCATATAGAGACCAAGTTGAGCTTGTCATTGAACCGACAATGACAAGCTACAACGAGAGCACAAAATATACCAAGCCCAGAGGAGATTTGAGATAGCTGCAAATCTCTCCTCCCTAGACAATAATGCCTTCAGGCAAATGCATAAAGAGAAACAACTAGATAGCAAATGTAAAATCAAATGAATAATAACATCAAACGACAGAGGTATACCTCATCAACCAAAGCATGCGCCACAAAAGAAGCCAATAACCCAAAGACTTATATTTATTTATATGAAAGACGGGTACAAAATCCAACAGAGTTTCGGCAAGCCCAACAACTCGTTCTATGATGATACAATAGGAGCCCAAGGCTCCCATAAATATAGAAATGGGTGGAGATCCCAATGCCAACAGACAATGACAAGTGTAGCAAGTGACAATCCCAATGTAAAACGAATTTGTACAAGTGGCTTAGAGGACTGTCCATGTGTCTCCAAACTGCTGTAGGATTGGCTGCCTTTAAACTGCTGTTAAATGCCAATGTAAACTGCTGTTGGCTGCCCATGCAAAACTGCTGTTTGACTGCCCACGTTAAATACTGTTTGACTGCCCACGTTAAACTACTGTGCTGACCGCCGTGGAGATATCTCTGTCCAGCGTGGAGGCTCTTTGACGTATGTACGTTGACTGGCCGTGTAAACATGCTATGTTGACTTGCTGACCTGCGTATAGACTTTGCTGCGTGGAGCTTTGAGTGGGCCAGCTTGTAATACGATTTGGCATGCGTATTTTTTGTGTTGACTGCCCACGTAGACTGCTGCCCACGTAAACATGCTCTGACTGCCCACGTAACTATGCTGACCTGCGTATATAACTGTTGCAAACCACAGGTATATGCTGCCCACGTAAACATGCTCTGACTGCCCACGTAACTATGCTGACCTGCGTGGAAGCTGTGACAACTGCGTTGAAGTTTGATTGGGCCAGCGTGTATCCAAACTGCTGATTGGCTGAGTTATTTTGACATGTGCATAATTCATTGAGTTATACGTAAATCATATATGGTGAGGTGGAGTCCCTTCCCACTCACTTATTTTTAATTCCAAATTTGATTTAAATTAAAACAAAAATGACCTTTAGTAATTCGATGCTTTATGAACTTCAACGTGGAACCTTGTTGACTGTCTTTTGACTTGCTTTGACTTTCTTTGACTTTGAGTTGAAACTTTGACTTGAGTTGTGGCTTTCTTGGTGGGTCCCACATGCTTGCCACATCACCCTTGATTCTCTGCATAATCTCCATGTCAAAATTTGACTTATTTTGACTTTGGAAAAATTTATAAAATTTTCCAATTATTCATTTTTTTGAATTTCCTCTTCATTTTTGCCACTGTCACTTGAAAAATCGCCTTTTGAGGGACTCTGAGTCATTTTTTGACCCCAAAGTGGGCTCTAGGAGAATGCTGGGCCTCTGAGGATGAATTTTGAGTGGTCATACGCCCCAGACATTTCCTAAGGCCACTTATTTATGCCATTACATAGAAAATAATTAAAAAATCCCGTTTTGCGGGAAATTTTTAACTATAAAAAAATCCTACTTAGACCTAGCCAA
>APFE031707293.1:0-11584 GCA_000404065.3 Pinus taeda | reverse complement strand
TGATGTTTTATTGTTATTGATGCTGCTATATTGATGATCAACGTAGAGGAGCTTATGTATTGTGTATGTTTTCTGCAATAGTACATGATCAGGATAATATCCATTGAATATGTGTTAAATTATTCAAAATTTCTACAAAGCATGCAAGAAAAGGACAAGAAACTGAAATCAAGGGAGTGCAAAGAGAATATCGGAGGATCGACTACAATAGGAACATTTTGTAGGTAGCAAGTTGCATGTTTAATTTCCTTGTTGGGGTTTGAATGCATGGTGCATGAATATGGTTATTTGGTACTTTGTTGTCATTGGCATGCAATTTTCCCATATTGATAGTGGTTTCAACCTTGCCTTTCCATTTCCTAAATAGACATGGTGTGATGAGACTCATTCTTGGTTGAGCTTTGGATTGCAGGAAGATTTTGGATTCGGTTGAGGTGGTCCTAGGAATATCCCAAGGGTTGGGGATGGAAATATTTTTCTTTGGGAATCCTTTGATAGGTTGATGGAGAAAAGAAAATTCCTCTCGGTATAGTGAAGAAATTTTGAGGCATCCAAGCTTGTGTTGGTTTGGTGATTTTTGGACCGGTTTAGGTGAAATCACTGTGGTTGAGGGTTGAGGTGGTTTAGCCTCTAGATTCCCTAGTTGGTTTTAGTTTATTTTACCCCATGAGATCCCACATTCATGGTTGAATATGGCATGAGGTTGATTGGCTGAAAGAGAGATTTGGTTCAACGGAATCTATGGTTAGGTGCTGTGTGGAAGTCCTTGTCTTGGTTAGCATTTGCATATGTTATTATGTGTTGATTCTTAATGAGATTAATGATCACAAATTATGGTTTTACATACGCTTTTATGAATGGTTTCTCATGGTTATATTCTGATTGAATTTTGGTTAAGTGCGTGATATATTTCCTATTTTATGGTGTGCTCTTGTTATGGATCCATTCCATAGTTTAATGAGTTATTAGGTACTTGATGTGAATTCATATGGTAATGTATGTTGTTGCATCTAGTAAAATATGGCAACAAGCCTACTTGATGATTCTCTTATGAAACAATGCATTTATGGCCTACATGTACCTTGACTGCAAAGTGTTTGTCTAAATGATTTTAATGTCTTTGGAAGTTTAAGTAGGAATTTATTCAGGAACTGGGAGTAATGACTCTTGTAGGTGATTAAGGCGATTCTGGAGAATTTTGTGCAGTTCTAGGTAGTTGGCCTGGAACTAATCCTAAAAATATGGATTAGGTTTTCTAGCCATACCTTCTAAACTAGGAAATTTTGGCTACAAATGTACAAAGGAATGCATGTGCATGTGGCTCGAGCCCTCTAGCCACATGCACAACTTGGAATGCATGTGGCTGGGATATGAGGTCAACTAAAAATAAGTTCCAACTTAGGGTTAGATCAGGAGTAGATGTTGTCTGACATCTGCATGATTAGGTGTCCCTCAGAGGTATCAGTAAGGTTTTGGTTAGCAGACCCCACCTCCATAATTGGAAATTGTATGTCAGGTCATGTCACAGTAACTCTAAACTCATGTTTACCCTGGCGAGCTTGTCAAAGAAGGTAAATGTGGTTTGAAGTGGTATATGGTGGTATTAGAGCAGTTATGGTCCCTGTAAACCTTTTTTTGGTACGAATGTTATATAGTGGTATCTAAGTGAGGTTTATAATATTGGATCTTGGGTTACATGTAGATGGTTATGGCTATTATGCATGAACTTATTGTTATAGATTTGAATTGTTGATTCATGCATGATATTGAATCCCGATGTTGATATATTATTCCTCTATATATATATCATGCTAAGTTGGACTAACTTGTGTAGATGAGATAGCCTTCCCTAAGATACAATCAGGTATGATTTTAATTATGTCTTCTATTTGGTTTATCTAACAAGGTATGTTTGCAAGAAATAGTGTTGAAGAATGAAGGGAAATTCTATTTAGTTTGATTCTTCTTGACTTGGTAACAATTTGTGGAATATTTTTACTTTTCTTGTTAGCTTAATATTCTTCTTCTTATTATTAATGCATGTGTGTGTACTTCATCAAATTTCTACCAAAAACATAAGAACAAGAACACAAGATGTTGCTCTTTGGTAGGGCCAAAACCTCTCTTCTCTTGAGAGGAAAACCCTTTAGTAAGTTTCTCTTATTGAAGTTTATTATTTATTAATGCCAAACCCTAGACCCTTGACTAGAATTTCCTCCAAGAACAAGTCAATTCATTTCTCCTTTCTCCACTTTTTTCCTCGACACTTCATCCTCCTCCTTTCAGCACTTCATTCTTCTTTCAACTGTTGGTAAACCTTGTTGCACTTGTTCTAGATAAGATGCTTATCTTCTATACATAGAGATATCCTTCACTTATGTAGACACCTTCCTTCAAATGAGATCCTTCTTGAGATGTAGATGTAAACTGAAGTGACTATACAATATCCCTATATTCTCTCACATGTGGGAGGTTTACTAGATGTTGTATACCCTTCTCTCCTTCGCTTGAGTACCCGTATGCTATGCTTGAGTAGGAGACCTTGTAAGCCTAGATTTAACCCCAAACAATGAGAGATGGTTGACTGTTTGTTGTTGTTGTCATAATCGTAGAGACAACATTTCTTTCATCGCACGTGTGATTGTAACTAGCCCTATAACAGTCTTCTTAGGCTCGGTTATGTATCCTTCATCTTCCCTACACTTGGAGACCTCTTTTTCATCCTTCGTTACCCTTTACTTGCCTATTTACTTCACATATTTCAAAGATATGAATGCATTGTCTTTGGAGGAGTGGAAAACCTCTATATCTAGAGGACTATCCCTCCTTTAGGCTGACTTGAGGGTCGAATTGTTGTTTCTAGGCCAACTTGCTATCTTTTCTTCGGATGGATTCCTTTGTGGTGTTACATGCTTGGAGGAGACTTGACTTTCCTTTGAGGGTTATTCTTTGACACTTATACAAACGTATACATGTTGTAACATGCCCTTAAGGTCTTCAAAATTTTCTTTTTACCATTTGACTCACCTATAGCACTTTAACATGTGCTAGACCTATTTCAATGAGCAAGAAACTCATTGGAATATATTATAAAAATAATATTTCTTTTCTTGAATAAATACAAATATCAAAAGTACATTTATGATGACTGAACCTAGTTACATTTCCTTCAAAAAAGCCTCTTGACTAGCGAGGTATTCATACAACATTACGAGGTGTTTGCCTATGATTCAATCTTCAAGAATTCACATAAGAGAAACCTTATTGGTAATCCATCTATAATAGAATTATAGTAACCAACATTGTCTCCATAGCAAGGCCTTAAATAACAACTTTATCTCTCAATAGATCAAAGCACAATGTTGGCGGGACCAATGACTTATAGAAACATTAGTCATTGTCTCTCAAGGTACATACCCACCCGGGTGTTCACTGAATATGACCTTCTAGGAATATTCTTGTCTTGGGTTCCTAGCCCTCAAAGAATATCAATCCTCTTGCCTACTCTTGTCTAGGATGCCCTACAAATCCTCAGCGAGTATTGGATGCCAAATGATTACCCAATCCTCCCATTATTTCTTCCCGAGTGAAGACAATAATTTTGTGTCTATCACTTCGTCTTAACTCAAGAGGACATGCCCAAATATCCTATCACAAGGTACTTGTCCAAGTTCCTTTGTATTTGGGAACTTGTTATAACTCCCTCTTAGCTAGGGACTTGACCATTCATCAACAACTTCTTCTTCATGGGTCCTCCAACTACTTGAGCTCCTTCCTTCCTTTGATGTCATGAAGTCTTTGTTCGAACTTCTTCTTGGTAGGGCACCATTAGTCGACCACTTTTCTTCCTAGTTTTCCATGTCATTACTTCCTTCATGGAAAGTGGCCTTCTTGTCATATATCAGGTTCTATTGTCATATGGTTATTTATTTTCATCTTGTCTATGCTTCAATATACTCTTCACATGGATGCTTCTTTGTACTTTGTTGTTCCCATGCTTTGATCTAGTAGCCTTTCATGACTTCATTCTAATATTGTTTCAACATTAAATGGTGCTTTTGTTGGATGGATTCTTCCTCATGACATATTTGTAGAGTAGAATTAGTTATTTGCGCCTTTCATAACTCCAAATCCTTCATAGGTGTCAAGGGTCCTTTGATATTTTTCTTCCTTTATAAGAGTTGTTGTGCCTTCTTTCGGGAGATCTCTTCAAATTATTTCTTCAGATAATGATTCTTGGTGATCATGGTGTTATTGACATGCATATCTCTTTCTTCATTTGCTTCTTCTTGAATAGATTGGTCAACCACCCTATGCTCTTTGTGGGAGCACTTCTTCATTGCTTGCTCCTAGTGCTAGTCAACATTTCTTCTACACTAGCTTCTTAGTCAACAATATTATAGTCCTTATGTGATTATTTCCTTTTGTTGGCCTTCATTGCATTGTAGTACATGCCTTTGAGCATGTCATTGGTGAAAGAGATTCTTTCCTACTTGATCAAGTTATAGAACTATTCCCATGACTCAATAATATACATATGATAACATGACTAAAATTTGATGCATGCATACCTTATCTTGATTTTCCTTTGATCATCCTATCTTCAATTGATTGTCCATGGTGTGGCCCTTCTCGCTTCATCTTAGCTTGCCTACATATCATCATTTTCTTGAATCCCATGAATGGGACTCCTAATGAGACATCTTTTTCTTATGAATCTTCTTTTGAATATTCCATCATAGGATCTTGAAGACCCTTACCTTGCAAAAGTGTCTTTCCTTTTGATGGTGTAGGTCTTCTAAGATTCTTAATCGTGATCATTTTTCTTTCATTGTGGATGAGGTCCTATACTAGGTTTTCTCCTTATACATGAATATCTTGAGCTATATCTACCATGCTCCTATATTCTAGAAGATATTTCTAACCATGCATTTTGTTCTATTTATAAATGCTCCTTCTACATGAGTATTTTGAACTCTATGTACATCATGCTTCTAGATTCTAGAATATGTTTCTAGCCATCCAATTTTATTCTATTCCTACATGCTCCTATACTACTCAAAACTTTGAAAGAAGAATTTAAGTAAAGAGTTTGACTTAGTCATAGTAGAGATCTGGAGGATCTTCCTTCTTTTGCTTCTTTTATTCTTTTTTCACCTCTTGAGTCATGTGAGCTTCTTCCCTTTTTATTGTGTTGTAGTTTTCCTTCTTAAGTTTAAGACAATTCCTTTTGTAGTGTCCATATTCTTGGCATCCATAACATTGGATTTTGGACATATATTTGTTGTTTATTCTTCGTGGACCAAATTTTCCAAATTCTCCCTTTCTCTTGGCCATGGTAGCAAATGCTTGCTCCTTTAATCCCACATCTTCCTTTGCTTTAAGTCTTGTTTCCTCTATCTTGCATAGAGACCACATTTCACTTAGTGTGATGGCTTCCTTCTTTCCATATATGATTGATGTGAAGTTTCCACAATCCTCACGTAGATCATTGAGTGATACAATTGTCATTTCCCTGTCAGACATAACTTCCCCTAACTCTTAAAGTTCATCCCTCATCTCAGAGATATTCATGAAGTAGGGAGCTATTCCTTCCTTTGATATCTTCATCTTGTACAATTCATTCCATATAGATATCACTTCTCCAACTGTAGTTACCAAGAATAGCTCTACTAGTTTGTCATAGATTTCTTTGGATGTATCCAACTTGGAGACATAAGGAATGAGAGAGTCTTTGATGGATTCTATTAGAATCCTTTGGGCTCTTGTCTCATCCTTATTCTACTTGGATAAGGTGCGTTTATTACTTAGTAGAGATAGTGATATTCCCTTTGATGTGTTCTAGAAGTTAATTTTCCTTGAGAAGTAAATCGGTCCTCTTCTTCCATGCAAGAAAGTTATTGGTACCTACCAATTTGTTGCTTTCCTTGCAAAAATACATTGATGTATATTCAGAAGGGGACATATACTTACTTGATAGATTTTTGAGATGTAGTGGACTTTCTTTCTCCTTGAAGACTTTATGGATTTCCTTCCTTAGATCTTGATGTTCTTCAAGTTTCTTTCTCCAAGTGAACTTGACTTGATGATGAGATTTTCTTGATGACTTGTAGCTTGATGTAGGTCCTCCTTTTATTTTCTCCTCTAATAGGTGCCTTTATATATGGCTCTTCTTCTTGATTTTTAGTCTTCCTTGACAAGTGACATATGGTAGAACTTCGTATCCTTAAAGTGATTATGACATCTTGGCTAGATGCTTCAACTTTTGTAGATGTCCATCCTTGATTAGTCTTCTTGAGACACCCTTTCCTTGATGTGTCACCTTCGCTCTGATGCCATGTTAAAGAGTCAAGGGAAATTCTATGTACTATGATTCTTCTTGACTTGATAACAATTTGTGGAATCTTTTTACTTTTGTTGTTAGCTTAATATTATTCTTCTTCTTATGCATGTGTGTGTACTTCATCAAATTGCTAGAAAAAACATAAGAGCAAGAACAAAAGATTTCAGCTGTCTGCCAGGGCCAAAACCTCTATTCTCTTGAGAGGAAAACCCTTTAGTAAGTTTCTATTATTGAAGCTTCTTATTGATCAATGCCAAACACTAGACCCTTGACTAGAATTTCCTCCAAGCACAAGTAAAGTCATTTCAACTTTTTTCACTTTTTTCCCCATCACTTCCTTCTTCTGGCACTTCATTCCCTGACACTTCATCCTCCTCCTTCTAGCACTTCGTTCTTCTTTCAACTATTGGTAAACCTTGTTGCACTTCCTCTAGATAAGATGCTTCTCTTCTATACTTAGAGATATCCTTCACTTATGTAGACACCTTCCTTCAAATGACATCCTTCTTAAGATGTAGGTGTAGACTAAAGTGACTATACAACAGCCCTAGGTTCTTGCATGTGTGGAAGGTCTAATAGTGTTGTATACCCTTCTCTTCTTCGCTTATGTACCCTTCTACTATGCTTGAGTAGGAGGCCTTGTAGACCTATATTTAACCCCAAACAATGAGAGATGGTTGACTATTTTTTTATGTTATCATAACTGCAGAGACAACCTTTCTTTCCTCGCACATGTGTCTGTAACTAGCCATACAACAATCCTCTTAGGCTTGGTTATGTATCCTTCTTCTTTGCTCCACATGGACAGCTCTTCTCCATCCTTCTCTACCCTTTACTTGCCTCTTTATTTCACATATTTCATAGATATGAATGCATTGTCTTTGGAGGAGTGGACAACCTCTATATATAGAGGATTGTCCCTCCTTTAGGTCAACTTAAGGGATGACTTGTTGTTTGTAGGCCGACTTGCTATCTTTTCTTCGGATGGATTCTTTGGTGTTGTTGCTACTTGGAGGAGACTTGACTTTGCTTGGAGGGTTATTCTTTGAATCTTATACAAACATATACATGGTGCAACATGCCCTTAAGGTCTTCAACATTTTATTTTGACCATTTGACTCACCTATAACACTTTAACATGTGCTAGACCTATTTAAATGAGAAAGAAATTCATGAACATATATTATACAAATATCAAAGTACACTTATGAATACCAAACCTTGTTACATTTTCTTCAACAAATAGAAGGCCAAAAGATGAAGAGAATAATGATGGATTACAGTTCACATGACTCCCCATACAAACTTGAAGTGAAATCAATGGAATGGGAAGAGTTTGTTGAGCAACAAGGAGAGGAATATTCTCCTGATCTACCAGACACATTGAGGAGTTTGAGGAAAGTGATAAGAAGATGTAAAGCAGATAATAACTTGTTGATTGAGCCACCAGAAAGACTTGAAAAGTATTAAGAAAAGCAAGCTAAAGTCAATGCAGTGATTCTTCAAAGCCTTTTAGACTTACAAAAGTAGGGATAACTTGGGATTAGTCATGAAGATATGAAAGAGGAGAAGACTAATGGGGAAGATGGAAGTAGGTCTTAGAGAAGGCACAGGTTGGATAGAGATGATACAGTGAGGAGTGGAAGACTCTTGGATACATTTGACAAGAGGATTGGTATGCATGGGTTTTATTCTATGTCTTCTTTCAGGAGACATCATTGTCATCATATCCAACATCATAGGAGGATCGAGTATTCATTAGAGAAATTTTGAGGTGAAAAATGGGTCTCAAAAAAAATGTACAATAAAAATCAACTTTATAAGAACCAATAGGACTCAATATGATGATGTCAACCATGGGACATGATTCACCATTTTTGGAGTAACATGGGAAAAAGATAAAAGATTAAAAAATTTTTAAAAATACTTTTTCAACTACCATTTTACTCAAATTTCAAGCGGGAGCACTTGTTGGATGTAAAACTAAATTTTGCATCCAAGGAGTATTCATGTTGCATGCTTTTGTTAGGCCCAACTACACGAAAAATGTGAAATACATGAAAAAGTGTGATCGCAATCACGTTTTTCATTTATTTAACATTTTTTATGTAGTAGAGTCCATTGAAAGTATGCAACATGCTCTAGTAAAAAAAGATGAGATTAGTGACTAGGTGACTAAAAAAGTTAGTCACCGCAATTATTTCAAGTGAATTACTATTAATCTTGAGGAATTTTAAGTGACCGAACTACAAATGACTAATTTGGTCTAGGGATAAAATATACGACTAGACAATAAGTGACTAAACTAAAAGTGACTAACTTAAATGACTAATTTAGTCTAGGATTAATATATATGACTATATAATAAGTGACAAAATTAATAATGATTAACGTAAATGACTATTATAGTCTAAGAATAAAAATATTACCAAATAACAAGTACAACAAGGATATGAAATAGCATTTATGTTAGTAATTTTTAATTGTGTCACTTGAGAAATGGAAAATTACAATTTTGATGCCGAAGTGTTACATTCTACTACAAGGGTCTCTGAATCCATCTAGAACGTTAAAATTTAGAGACAAAGGCATCTCTAAATACATATACAATGTTAAAATTATGAATACCCTTTTGTCTCTAAAGTTTAACACTACAAATGGATTCAGAGACCCCCTTCTTTGAATCCATATGCAGTGTTAAATTTAGAGACAAAGGGGTCTCTAAGTCCATCTACAATGTTAAAATTTACACACCCTCATCTGCAATGTTAAAATTTAAGTGGATAGATTCAATGACCCCCTTAAAGGGGTCCATGAATCCATCAATAATGCTAAAATTATAACACTTTTATACAATCACTACTAAACCAACATAAAAGTTGCTATTAAAATGATTAACCACAACACATATTAACATTCTCAATGACTATCATGACCACCACATTTTCACTATAATTTAGTTTTTAACAATTCAATATACAAATATACATAAAATGAGAAAATATGTGTATCAATGTGGAATAAACACTTGAATATAGGAAATTGGTCCTTTTTTACTATTAACATATGGGGTTGGTGAAGCTATAACAAAACCATCTTTATTTCCTTCCCTCCATATTTTTTTAGTGATCACAAATTTATTTCATTTCATTATAAATATTTAGTGATCTCATTTATTTTATTTTTCATTTTAAATTTCCCTCTAGACATTTACATTTATTTTTCATTTTAAATTTAGCTCTGCACATTTACATTTATTTTTTTCATTTTAAATTTCCCTTAGCACATCCCCGTGAGATCAGGTGGTGCTTCCGAGGCCATTGACAATCACTGAATGGCTGAGTATCAAGTGAGAAAGAGAGGAAAACGCAAGTGAAACTACTATAGGTTGAAGCTTAAACAACCTTGGGTCCAATAGTTCACAAATTGAAGCAGGATGAAATTAACAATTTGGACCTCAATCACTAAATGGTCAAGTATCAAGTGAGAAAGAGAGTCAGGCGCCTTGCTGGATAGAGTGAAACTACTATAGGTTGAAGCTGAAAAAACCTCGGTTCCAACAGTTCACCAGTTGAATCAGGATGAAATTAAAGAGTTGGACCCTCAAAGACTTCTCATCGATACAATGTGTCGAGTTACTAATGAAGCCAAATATTTTAGAATACCTATTCTTCATGGATCCTACATTCATTCCATATATACATTCATGGACTATGAGTCGTGGAAGGCTCCTCCTAGACTAAGTTGAGGGTCTGGGGTTTTATCGATATGATGGAAGTCGAGAGTTTGTGGAATGGACACTTGTGGAAGTGAAGGAATTCTATGTACCTGACATGGTCAAGTCAATGGCATGGTGCGGGGACAACGTTTTCATAGGAATTATACGTTATTATGAATACTTTAACTAGAGCCTTCTTCAAGATCTTCCCTTATGGCAGAAGTGCCCCTCCTCTTGTTGTGTCTCTTCCCTCCAGAGAGCTTCTCTTAAGCAAGGTACTCCCCTTTCAAATTCACTTTTCTTCTGCTCTTAAAAGTTTTTCCATTTTATAATATCAACATGGATTCTCAACCTGATTGGATGTAGATTATTGCATAATAAATGAGGCCTACATATTTGTCATAACCACAAATTCCATAGCCACTGCCATGAGCCTGTACCCACACCGCAAATTCATTGCCTCATGCATGTAGGCATTTAGTGTAGAGCTGTAACTAGGGTCTCTTTCACCTCTAGTTATCCCACATTAATAAGTCAATCCGGGAACTTTTTGTTATTGCAAAGAGTATCTCAATCTGAGGCTATTCGTCAGAGTAATGCTTAGTAGTACAGCGTTCAGAAAATACAAGAGTAAACGGATGCTAAACTATGACTAAATTACTTCAAAAGGATAAAATCACACAAGGCAGCTTATCAGTCAAGGGTGCAGAAGCGATAACCCATCCCTCTAGAAACTGATGGAAAGGAAATTAAAGCATGGACCCTAGGTCTGGGAGCTAGGCAGTGACTGCTGAGGCTCACTACAGCCTTAGACCTTCTCTCACACCAAAGCAACAAATGCAAGTAAATGGAACAACAGAAAGTCAAAATAGAACAACAAATAGGAAATGGAACAGCAAGTCTAAAATGGAACAACAGTAAATGGAACAGCAATCAAAAGAACTAAGTCTCACGCGTCAGAACAAACTTTCTCTATTGAACCAAACTCACACTCTATGATGAAATAACAATCTTCTCTCTTAAGGCAAATTGGATGGAATGTACTTTATGGAACAACACTCATTGATGAATTATGGAACAATAGTAATCGATCATATATGCACACCTCACACTAATATAGTAATCTGAAAATTAAGGATAATACGACAATGTTTCCAAATAGAATAACATCACTTTCGGATTCCAATAATCGGGATTTCAAATGAATCAAATAACAGTAATATTCAGTACAGACGCTCTGTAACAGAAATAGCTGGTTTAGACTAATAACATGCAATCAACTCTGAAAATATTCAATCATGCAATGCAGAGTCACTACACAGATTTCTTGAAAGAATCATTAATGAATTAATCGTAGCAGAGCATGGAATAGCACATGAAAAGCATATCATATTACCGAGCAATAAAGATAAGCAAACCACGCAGAAATCAAGTTATAATGATAGAAAAGCAAGTGTCCTTCGGAGCCGGGCCCTTAGCTTCCAATGGTACACCGCCTTAGATTACTCCAGACGCAAAGATGA
>APFE031707291.1:0-24203 GCA_000404065.3 Pinus taeda | reverse complement strand
AAGCCTATGATGTCATAATGCTGCATCTACTCCTTTGGAAGTTAAAGCATTAACAGAGTTAGAAATACCATTGCATAAATACAATGTACCAACCTTTTCGCCTTTGGCTATTACCAGGGCTCCTTTGGTGACCTTCCAAGCTTTATCTGTGAAAGTTGTCACACAACCTTCACCGCCTAACTGCCCTGTTGAAATCAGATTTTTCTTTAGATCTGGAACATGCCTTACCTCCTTTAGTAGCCATTGGTTTCTATTCTGCTGTTTTATAAGAACCTTACCCATTCCAACAATTTTACAGGGTTTATCATCACCCAAATGAACTTGTCCACAATCTCCTTGAACATAGTCATGGAAGTATTTCTTATCAGGTGTGGCATGGAATGACGCCCTTGAATCTACCACCCAGGAATCAGTAATATTTTTGAAAGAAAGAATCAAAGCATCTTGTAACACCTCACTTGTCACATTTGCTTCATGATTTTTTCTTGGTGTGCATCCCCTTCTTTTCCCTTCCAAGATCTACAGTCTTTCTTTAGGTGTCCTTTCTTTTCACATTTCCAGCACACTATCCCCGATCTGGACTTGGATCTACCTTTTCTTGATTTACTGCGATATCCTGAGCTCTTTCCTCTTTCCATCTTTCTTCCCCTAGACTTTGCACTCAAAGCATTACCTGATGTCTCACCGGATCTTTTCTTTCTCATTTCCTCGCTAAGGATAGCACCGACAACATCATCAAACTTTAAAGTACTAGATTTAGAAACAGAGTTACTAATGGCCATTACTAAACCATTCCAACTTTCTGGTAATGAGCACAAGAATAACGGAGCTCTAACTTCATCATCAAAGTTTACCCCTATAGAACATAACTGACTTGTAACAGTATTAAAATCATTTAAATGGTCTGCAACAGATCCACCTGCCGACATCTTCATATTAAATAACCATTTCATAAGAAATACCTTGTTTGAGGCCGAGGGTTTTTCATATAATTTCTCCAACACCTTAATCAAACCCTCTGTCGTTATTTCCTTCGAAATGTTGAAGGCAACCGACGCTACGAGGCACAACTATATTGTTCTAAGTGCCTTTCTATTGAGAAGGTTCCATTCTTCATCTGTCATACCTGTCAGCATCTTTGTTTTTCCGCCCAATGGTAGGTATAAATCTTTCTTATACAGATAATCTTCCATCTGCATCTTCCACAGTGAGAAGTTTTGGCCGTTAAATTTCTCGACCCTAAACTTACCATCTTCTGCATTGCTCCCACTTGAACGAGGAACCCTTCTTTCCTGCGAGTTTATCAGCCAAATAGACCTTCGGCTCTGATACCAGTTGTTATAAAATTATATATTACGGAGCAGTGGAACACATGAAATATTGCAGAAATATAAACACAGAAAATGCATAAAACAAGAGACACAGATATACGTGGTTCAACCAGTTTGGGCTACATCCACCCCAAACAGCCAGTCCTTCCTTTCTATTATCCAGCAAAATGAAGAGACACAACCTACAACAGATCTGTTGTAATATCCTCTATTTTCTCTTACAGTCTCACCTCTCTGTTTCTCGCTCAGAGAATACACATCTATTACATAGCCTCAAATACAATGCCCTCATACAAAGAGAGGGGTTTCCTTCTAGGGCAAAAAAGCCTAAACTAAACATAATTTCTACCGTCAAATCATCTGCTTAATGAACGGCCCAGATAGACTAGAAAATACTATACTTTTACAAGGAAATTTTACATGCTCCACACGCAGGTTAGGATTTCTCATGCAACATCAGAGACTGTCAACACCTGTGGTTCTCTATGAATTGATCTTCCTCCCATGCTTAGCAAACTGTAAAAAAATCACAGAGACGGAAATGGAATAGTAGGTTGTTCAAGCTATTAGCAACCACAGAGAAAATGACGGAACAGTAAGCTTGTTTAGAGTTCAAATTACTTGCTAATTATTGCAGAGCATAACACGGAAATAATTTTGAAACAACAAGCCATGAAAATTGAAAAGCGATATATCGTTAAGCCTTTCTATTCCCAAGTAAAAGTTCTCCAAATGAAAAGCTGACACGTATGCCAGTGAATTATGAATTCACCTGCTCCCCCCCTGTAATGGGATAAGCCGTCCTCGGTCGTTAAATGAGGGAGCGGCATGCTAGACTGACATGATCCAGAGTCAGAAAATAGTAGCGTATATCGAGATGCCATGTTTACAAGAACGAGCGGATTTCCAAAATTGAGGTGTATTATAGAATCACTTAATAAATAAGAAAACACCATGATATGATGCAAGATTTGGAGGATAGGATAGCTGACGTGCACAAAAAGTTCAGTGCAGTCACGATAAACTTTTTCCATCATGATTGATTGTAACAGATTTCATGTATTAGAGGTTCGAAAGAATTATTTTCATAATGTCATTTGATCCATTAGAAAGGTAGAAGAAGGGATTAATAAGTACTATTGGTGTATAAAGAATGTGACTTCAATACCATCAACAGAGCTCTGTTGCCCACAGGTGTCCATAACCTTGACAGAGTTGTTTGTTTCACCCATGTAACCATGATCCTTTGTGTATGTTCAGGAAAGTGTTGTGGAATGTCAAAATGGAGGCCATTATGCTGGCTTGGTAACTAGATAAATCATAATGCCATTCACTAGGAAGGAGTGAAAGGTGGGCGGGCCAGCTTGTGATGAGACCTCATGTTCCAAGGACTTTTTATTTTTTTCTAAGGTGCCTCTTGGATCATCTCCTTGGTGTGGTGGCCATAATGGGAATGCCACTTCACTTTCTTCCTTATGATCATGGTAGGTTGGCTCCCAATGAGACCACTTATCCTTCATTGACAAACCATGTTAGCAAATTATGTCAACATTTTACTTTTTTTTTTCTTTTTATAAAGTACTTTTCCTTATTTATACACAAAGGGTGGTTTAGAACTCCTTTAGAGTAGGGATGGTGGAAGAAGTCTTAACATCTCAATAGAAAAATATGCCCTTCATTCTTATTCTTTAATAATGATCGAAGAGGATTATGAGATTTTAGAAGGAACCATCATGATAAAAGATAACCAACCATACTGGTATTAGTAGAACAGTGATAGAAAGATGATCAATAGTTGTGTCCTTTCCTCTTTTCTCTTATCAATTCAAAGCAAATTCTTGTAAAGATAGCGATTTTTTTATGTAATTTGCTGATTTCAGCATCTTCTAGTTCTCATATTCATTGCATAAGTGTATAGCTATGTTTCAGAAGTGATACGAATGATAAAACACATGAAAAGAAAAAGAAAAAGATAAAAGAAGTGCTATATACAAAATCGCAAGTGAAAAAGGAAAGAAAAACTCGAAACTGTTGTGCACTAAAAATATCAGCAAAGAAAACAAGTGCAAGCAAAATGCAAAGAATGCTGTGTTTTTCAAAAAAAGAATAGCGAAAACACTAATGTTGTTCCTCCACAAAAAGGATGGCAGAAAACACAAGTGATGTTCCTCTGCAAGAAGGAACAACAGAAAAGAAAAACGCGCCGTGTAGAACAAAAATGTTGTTCCTTCGGGAAAAGGAATAGCAGAAAACATTCTTCCGCAAAAAGGATAGCAGAAAACACATGTGTTGTTCCTCTACAAGAAGGAACAACAGAAAAGAAAAATGTGCCGTGTAGAACAAAAATGTTGTTCCTTCGGGAAAAGGAATAGCAGAAAACAAGAATGCTGCTCCTTCGGAAAAAGGAATAGAAAAAATGAAAATGTGTTGTTCCTTCGGAAAAAGGAACATCAAAAACGAAAATGTGTCGTTCCTTCGGAAAAAGGAACAACAAAAATGAAAATGTTGTTCCTTCGAAAAAAGGAACAACAGAAATGAAAATGTGCCATTCCTTTAGAAAAAGGAACAACAAAAATGAAAATGTTGTTCCGTCGGAAAAAGGAACAACGAAACACGAAAATGTTGTTCCTTCCTAAAAATGAACAGTAGAAAATGAAAAATGTTTTTCCTTTGGGAAAAGGAATGGCAGAACACAAAAATGTTGTTCCTTCGGAAAAAGGAACAATAGAACATGAAGAATTCTATTCCTTTGGGAAAAGGAACAGCAAAACACAAAGAATGTTGTTCCTTTGGGAAAAGGAACAACAAAAAGTGCAAGTGTTGTTCCTTCCGAAGAGGAACAACAAAACGGTGGAAATTCTGTTCCTTCTAAAAGGGATAGCAGAATGGTGAAAATTTTGTTCCTTTCGAAAGGACCAGTAGAATGTAAAAATGTTGTTCCTTTCAAGAAGGAACAGTAGAAAAGAAAAACGCGCTGTGTAGAACAAAAATGTTGTTCCTTCGGGAAAAGGAACAATAGAAAACAAGAATGCTGCTCCTTCAGAAAAAGGAAAAACAAAAATGAAAATGTACCGTTCCTTGGGAAAAAGGAACAATGAAAACAAAAATCTGTCATTCCTTCAGAAAAAGGAACAATAAAAACGAAAATGTGTTGTTACTTCGGAAAAAGGAACAGCAAAAACGAAAATGTGTCGTTCCTTCTGAAAAGGAACAGCAAAAATGAAAAATGCGTCGTTCCTTCAGAAAAAGGAACAACAAAAATGAAAATGTGCCATTTCTTCGGAAAAAGGAATAAAAAAAATGAAAATGTGTGCCATTTCTTCAGAAAAAGGATCAGCAAAACATGAAAATATTGTTCCTTCGGAAAAACGAACAGTAGAAAATGAAAAATGTTCTACCTTCGGAAAAAGGAACAACAGAAGATGAAAAATGTTGTTCCTTTTGGAAAAGGAACAACTAAACATAAAGAATGTTGTTCCTTTGGGAAAAGGAACAACAAAAAATGCAAGTGTGTTCCTTCCGAAGAGGAACAACAAAACAGTGGAAATGTTGTTCCTTCTAAAAGGAATAGCAAAATGGTGAAAACGATTTTCCTTTCGAAAGGAACAACAAAGTGCAGAAGTGTCGTTCCTTGAAAAAGGAACAACAAAATGGTGAAAATGTTGTTTCTTTCGAAAGGAACAACAAAATGCAAATGCTATACAACTGAAAAATATATACAAAACAAAAAATTATGTACAGTGTGTAAGAGTAGTAGAAATACTCAATGAACCAAAGGTGAGGAAGATTTCACTTCCTCAACTAGATTCTGCATGTCGAAGTCTTCGCGAAGTTGCTGGTAGAAGGATTCCTCAGTAAGCGGTTTGCGATATAATTGAACTCGGTGGTCGTTTGCTTTAAAGGTATGTCCGGATCCATCAGTAGTGGTTAGAGTAATGGTGCCATTATCATGTACCTTCTAGATTTCGTATGGTCCTAGCCAACGAGTCTGAAGTTTCCCGGGAAAATCCTGGAACTTGGAGTCGTATAGGAGCACCCAATCTACTTGGCCTGCATAATATCAAGTTGCGTTTTCAAAGTCCCTAATATGTTAGTTTTAAAATTTTCTAATAAATTTCCAATTTCTGCACGAGTTACTCCTTCTGCAGAAATTCTGCTATTTCTTGTAAACCGATCATGTTCTGCTAGTTTTAGTCTTATGCTGCCTCTTGAACTCTGGATACATAAATTAATAATGTCAGCAAAATTTTCTTGATAAATATCTCCTTTTCCCATAATGTTTAGTGTTTCAATCCATTGTTCCTTCATTCCTCTAATTAATGTTGTTTTCAATACATTATCAGGTAAGGGTAATGATGCATAAGGAGATCTTTGAAGATTATATTGAAAATGCTTGACATATTCCTCTAATGTTTCATTTGGTCTAGGCACCATCTGAAATATTTCATCTTTCAACTCTCTAGACCTACAATAATCCTGATATTTTTTTAGAAAAGACTCTTTCATTTGATCCCAGTTATTTATAACACCACCACCCAACCCCATAAACCATCTTAAAGCAGCTCCTTTTAATGTAGAGGGAAATAATTTCAGTTTCTAGGGGTCGGTGGTATAGTCATAACCTCTACACAACAAATCAAATTCAAATAAGAATGCGTCAGGGTCTTCTGATGTAAGGCCATGAAATGTAGGGATATGCTGGAGAGAAATTGCTTTCATAGGAGCATTAACTGCAGTGTCCACAATGGGATATTGCACTGTAGAAGTTTGGGTATTTGGCTAGTTTTGGGCCATTTGGTCAAATATGTGCCAATAATCTTCTGGGATGTCTAGGAGGGTATTTCTAGGCTGACGAGGGGGACTGGCTTTAACAGGAATGACCTTAACAACACTTCCTTTATCTAGGATGATGAGAGTTCCTAATGTCTAGGGGGATTCTGGTTCGTGAGGTTCTTTAAATTCATTATGGATGATTTTTGCAGCACTTCCCTTATCTGGGCTGCTTAATGGCGGAATTATCCCAAGAGGAGATCTTGGTTCTTCAGTTTCGCCGCTTTCTCCTCCCCCCTTCATAGAGGTTGCTAAGGTTCCCTTCTTGCAATGATTTTGGGCTAGAATTCTCAATTTCTTGAAAATCCTACTCTTCGGTGTGACTATGCACCTCAGCAAAGGCTACAGATGGTGATCTTGTGGCCTGAAGGAAACTAGTAGGTTGTCTAGAAGTGACTTTTCTAGGCCATACTAAAGGCTAAGATTCTGCTTTCTTGAGGATTTTGTCTATAAAGTTTGATCAACCAAGGGTCACCGACCCCTTAGATTTATCAGGCTTGGGTAGAGGTTTAGGATTTTTTCTGGCTTTTTCTGCTTAGTCATGCACACAAATAAACTACTAATTTCTACCAAAACAACAACAAATCTGCAGGAAAGCGGGCAGGGGATCAGGGCTATTACATGCTCCGTACGCAGGTTCTTACCTTCCATGTTTAAAACCCAATTCTCTCCTAGTAGGTTCTTACACTACTCTGTAAGAGAAACAAATGGCTACACTCTTCCTTGGCAACAGCGCCAGAATGTCGAGCAGTAAAAAGGGTCTTTTTCACCTCTATTTACCCTACATTAATTGTCAATCCAGGAATGATTTGTTATTTCAAAGAATGTACTCAGTTTGAGGTAGTCATTTGTTAGAGTAATGTTAGTAGTATAGTGTTCTCAATACAAGAGTAAACAGATGCTTGGAATGAAATCTACTTGCAAAAAGAAACTTAGAATTCAAATCATGCGTTCAGAAAGCTACAACAATCTATCAGTGGAGGGTACAGTAACAGTAACTCTTCCCTCTGTAAACTGATTCAATTAAGAAGGCACTCGAAAGGAGGATCATCAAACTGGGAACTAGACAGTGTATGTCGATG
Organism: Pinus taeda; assembly: GCA_000404065.3. NCBI lineage: Eukaryota > Viridiplantae > Streptophyta > Pinopsida > Pinales > Pinaceae > Pinus > Pinus taeda. The sequence continues at coordinate 16,960 of APFE031707291.1, read as the reverse complement.
TTCACTACAGTCTCAGACCTTCTGCACACCAAAGCAATGATGATCTTCAAATGGTAAGAAATGGAACAACAACTATTTCTATAAACAAGATTGAACAGCAAAACCTTAACCTATGGAAATAGATGCAGCAATAATTATAATCTACTGGAATTAAGTAACAACTTTTGAATTGAAAAACAAACAGAAATGGAATAGTAGACTATAAGGTATAGAACAACAACTTAAATCTAAATGTACGTCAACCCAAGTTAAACATGCCTCACACTTGATCAGTAACAAGAAACAGTAATCCGGGCTTCGATACAATATGCATGAATCATATCTATAAAATAACAACAATTGTAACGGAACAACAATTGTTTCAGAACGATAATTGTTTCAGAACAACAATGGTAACAGAACAACAATTCCGAATAAACAACAGTCACAATTTAAGAATAAATCATACAGTAGTACCGATTTAGGAATATACAAGATCATTAATTTGTAATCTGTAAGGTACATCAATGCTATATAAATTGTCAAAAGGAACGATAATGCGATGCAGAGTTAGAATGATAACATAGCATTCCTGTTGCAAGTAATAGTAGTATTTATTTAGGTATAATAGAGCTGATATGTAAAACAGTAAAGAGCTTCAAATTACTGAGCAGAGTAAAAGAAAGAAACCAAACCACACATGAATCAGAAATATGATACAGGAGCAAGTGATCCACCAGGGCCGGGCCCTTAGCCTCCAGGGACTTACTGCTTTAGGCTACTCCAAAATCGATGATAGAACAATAACCATGTTTTTATATTAAAATATTAAACAGAGTTACAGGGATTCGCTCTTCAAAGAGAGTCGATGATCAAAGTTCAAGTACCAAGCAAAATTTCATAAAAATAACAATAGTTTTCTCCTCTCCAAGCTAACAGTGCTACCCCTTTTTATAACATCCAAACGTCGATATCAAAAATGCAGAGGATTGTTAAGATAGGATTTGTCAAGCTGTTAACTTGCAGTTATCTTCTTGTTCTTTTGCACTGATCGGAGATCTCCTTTTCCTTTTTCTGGCTGTTACACTCCAATTTGGATTGCCTTGTTTGAGCGTGGTTCCCTGCCAAAGGGACAACAGTTAACTTGGTCTTGTTCTTTCCTTTGGGATGATAGTCCTCCGTTTTCTCCTCTTTCTGCATAGAAAAGGGTAATTATTAGTTATTTCATATTACATATAAACCTTCTAGATTTTATCATATTTTTCTACGATATGCCTAGCTCATGATGTGAAAAGGTTGTGAATTTTGAAGAAAATATAACAAGGTAAATGAAAGTAACATACCTTCTCCACTGCCCAACACACCCCCCTGCTTACCCTTTTTCATGGCCTCATGAAAACATTGTAGTTGACATGCAAGGCAGTGAGGGAGTAGGATGGAGACGGGATCTCATGAGGAGGTCTACAACCATGATGTCTAGCTAGGTGTTCAAAAAGATGCCCTGTCTGGCCCTCAGGCATTTTGTATAAGGCTTGGTATCCTGGTGCGGGATGCCAAATGATCAGACTTTGGAACCTACAACCTATCCAAGATGACCCTTCCCTCAAAATAAGATCACCATAGAGGCCCAAGCAATCAGTAGCTAACTTAAAGTTCTCATAATTAAACAATTCCCTATGTTGGATATTCAGATTAAAAGTCCGATATCGAAATTTAGCAGCAGCAATGGCAAGGTCTTTGATGGTAAAAAAAGTATTCTATCCCTTGCCGATTGATTGATGTATGAATGGGTCCTAATGCTTCAATCACGCCCGGAGTCCTCATGAGGTTCCTATGTTTATTCCATAACTGCAATGGATCTCTAGGCTCAGCTCTTACCCATAAATCTAATCTGTTTTCTTGTCTTTGGAAGGCATTATAGGCTTTAAGCCATTTTATTTGATTAACTCCAAATGAAAGAAATGGCTTTAGTTGAATATCCCCAACGAAAGGGCCCAAGTTCTACTTTGTTTCTTGATCTAACACAAGGTTGTGCAAATAGAACTTGCATAATAATCTCTAAACCTTTACCCCATAGTGCTTACAACAATTTATGAAATCAAAATAGTGTTAATTTGTATAGGGGCTCCTGCTTTGACAACCTTAATTTTTAATTGCAAATATCTTTCCATTAAAAATAAGGCATAATTCTTAGCAGGTGCTCTACATGCTAGGACTTCAGTGTACAAAGAGCATAAGGTATCCATTTGTTTGATAACTACATCTAGCCTATGAGTTACCTTTGCAACTCTTTCTTCTTCCTTTCGCCATCCTTCAAAAGCCCGACTTTCAGATAAATTGACATTCCTTAGCTGTTGTTGTAATTCTTCATACTTCTCTCGCGGGACAGTTTGTTCTGTAAGTTTTTCTACTGCTTGCTGAGCTTGCATCAAACCCTCTCGTAGGGTTACTATCCTCGGGTCACTATCCCACATAGTAGTTGTAGGCGGGAGGTTCACTTGAATCTTCTTATTGCGTCATTCCGTAACTATGGTTTGAGTTTCTTCAGAGGATTGTGCCTCTGTCTGAATTTATTTATCACAGGTCGTTATGTCATCTGTATGAGTTTCGATATGGGTAACAGCCGAATGCTGTTCCTTTTGATTTTGAATGGCAGGCTGGACCTGAGTCCTTCTAAACTTTTTCCTAAGGGGTTTTGCTGGAGTGGTTGCATTCCTTACCATCGAGGTCCTTTTTGCTCTCTTCCCCATCTTCAGAATCTTGATTTGTTATCGAAGTCGCACAATTACATTAAGCAATCTTTGCTGTTCCTTTCGTAATATTTTGATTTCCTCCATTTTATTGGAAGGAACAGTCGTTCGCGCACTCGGGCCTGGACTTTCTTCTTGACCAATTTCTTGATTTTTCTCCTGGGGTGCTTCCTCATTATTTTGCTGATCGGGTTGTTCGGGGGTAGAAACCCTAGCTTGCTCTACAATTTCCTAGGTAACTTCTTCTTGTCCCCTCTCTTCCTCATCAAATTATTCAGGTGTATTCTGACTTGGAACAAATTGTTCCTCTTCTTCATCTTCATCATTTTTCTCTCCAGATGCACTTTCATCATGGCTTGAATGATTCTCTTCTTCTTCTTCCTCGTTGCATAACTCTTTGGATGCACTCTTATCATGAACAAAGTGCTCTTGTGGTTCTTCTTCAGTGTGGAGGTTTAGCGGGCTGAGAGGTTGAGTATATTCTCCCATGTTGGCCAGAATCTGGGCCAATTCATCCTCTCGTAGCAGATTTTTCAACGGGATTTCCTCACATTGCTCTGTTTCTTCTTCAGCTTTCCTAGATTGTTCGGTCTCTCCTTATGTTTCTCCCTCATCGTTTGATTTTCTTTTGTCCTCTCCTCCTTCCAATTGCGGGGGTTTCTTGTCCCCTGAATCAACTACTTCCACCGGTTGACTGGTGTTCCCGCGGGAATTTTCCAGCCTCCCTCTGATCCATGCCAATCTAACAGATTTCCTCTGTTTCAATGGTCTATTTGATGTATTTGCAGTATGCTTTCGTTTGGGGGTTGGCAAAGCTAGTCCCCCGTCTATTGTAAAAATTAGCTCTTCCCAATTGCTCTGTTGTTGAGCAAGACTATAGCTAACTATCAATCATATCAACCCGTGACGACTTACTACCAATTCTACGTGGCGAGATTTTTTCATGCTTCGGGCAACATCATGTAGTAAAGAATTTAAAAACACAGGCAAATTCACAGTGCATTTCTGTTTTAATACAACTAAAAGCTTAAGGTGGCGTGGTCTTACCACGTCTTTTCTACCTTCACAGGTAATGTAATTCTAAATGATCTTTGCCAATTATGCCCACGGTTCTCCCAAAGCTACTGGTAGAACTCCCTTCCCACTTTGAGTCGAGTTCTGTCCTTCATCTTGGAATATTTTGATGGCGTCGCACAGTCTTATCTTCTTCAAAGTCCAAACAGATCCAGTGGCTGGCAGTCCCGAAAATTCTACAATTATATCTTCGGTCACTGCTATTTGTCTCCCTCTTACCATGGAGTGATATTCTCGCAGGTTCTGCAAAAATTCAATTGCCACGGTCTCGTTGGATTCTTGCAGGCGATTAAGATAAACCATCCATCCTGCCCTTTTTAGGATTTCTCGTGTGGCATCAAAGACTGTCAACACCTGCGGTTCTCTACTAATTGATCTTCCTCCCATGCTTATCAAACTATAAGAAAAACATAGAGACGGTAATGGAACAGCAGGATGTTCAAGCTATTAGCAACCACAGAGAAAATGACAGAACAACAAGCTTGTTTAGAGTTCAAATTACTTGCTAATTGTTGCAGAGCATAACACAGAAATAATTTTGAAACAGCAAGCCATGCAAATTGAAAAACAATATACCGTTAAGCCTTGTTATTCCCAAGTAAAAGTTCTCCAAATGAAAAACTGACACGTATGCCAGTGAATTATGAGGTCACCTGCTCCCCCCCTGTAATGGGATAGGTCGTCTTCGGCTGTCAAATGAGGGAGCGACGTGTTGGATTGACATGATGCAGAGTCATAAAGGAGCAACATATACCGAGATTCCATGTTTACAAGAATGAGCAGATTTCCAAAATCGAGGTGTATTATATAATCACTTAATAAAGAAGAAAACACCGTGATATGATGCAAGATTTGGAGGATAGGACAACTGACGTGCACAAAAAGTTCAGTGCAGTCACGATCAAGTTTTTTCGTCATGATTGATTGTAGTAGATTTCATGTATTAGAGGTTCGAAAGAATTATGTTCATCATGTTATTTGATCCATTAGAAAGGTAGAAGGGATTAATAAGTACTATTGGTGTATAAAGAATGTGACCTCAATACCATCAACAGAGCTCTGTTGCCCATGGGTGTCCATAACCTTGACAGAGTTGTTTGTTTCACCCATGGAGCCATGATCCTTTGTGTATGTTCAGGAAAGTGTTGTGGAATGTTAAAATGGAGGCCATTATGCTGGCTTGGTAACCACATAAATCATAATTCCATTCACTAGGAAGGAGTGAAAGGTGGGCAGGCCGGATCGTGATGAGACCTCCTGTTTCAAGGACTTTTTATTTTTTTCTAATGTGCCTCTTGGATCATCTCCCTGGTGTGGTGGCCATAATGGGAATGCCATTTCACTTTCTTCCATATGATCATGGTAGGCTGGCTCCCAATGAGACCCCCTATCCTTCATTGACAAACCATGTTAGCAAATTATGTCAACATTTTACTTTTTTTTCTTTTTATAAAGTACTTTTCCTTATTTATACACAAAGGGTGGTTCAACACTCCTTAAGAGTAGGGATGGTGGAAGAAGTCTTTACATCTCAATAGAAAAATATGCCTTTAATTCTTATTATTTAATAATGATCAAAGAGCATTATAAGATTTTAGAAGGAACCATCATGATAAAATATAACCAACCATACCGGTATTAGTAGAATAGTGACAACAAGATAATCAATAGTTGTGTCCTTTCCTCTTTTCTCTTATCAATTCAGAGAAAATTCTTGTAAAGATAGCAACTGTTTATGTAATTTGCTGATTTCAGCATCTTCTAGTTCTCATATTCATTGTATAAGTGTATATCTGTGTTTTATAAGTGATCCGAATGATAAAACACACGAAAAGAAAAAGAAAAATATAAAAGAAGTGCTATATACAAAATCACAAGCAAAAAAGGAAAGAAAAACTTGAAACTGTTGTGCACTAAAAATATCAGCAAAGAAAACAAGTGCAAGCAAAATGCAAAGAATGTTGTGTTTTTCGAAAAAAAAATAGTGAAAATTCTAATGTTGTTCCTCCGCAAAAAGGAACAACAGAAAACACAAGTGTTGTTCCTCTGCAAGAAGGAACAACAGAAAAGAAAAACATGCTGTGTAGAACAAAAATGATGTTCCTTCAGGAAAAGGAACAACAGAAAACAAGAATGTTGCTCCTTCGGAAAAAGGAACAACAAAAATGAAAATGTGCCTTTCCATCGGAAAAAGGAACAGCAAAAATGAAAATGTGCCATTCCTTCAGAAAAAGGAATAGCAAAAATGAAATTGTGTCGTTCCTTCGGAAAAAGGAACAACAAAAATGAAAATGTTCCGTTCCTTTGGAAAAAGGAACAGCAAAAATGAAAATGTGTCGTTCCTTCGGAAAAAGGAACAACAAAAATGAAAATGTGTCATTCCTGCGGAAAAAGGAACATCAAAAACGAAAATGTTCCATTCATTTGGAAAAAGGAACAAAACAAATGAAAATGTGTTGTTCCTTCAAAAAAAGGAACAAAAAAAACGAAAATGTGCCATTCCTTCGGAAAAAGGAACAACAAAAATGAAAATGTTGTTTCTTTGGAAAAAGGAATAGCAGAAACGAAAAAGTGTCTTTGCTTCGGAAAAAGGAACAATAAAAATGAAAATGTTGTTCCATTAGAAAAAGGAACAAAAAAACACGAAAATGTTGTTCCTTCGGAAAAAGGAACAACAGAAAATGAAAAATGCTACAGAACACAAAAATGTTGTTTCTTCAGAAAAAGGAACAACAGAAGATGAAAAATGTTGTTCCTTTTGGAAAAGGAACAACAAAACACAAAGAATGTTGTTCCTTTGGGAAAAGGAACAACAAAAAATGCAAGTGTTGTTCCTTCCGAAGAGGAACAACAAAACTGTGGAAATGTTGTTCCCTCTAAAAGGAACATCAGAATGGTGAAAATGCTGTTCCTTTCGAAAGGAACAACAAAGTGGTGAAAATACCGTTCCTTTCAAAAGGAACAACAAAGTGCAAATGCTATACAACTGAAAAATATATACAAAACAAAAAAATTATGTACAGTGTGTAAGAGTAGTAGAAATACTCAATGAACCAAAGGTGAGGAAGATTTCTCTTCCTCAACAACAATCTGCATGTCAGAGTCTTCGTAAAGTTGTTGGTAGAAGGATTCCCGAGTAAGCGATTTGCGATATAATCAAACTCGGTGGCTGTTTGCTTTAAAGGTATGTCCAGATCCATCAATAGTGGTTAGGGTAATGGTGCCATTATCATGTACCTTCTGGATTTCGTATGGTCCCAGCCAGTGAGTCTGAAGTTTCCCGGGAAAATCCTGGAACCTGGAGTCGTATAGGAGCACCTAATTTTCTTTGCGAAAGACTTTCTTTTCAATGAGGGCGTCATGGCATTTGGCTCGCTACTGTTGAATCAACGCAGTATGTTGAAGGGCAAAGAGCCTGATTTCATCTAGCTCATTGATATGCTCTAATCTATTAATCTAGGCCTCGTCTAAATCTAGACCGACCTCTTGTGCTGTTCGTAATGTCTGTATTTCAAATTCTATTGGAAAGATGGGTTCATTTCCAAATACTAGTTGGTATGGTGAATAACCGGTAGTACTTCTCCATGTTTTTTTGTATGCCCACAATGCTTCTCGCAGTCTTGCAGCCCAATCATGTCTGTGTGATGCAATGGTTTTTGTTAGTATTGCTTCTATTATTTTGTTTGTGCTCTCTACTTGACCATTTGCCTATGGGTGGTATGGAGTAGTAATTTTATGCTGAATATGATAATTTTTTAGTGTGGCAGCAATTTTATTACCAGCAAACTGAGGTCCTCCATCCGTAATTATATCTCTTGGGAGGCCATATCACACAAATATGTGGAACAAGAACTGTATGATGGAATCCTCTGAAGCTCTCGACAATGCCTCTGCTTCAACCCATTTGGTGACATATTCTGTTGCTACTAGAATGTATGTTTTCTGATTTGACGACGGGTTAATTGGACTAACAAAATCGAGCGCCCATCATTCAAATGGTTCAATAACTAGCTGTGGGTTCAGGGGCATTTCATCAGCCTATCCAGGGTGTCCTCCTCTCTGGCAGCTGTCGCAAGCTTGAACGAATTTCTTTGCATCTTTGAAGATCATGGGCCAATAATATCCTGTTTGTAGCACTTTGTGACCATTTCTCCGATTTGCGAAGTGTCCGCCACATGGTCCATCGTGACAAGCTTTCAAGATGTCAAAATTTTCATCTTCACGGATGCATCTCCTGATGTGCATATCTGCCTCTGTATGAAACGGGTATCCCCCAATCTAAGAAAATTGAGTACTTCGTTGGACAATTTGCTTTTGTTCATTGGAGGTCAGATGTTTCGGTAATTTTCCTACTACTAGGTAATTTGCAACATCAGCATACTAGGGTGTTTTAATAGTAACAACGAATAGATGTTCATTTGGAAATTGATCTTCGATCGCTGCTGTATCCACTGGTTTTGGCATTCGTGAGAGAAAATCAACTACAAGATTTTCTTTTCCCAGTCGATCTTTTATTGTGATATCGAATTCTTGTAATAAAATCAGCCATTTGGTTACTCTACCGTTTGTAATGGGTTTATTTGTTAAATATTTTATGGCAGAGTGATCTGTATATAAAATAACAGGATATCCAGTGATATAATGCCTAAATTTATTAACGGCATGTATTACAGCTAAAAATTCCTTTTCAGTCACAGTATAGTTCAATTCAGCACGAGACAATTTTTTTCTAATATAATAAATTGCATATAGTTTTTTATCTTCTTCCTGCCCAAGGACTGCTCCAATAGCAGTGTCTGAAGCATCTGATGAAATTTGAAATGGCAGGTCCCAATTTGGTCCTCGGAGTACTGGGGCTATTGACACAAGCTTTTTCAGATTCTCAAAAGTGTGATCACATTTTTCTGTCCAAACAAAGTCGACATTCCCTGTAAGTGCATATAAAGGTGCAGCAATATAAGAAAAATGTTCTATAAATCTTCTATAATAACCAGAGAATCCAAGAAAAATGCGTACCTCTGTCTGAGTGGTAGGAGTAGGTATTAACAAAATTATTTGAATTTTGGCCGGATCTACCTGTATTCCAGCTGCTGAAATATAATGGCCTAGAATAAGTCCTTCAGTCATCATCATATAGCATTTTTCATGGCTCAAACAGAGCCTGGTGGCAATGCATCACTGCAACACTTTTTCTAGTGTGTCCAATGCTGGGTTGAAATCATCTCCGTATGGTGTAAAGTCATCCATATATACTTCGAGCCCTTCATTTATGAAATCTGAAAAAATGTTGAGGATAGCCCTTTGAAATGTGGCAGGGGCATTGCATAGGACAAAAGGTAAAACTCTATAAGCAAATGTTCCCCAAGGATAGGTAAAAGTAGTTTTGTCTTGGTCTTCAGGGGCAATCTGAATCTGATTGTATCCACTGAAGCCATCCAAGAAAGAAAATAATTTCTTTCCTGCTAACGTATCTAATAGCTGGTCAATGAATGGAAGGGGAAAGTGGTCTTTTTGTGTTGCTTTATTTCATTCTCTATAATCTACACAAATCCTCCACTTTCCATTCTTCTTTGGTACCACTACGAGTGGAGAGACCCATTTACTATAGGAGATAGGGTAAATAAAGTTCACGTCTAAGAGATTTTGAAGTTCAGCTTTTACAATGTATTTTAGGTGAGGGTTAAGTCTCCTTTGTGGTTGGCGAACATGTCTTGCATCCTTTTCTATGTAAATGTGGTGTGTACATAACTGGGGATCAATTCCTTTCATGTCAGGATAATCCCATGCAAATGCTTCTTTATGTTTTCTCAACAGTTGGATTAGCTTGTGTTCTTGTTTTGGAGTCAGGTTGCCATTAATGTTTAAAGTTTTTCCTGGCTAAATTTCTATAGTTTTGCTATTTGATACAAAGGTAGTAGGTATTGTTTTATCATGAGTATCTTTGAGAGGATTTTCTTCTAATTCATTATCAAATGTTGCTTCTATCATCTGGCATTGTATGTGGGATCTAGATTTAGCCTGGCTAAGAAAGTTGTTAATGACATCATCCTCTATTTGATCTTTGAAATTGAGGGCATCTTCTATCGTTAATGGAGATCTAATATTTTCGGTGAGGTATAATACAGGATGTTTGTTAGTTTTCATTATTGTGACACTTGGCTGGGCTAGAGGATACAAGGCTAGATTCTTGATATTAGCCCCTCTAGTTATGGTCATACTGCCTTGCCGACAACTAATATAAGCATCAGCGGTTGCAATCCAAGGTCTACCTAAAATCAATGGATTTCCATCAAGTCGGTTTTTGGGGTTTATTATCAGAAAGTTGGCAGGATACTCCCAGGAATCAACGGATACCATGACCTCATGTAGTGTGCCTTCTGGCCTAACCATAAATCGGTCAGCCAGTTCTAATAAAGTGGAGGTTGGTTCTACTGATGTAATGCCCAGTTTTTGACAAGTGGTGGTTGTTAGGATATTAATTGCAGCCTCTAAATCAAATAAGGCATTTGCAAAAGTTTTCCCATGGATTTGTATTGTTACTATCGGATTTCCTAGGTCTTCATATTTAACGGGTGTTTCTCTTCTTGATAATAGGTCGGATAAAGTGCCAACTACTTGGACTGTCGGGTTATTTGTTATTCTCCTCCTTGGTTTTTTTATACATAGCTCCTTGATGGCCTTTACATATATTGGGATGTCTTGGATGGCTTGGAGGAGTGGTATTTTTATGTACATATTTTTAAGTTCTCCCAGAATGTCAAAATCAGGATGTTGTATAGGTCGAGGTATAATTAATCATTTTGGGAATGGAGGAGAAGATGTGATTACTTGATTATGAGTTTGATGTCTGATCACATCCTCTTCTTGCAATGGTTGTTCTATAGGTAACTGATTTTCAACTTGAGCGATTTTATCTCCCTTTGTTTCAAACATGCACCCAGATCTTAATTGAAGGTCATTACATTCCCTTAGATCGGTTCCTATGTCTAGTGTTTCAATTATTTGAATAGATTGGACCGGTCTATTATTCAGATTAAGGTTGGGTTGGGATGGGAGTTGCGGTCTTAAATTAGACTGGGGGTTTTGTTGTAATGTTGGTAGTGTAGGTTGAGGGAGTGGAATTGTTCCTACTGGCTGGTTCATTGGTCTTTGCTAGTTTGTTTGCCAGGCTTGACTTTGTGAAGTAGGAGGGGACCATTGTGGTGGATATACATTATTTTGCCAGTATGGTGGGGTATAGGGAAAATTTGGCCAATTGGGTTGACTTGCTAGATTCGGCCATGGTGATGATGAAGGAAATGGTTGTTGTGACCAATTTGAGAATGGAGATTGATTTTGCCACATAGTACTATATTGATGAGCATGATATTGTGGAGCTAAAAAGAAGAAGCTGGATCGGAGAACATACCTAATTGTCGCGGCTGCCATTGACGGCACTGATTAAGTAGGTACACCGATTCTGGATCTTCCTCTGCTTCCTTGTATACTGCTTTCAATCCAGGAAGTGAGGGAAAACTCTCTGTAGAATGAACTTTTGTACAAATGGCACAGACTTGAACCGCATCTAATGGACATTCTTTGTGGCTGTGTTTCTTTCTGCACCTAGCACAGAAGATTGCCAAATTTTGTTCTGCCTCTGCTTGCTTCTACTTGGCCTGCCTAATATCAAGTTGCATTGTCAGAGTCCCTAATATGTTAGTTTTAAAATTTTCTAATAAATTTCCAATTTCTGTACGAGTTACTCCTTCTGCATAAATTCTTCTATCTCTTGCAAACTGATCATGTTTTGCTGGTTTTAGTCTTGTGCTACCTCTTGAACTCCTGATACATAAATTAATAATGTCAGCAAAATTTTCCTGATAAATATCTCCTTTTCCCATATTGTTTAGTGTTTCAGTCCCTTGTTCCTTCATTCCTCTAATTAATGTTGTTTTCAATACATTATCAGGTAAGGATAATGATGCATAAGGAGATCTTTGAAGATTATACTGAAAACGCTCGACATATTCCTCTAATGTTTCATTTGGTCTAGCCACCATCTGAAATATTTTATCTTTCAACTCTTTAGACCTACAATAATCCTGATATTTTTTTAGAAAAGACTCTTTCATTTGATCCCAGTTATTTATAACACCACCACCCAACCCCATGAACCATCTTAAAGCAGCTCTTTTTAATGTAGAGGGAAATAATTTTAGTTTCTAGAGGTTAGTGCTATAGTCATAACCTCTACACAACACATCAAATTCAAGTAAGAATGCATCAGGGTCTTCTGATGTAAGGCCATGAAATGTAGGGATACGCTGGAGAGGAATTGCTTTCATAGGAGCATTAGCTGCAGTGTCCACAATGGGATATTACAGTGTAGAAGTTTGGATATTTGGCTGGTTTTGGGCCATTTGGTCAAATATGTGCCAATAATCTTCTGGGATGTCTAGGAGGGTATTCCTAGGCTGACGAGGGGGACTGGCTTTTACAGGAATGGACTTAACAACACTTCCTTTGTCTGGGATGATAAGAGTTCCTAATGTCTAGGGGGGATTCTGGTTTGTGAGGTTCTTTAACTTCGTTATGGATGATTTTTGCAGCACTTCCCTTATCTGGGCTACTTAATGGCGGAATTATCCCACGAGGAGATCTTGGTTCTTCAGTTTCCCCGGTTTCTCCTCCCCCTTCACAAAGGTTGCTAAGGTTCCCTTCTTGCAATGATTTTGGGCTAGAATTCTCAATTTCTTGAAAATCTTGTTCTTCGGTGTGACTATGCACCTCAGCAAAGGCTACAGACGGTGATCATGTGGCCTGAAGGGAACTAGTAGGTTGTCTAGAAGTGACTTTTCTAGGCCCTATTGAAGGCTGAGATTCTTATTTCTTAAGGATTTCGTCTATAAAGGTTGATTGGCCAAGGGTCACTGGCCCCTTAGCTTTATTAGGCTTGGGTAGAGGTTTATGATTTTTTTCTGGCTTTTTCTGCTTAGTCATGCACACAAATCAACTACTAATTTCTACCCAAACAACAACAAATCTGCAGGAAAGTGGGTAGGGGAGTAGGGCTATTACATGCTCCGCATGTAGGTTCTTACCTTCCTTTTTTAAAACCCAATTCTCTCCTAGCGGGTTCTTACACTACTCTGTGAGAGAAACAAATGGATACACTCTTCCCCGGCAATGACACCAAAATGTCGAGCAGTAAAAGGGGTCTTTTTCACCTCATTTACCCTACATTGATTGTCAATCTAGGAACGATTTGTTATTTCAAAGAGTGTACTCAGTTTGAGGCAGTCATTTGTCAAAGTAATGCTAGTAGTATAGTGTTCTCAATATAAGAGCAAACGGATGCTTGGAATGAAATCTACTTGCAAAAAGAAACTTAGGATTCAACTCATGCGTTCAGAAAGCTACAAAAATATATTAGTCGAGGGTACAGAAACAGTAACTCTTCCCTTTGTAAACTGATGCAATTAAGAAGGCACTCCAAAGGAGGATCATCAAACTGGGAACTAGACAATGTATGTCGATGTTCACTACAGTCTCAGACCTTCTGCACACCAAAGCAATGATGATCTTCAAGTGGAAAGAAATGGAACAAAAACTATTTAGATAAACAAGATTGAACAGCAAAACCTTAACCTATGGAAATAGATGCAACAATAATTATAATCTACCGGAATTAAGTAACAACTTTTGAATTGAACAACAAACAGAAATGGAACAACAGAATATAAAGCATATAATAACAACTTAAATCTGAATGTACAGCAACCCAAGTTAAACATGCCTCACGCTTGATCAATAACAAGAAACAGTAATTTGGGCTTCGATACAATATGCATGAATCACAGCTATAAAATAACAGCAATTGTAACGGAACAATAATTGTTTCAGAATGGCAATTGTTTCAGAACAACAATGGTAACAGAACAACAATTTTGAATAAACAACAGTCACGATTTAAGAATAAATAATACAGTAGTACCAATTTAGGAATATATAGAATGATTAATCTGTAATATGTAAGGAACAGCAATGCTATATGAATTCTCAAAAGGAACGATAATGCGATGTGGAGTTAGAATGATAACATAGCATTCCTGTCACAAGTAACAATAGTATTTAATCAAGTATAACAGAGCCGATATGTAAAATAGTAAAGCACTTCAGATTACTGAATAGAGTAAAATAAAGAAACCAAACCACACATGAATCAGAAATATGATACAGGAGCAAGTGATCCACCAAGGCCGGGCCCTTAGCCTCCAAGGACTCATTACTTGAGGCTACTCTAGAATTGACGATAGAACAACAACCAGGTTTTTATATTAAAATATTAAACAAAGTTATAGGGACTCGCTCTTCAAAGAGAGTCGATGATCAAAGTTCAAGTACCAAGGAAAATTTCATAAAAATAGCAATAGTTTTCTCCTCTCCAAGCTAACAGTGCTACCCCCTTTTATAATAGCCAAACGACGATATCAATAATGCAGAGGATTGTTAAGATAGTGATCCATCAGGATCAAAGGATCCTGAGGGATTTGTCAAGCTGTTAATTTGCAGTTATCTTCTTGTTCTTTTGCACTGATTGGAGATCTCCTTTTCCTTTTTCCGGCTGTTACACTCCAATTTGGATCACCTTGTTTGAGCGCGGTTCCCTGCCAAAGGGACAGCAATTAACTTGGTCTTGTTCTTTCCTTTGAGATGACAGTCCTTCGTTTTCTCCTCTTTCTGCATAGAAAAAGGGTAATTATTAGTTATTTCATATTACATATAAACCTTCTAGATTTTATCATATTTTTCTACCATATGCCTAGCTCATGATGTGAAAAGGTTGTGAATTTTGAAGAAAATATAACAAGGTAAATGAAAGTAACATACCTTCTCCAGTGCCCAACAGTAGAAAACATTGAAGAGGTTGCGATAGAAGATTCTACCGTGGCTGCATCAGATGATACAGTCTAGGATGTTGACGGTTGTTCAGCCATAGTTAACTAACCCAAAAGTTGTCCTAAAGAATCGATGGGTACTTGAAAAGAAGAAGGATCAAAAGGAGCAGTAAAATGAGGAGTATGAGGGTAAAGATAAAGCTTGGTTCCAAAATGGAATGGGGTTCCAGGTGTGGTAGCTTCTTCCAATTCTTCCTCGATAGTAATTAAACCAGGTGGAAGAACTTCACCGTTTGGTCCGTAATAGACTTCTAGTGTTGATAAAGTGGAAGTTTCAGTAGTTACTGATGTCTGAGGGTTAACTGGTTGGTTGTCTTCCGGTAAAGTAACAACTTATAAATGTTCAAATTCGAAGTCCAGATGTTCTGGTAAAAGAACAATAGTTTCAGGGAGAGGTTCTTGAACAACTTTCGGTTTAGGAGTAATTTCTATTTCAACTGTGATAAGTTCTGTATTAACTTCTGGTTGAACTGATTCAAGTTCAGAAGTAATTCTTGTTAAGCAACTTCAAGTTGAGGATCAACTTGTTGTTGAACAACTTCGATTACTGTTTCACTAGGATCAGTGATAATGTCCTCAGGTAATTGTGAAACTTTTTCTTTAGAAACGGATGTACCATAAATAGTTGGGGTAACTGGAGTCTTAGTACTTACCGAAATGGATGATTTGGGTAATTCAGATGAAGAACTAGGAGTTCTTGATGTACTTGACTAAGTTAAACAAGACCACTTTAATTGAATAGGTGTAGCTTCGGGCAATAAAGGCGGTTTACTCACTGTTCTCCATGAACGACGGGGTAAGGGTTGATGTTCCTCCACGATTTCTGATTCATTTTAATATCAAAAAAGAAATAAACAAAAAGGGGTAATCTAGGCAAAAGGTTTACCAAGCAACTGTGAATTGCAGAATACCTCCTAGCGAACCAAGAAGTACGGGTAGGCAATCTCCCAAGATGTTGTGTTTGGTGTATCACAGATTACAAGGTGGCCAACTCGATTACCTAAGGATGGATAGCAACTTAGTGTTGTCCTCCCATATATACCCAAAGGGACGTGGAGGTCCAATTCATATAAGCGTTGTCTAATGCAAAACCGCACAGTGAGAGCATTCCCATATACTTTACGTATTGTAACACTGCGCTATATACCCGAAGGTATGTGGACGAGCTACGATATACACACATACATGGAATGAGGTATCACACTCGGGATGTATTGTAGACAAGTTAGCGACAACTGCTTTGTTTTACAACACTGGAACACATCTCTAGCCTAGAACCACTAAATGTTTTGCGTTAATGACAATGCTCCATTCGATAGCTTGATGTAAATTTTAAGTTGATCTTGCTTAGGAATTTTCCTTTCAAGTTCACCACATGATGTATTATGAAATTCCTAGGAATGCAACAATAATGATAAGCATTCTTTCCATTCAATTTAACTATGAAAATCCTAGCTACTGGGGATAGAACAATCATATTTCTTTCGATAAAAGAGCAAAGAGCACAATCTGTAGAAATTTTGAATAATATAACTCTTATTCATAGAGATTATCCTAATTATACACTATTTGTGGAATGCATGCATAATACATAACCTCCTCTACCATTGATCATCAATTTGCGTAATTAAAGAAATAATCACATGCGCACATTGAAACATCAATCACACATATCAACACAGTATGTACTGGGGAAAGCATATAGCTAAAAACCCCTTGCTATCTGTATATTATAATGATAGATAACATGTAACAATACATAGTACAATACTCCTTGCAAGTACTCAGCACTATCTCCACCCGCTACACACAAACTAGCTCAGATCTGAATCAAGTCACGAGTTCAAATATCCGTCGTTGTTTTCCTGCCTCTATTGCACAATCCATGTTGAGAATAGATCTGATCCAAGTTCGAATTCCCTTGGTTTGTACTGTGCAATCCTCATTGGCAATCTCAATCAATGATTGTGCAAATCTCATGCACAACTATAGTCACAACTGATAGTAGTCTCACCCTTTCACCCACCTCTAACACTTGTCTCCACTGAATTGTCCATGCACTGAGTTAATTGATGTATTATTTAATTGATTTATGAGTTAATAATTAGTGAATTAATTAATAATTAATTCACACCACTCATCACTAGTGTATTTGTCAATTAGACTAAATACAACTAGTTCAACTAAGTCAAACTAAACACAACTCCATCAACTCCTCAA
>APFE031707285.1:49078-60022 GCA_000404065.3 Pinus taeda | reverse complement strand
AAAGTTCTATACTTCCATGACACAATTCAGTTTTCCAAAATGGTAACGCATCTCTCGAATGTTCTTTGATAAGGTGCTCAATATACCATAGCAATCTATCAAAAGTCTGAAAATTTAAAACACAATCCAATTTATACAAAATGAATGCAGGCGAGAAAGAATGTAATGATTATCTGTACAACTAATGTTATAACACAACTGGGATTGATTTGAAATATCTTCTTTTTCACAAGAACTGGCCAAAATTATGGGATCTGAGTAATTTCGAATTTCATCTTGTGAATCAGAAAATAGATTATGATTGGGAACAGGCATGGTGGCTTGCTCACGATATGAATCATAGATCGGGATATTGGCTTCGATAGTAAAATCATGCAAATGATCCGTCACTCTGAAATGAGGATTGGCTGGTATAATTCTTGAATTAGAATATCTCTCATTATCTGAGCTCCGTTGAGTTACTTGAGATAAATCAACATTATCATCGGCTAAGTAGCTATCATAAATGACTTCGCAGGATTCCCTAGATTTCTCTTTTTCATCCAGTATATTCAAAAAGGGAAGGTCAAGTCGTTCATGTTTGTAAATGGCAAAAGGGGGTTCTATAGCTGTCTCTTTATCTTGAAATCCTAATGGTGATTCATTTGGGTAATCCTATGTACTTTTTGGGATATTATTAATACTGAGGGGAAGAAAATTATCATGACTAAAAACATCAGGATAAAGAGAAAAATGTGACTCTGAAACAATGCATTTGAAAATATCATCGTGAAAAAATTCTTGTTCATCACATTCATCGTAGACATTAGGCTTTAGATCATACTTTTGTGTGTTCGTATTTTCCAAAAGAGAATTAGTTTTCTGCTCTAACCTTGACATCTGCACTTGTCGACTTGCGATGATATTATCTAACCTTGTCTCCAAGTTGCTTTTTGGTTCCAAGGCAGGCTTTCTTTCAACATTCTCGCTTGTGTCCTCTTGTATTAGAGAAGGCATGTCTCCTAATCTTTGGGAAGTTTCTTCATCATGAGTGATTCGCATATTCAAATTGGAATTTTCATTCATATTAGAAGAAAATGGAACAAGACTTGGACTAATTTCTACTGGATCGGGCATAGGAGGTAGGGAATAGTTATGTTCAACACAACCTGAAGATTATTCATTCATGAGTTCATTCTCAATATCATATTTTAGACAATTAAGATGAAATCGCATATTAAAATCCCTAACATATTCATCTTCCTTTCGTAGATATTCAATTTCATCATATACCTGATCATATTCATAGCAATCAAATTTACAAATGAAAGCCTTGACAAATTGGTCCCAGCTGTGAATTGAGGAAACTGGGAGGGTTCTACACCAGTTTCTTGCTTCCGCTGTGAATGTGAGAGTAAAAATTCTGCATAAAATGCCTTCCTCAATTCCTTGGACGTTTGAACTTAAAACATTTTGAATAAATTGAAGGGCATGATTAAAAGTAGAAGAATTACTCTTACCATTGAATTTTACCTGAGACAAGAGTCTTACCACTTCAGGTGGGGTGTTGGAAGAGGCACAAATATGGATACAACTCCAAATGGGAAGTTTGAGAGAAGCCATCCTAATTCAAATATCACAATTTCCCACAACTCCAACAGACAACATGCTCAGGCCCTCCTTCTAGCGCCAAATATGTTAAAGCGCCGAAAATCGGGTCGACAACAAGGGCGATACCCGCCCGGTCCGGACCTTGGTTGGCAGCTCATCTGTTTGGTATAGCGGGTCCAACTGGGGATAATGGGACCAATTTCCCAATCTAAGGGTGTGTGTGTGTGTGCATAATTGGATGTTGCTGATCTAAAAATTCCTATCTAAACTACTTTAATCTAACTCTATGCTATTGTAATCTAATGAAAACAGCACATCTAATCTATGCTAACCCGGGATGTAATTCTTCTATTATGCGATCTAAAGAGATTTCATATAATAACTGGTATTAAAGATCATTCAGCGATTATAAGAATGGAAATCAATTAAGATGAACCACTTTGCATAAAAAGTTAGGCAAAACAGTTGTGAACAGCATATCGCATAATAAGTTATTCACACATTAAACATAAATAAATGTCTCCACCGTACAAAAATTCCAAATGGTAACACAAACATTCATGTAATAACATATAAACAACTAAAAGCTGTATATTTCTTTAAGAATATAAGCAGAAATGGTCAAGAGATAAAAGTACCATTTATGACTGGTCCTACTCATAAGCTTCAAGCAACAATGATTTATCTCTCCTTGTTCTAATATCTACTAAGAGTACAGAAGTGCAACATCAGTAGCATATACCAAATGCAAACATCAATAAATCTTGATCCGTTCATTCATCAAAACCTGCTATGAGGATGCAAAAGTGCATATTCTGAGGACAAGTTTTTGACAAATTTCTGGACCCTTCTCTAAATGCATGAGAAGGGTTTAAATACTACTAACTAAATCTAATAATAGTTTATTTACAAAAAATCAGGATGCGGTTTTCAAATGACCGCCCTTTTTCTAATCTAATTTTCAAGCAAAAATAAGATTCCAAACTAAACTATTTATGTATCTGGTCTTTAAACCTACACATATTCAACATTTGTTTAAGGAGAGTCGGTTGGCTAACTTCTGCTTTGAGCTGGGCTGAGAAAACGGAATCGATGAGTGCTGGCACCACCTTTTCAGCCGCATTTATGATACATTTCACGGTCATCCACTGACTATGCGGTTTTACCAAATATGTCCAGTAACATTCCCAATTTAATCTTTTTAGTAGTTGGATTTCTTTTTCCTTTTCTCGTGCTTTCTGCTTCCAACCCTCCTCTAATTTTGGTTTGTTTGGTAAATATCCCGGAGTAGTTTCAGTGATTAAATTTGCTCTTTGCAAATTCTCATTTATACAATCAATGAGAATAATTGATGTTGTAGCTGCTGTTCTTGCCGCTTTTTCTGCTTCTTTGATTTGATCATCCCACTTACTAAAGAGCAACTCTTTATGATTCGCATTTATCCTGGGTGCGCCTGCTTCTTTTCCTTCATCTTCATCCTGCCAAGTCAGATAATCAGTCACCTGTTTGTCAACCAGATCATAGTCGCTTCGTAATTTGACCACTTGATTAGTGATCTTATCACTCATTTCGCAATAGTAACTCCATTGTGATATCTTTTGTCCCAACACTTCTTGCTGATGTAGTAGTTGTTCTTTCAAGGCAATAGATTCTGAAATAAACTCTGTAAGCTTAGGCTCATTTTTATGCATCTCTTGTAAATTTTGCAATTGTTTTCCTTTCTCGTCCAGACTTCTTTGATAACCTATTTGCATTTGCTGGAAATATTCCTGCAACTTTTCAAGTTGTTTGTGTGCCTCATTATTAGTATTGGCTTGTTGCAATTGTTGTTGCAGTAACTGTATTTGATCTTCTTGTTCTTTTAACAATTGTTGTACTTCTGATGCTTTTTCAATAGTTGCAGAAGCATATGCTCCTATGATCTGAGACAATTTAGTGAGATTTTCAGTTGGATTATTGTTGGGGTCTTTCCATAAGACATCCAATTGCTCAGCGTCTTGATGCAGTGTATTTTCTAATTTCCTTTTCTTTCTCTTTCTTCTTACTACTGCTTTATGTTGAGGACTATAAAAGATGTCTAGAGGAGGAATTTCTTCTATATCAAGTACAAGCTCAGAAGATGGAGTGATAGGAGCATGTTCTTTTTCTGAGATATTGTTGACTATGGTTGGGATTACTCCTTCTGCAATCTGAGTATTGCTCGTAGGTGTTTTTGGGATTTGTCCTTCAAGATTGATCAGTTCATTGAAGGTTTCCCATTCCTTATCCAGCTCGATTATGACAGGTGGTGATTTGATGATGAGAGAGGGAGGATCTTTTTGCGGGCAGGTAATAACTTGCTGTTGTGGAATTTCCATTGACTGAGCCATGTCCTTAGCTGCCTCTTCGCTCTTATTTTGGTCATTCTCGGATATTTTAGAATGTTTAGATACTTCTTGCGCAGACTTAGATTTAGATCTAGAACTGCTTGAATTTCCACTGAGGATAATGCTTGGAGTTGGTTCTCTAGCAGGTAATCGTAGCTTTTCTAAAGGAATAGTGGCCAATCTTTTTTCCCTGTATACCATGAAATTTTGAAAGTATTCTGGAGATAATTGCGGTTGGGCTTCCCGCAAAATTTCTTGAAGCGAGCCTTTATTTTGGAATAAGTCATCAAATAAATCCTTTTTTCCAAAGAACACTTTCACCTTGACTGTAGTTGTGAAATTCTGAGCAATTTCATTTAGGTCAAATGGTCTTGCCGGGATTTTAAATAACTGCAGACATGTTATATTCTGTATTTCTGTAAATGCATGACCTACATCGAACAACGAAAAGGCCCCACAGACCACAGGAAACTGTGGCCATATAGCCTTCTTCTTGTCCTTTAAATCCTTTGTTAGGCCGCCTTTTGAACAGGTTTGATATGTAATTTCTCGAGCTAGAAGTTTATCAGGGATATACAAAGGTAGAACATGGGGGGGACAGTGCTTCCAAATACTCTAACATAGGTGAATAATTCCTCCCCGAACCATCTTGCGATGGGGATGATATCTATATGTGCCTCAGGTGAGCACCTCAGGGGGTCTTTATCATATAACATTCTATACAAGGGTAGGATAAGCCCGTGACAAATTTGGTAGAAATGTGGAATGAATTGGGAGTCCCATAATATCTTATGATAGACATGGATGGGTAATGGGTCTTGAGTTGTCCATTTCCAACCCATAACTTGAAAATTAGACACATAACAAATTGAATCCATATCATATGTGGATAAGTAAAAAGGAGGATAGATCCTTTGAGACATGGATCTTTTAGACCGGTAATTGACAATAGTCATGATTAGGTTATCAGAAAAGACCTTGGCCCAATCTATAATTATGGCATTTGTGGCAGCATCTATTAATGGTAACCATTCAGATGAAAACTTATTGATATCTGGCTTTCCAAATAATCTACAGAGCATGGCCGCAGTAACAATATGGGGAGGTGAGGGAACCAGTGTTGTACGTACCATTTTTGTCTTTCTTGAGTGGTTCATCTTTTCTGGACCAATCCTTGGTGGTCTCTGATAGGTTCAGGTTCTCTGCCACGAATTTTTCAATGAATTGCGTATTGTAAGTTGCCTGCGGCTCAGGAAGATGATACATGAGCTTTAAATCTTGTGCAGTGAATGATCCGATGAGCCCTTGTCCTTGAATCTTGAACTGTCTGTTTTTCATTTCCGCATTATCAAGTATCCACTTGATCATGTCCGTATATGGGAGAATTTTGGGCCTTGCTGCTATCCTATGTAGGAATGAGCATGCTAATTATTCTAGGGATGCTTAAGAAGAACCCTGTGAGTCTGAGCCAGCGGTAACCTTCATTATTCTGGGGTTTTCTTCTTCAAGCAGTCTGTACATGCCTTCCCATGTTGATATCCCTGCGTCTCTGTTACAAGCTGTGTCTGTATATAAAGGTGCCATTCCCTTCACCTCGGAGCTCTGAGCTTTATTTTTCTTTCCCATTTCTTCCTACGTATTGCCTTGTATAGTCCTCCGTTCTCTGTTCCTGCGGCTCACAAGTGAAATGGAAATGACTAAACAAGAAAGGTGATGGGAGAGTTTTAAATGCAGCAGATACATCAAATATGTCACCTTACGTGAAGTAATTCTTTGAAAAGCACGCGTCCATATTTCATTAATAACTGACAACTAATCCCTTTATTAACATTTAAAGCGCATGATCTTGAGTCAGATTATGGTAAGTGGCTTGTCTTGAATAGCGTGCCTGAAAGATTCGCGATGGAGTGATTTTGCGATTTGCTTCGCAACTTCGCAGATCGCAACATCGCATTATCGCACTATCGCAAATATAACGTCACAGAGCTGGTTTGGCTTAATATCTCAACCATCGTTTTATCGCGATATCGCATCATCGCAGATCGCAGAAGTTTTACGTTTGCCAAATTTCGTTAGCCCATTTCCTGCGATATGCGATCTCGCAATTGGTGTTATCGCAAATCGGTAAATCTTGAAGTTTTTCTTATTAGTTTTTTTTTTTATTGCGATGCGATAGCCAAATGATGGTACTTTACTATCATTTTACGATGCGGCTTTTTTTTTAAGACTTTTTCTTATTATAAACTTAGGTTTTAAAGTATTCAAAAGATCTTCCTAAGCTTACGATGGTAACCTTATTTTGAAGAAAGGAAACTCTTGCTTTTCCAAAAATTTAACTAAGGGTCCCCATTCATTTTGTATTTTGGATAACACTTAAATGAAAAAAAGGGGGGGGGGGGGGGTTTGTTGCTGGCCATAATATGGTGTTACACTGAAAGGGAATAAATTAACTATGACAGCCTATACAAATGTAGATTAAGGAGGTAGTGTTAATGATAAAAAAAAACAGTGGAGCGGCCTTCTACTTGGGTGATTCTCTCGTATCATGGTTGAGATAGAAGCAATCTTTAGTATCCTTGTCTACAACAGATGAAGAATACATAGCAACAACACTACATGTTGTACTCAGGTCCTCTTAATGAAGCAAACTCAACAAGATCTTTAGGTGAAGTATGATGACCCCATTCCAATATTTTGTGACAAAACCAGCGCCATAAGTCCCTTCAAGAATCCTATGATGCATTCAAAAATCAAACATATTCCTATTAAATACAACTTTCTTTGGGAACAAGGTGTAGAGAAGAATATCATGGTAAGTACATTACGAAAACATAATAGATAGCAGACATCTTTACCAAGCCTCTACCACGTGAAACATTTGAGTATCTTCAACAAAAGCTCGGCATAATTACATGATCACATTGATCAACATTCCATCATGACAAGAAGATAGGGAGAGAAAGGCATATTGTAGAAGGACAGAGGAAGATACTTCCTCATGGGGATTTGCCCTTTGTTGTTGATGTGAAAAGGGGAGAAAAATTAGGAGAGGAATATCAAAAGCATGAAGATATAGTGAGCAACAATCCCATGGGGAGTAAGGGTGTTGTCATCAATTTCAAAGAGGTAGATTGTTGGAATTTTATTGGCATTGGTGCCAATCCAAGCACTATCTAAAAGAAGCCCCACAATTGTTGAGGTAAATGAATGGGAGGGTAAATGAATTTGTTGGCGAGACCACCATGAGTTGATTGTGATCATCATGTTGTTTCTAACGGTAGGTGGCATGCCACATAACTCCTCACGGTTGAGGAGATATGCATTGTAAAATTTGGAGCCGCAATATTATTTTCAAGGTGCCCGAAATGAGATGCTAAAGGCAACTTTATGATTGGTCAAGTTTGGGATTAATATATAAGAAATCTTGGATAAATTATGTTGACTAAGTCAATCCTCCATAATTCAAAATATTCATGAACAAATTAGCTTCAAAATAATTTTAAAGGTCAACCTCCTTAAAAACTACATTTATGGAATAATTTTCTTCTATTTCTTGGGTTGACTTCCTATTATTGGAATATTTTTAGGGAAAATTGCCCTCATCTATCCCCCTCCTTCTAGCATAAATAAGGATTCCAGTTGCCCCTCAAATGAACCATTCTTAAGCACATTCAAGCATTTATCTTGTGCATTTCGTGTGAGATCTCTTAGGTCGGGATAGTCACACATATTAGAGGAAGAAGGCCATGTTTCTAAGAGGTGTTTTTGGGCTTAATTTTTACATATTTTTGCCATGGTTATTTGCTAGGAATATATATTTCTAAGGCAGAATTTAGCACTTCAGAGATAAATTTGACGTCTGTTTTGAGGCCAATTTTCAACCTTCCCAAGGCACAGTCCAAGGACAAAATTTCATTTGTTCTAAGGCTCCTATTTGGCCTCTCTAAGGTTGATTTTCAGCCCTCTGAGGCTCACTGTCTAAGTTCATCTTCTAAGGCTATTTCAAGGACAAATTAAGAGGCAATATGAAGCAACTTCCGGCCCCCTCCTGAGGTCATTTCTGAGGCTCTTCCTAAAGGAAATATTTCAGCCATCTCTAAGGCTAGGCAAATCAAATTTTTAATGGGTCTGAGGTATGTATTAGGGCATGTCTGAAGATTTATCTAGAGTTTGTTTTGAAGCCATAGTAAAGAAGTGTAAACTCTACAAGCAAGGAGACATGTTTTAGTCAAAATCCAAGGAGGATGAGCTTCTAATCCTTGAAATTTGTGGCAAATCTGAGGACAATTTGAGTTTGTTTTGGTGGGTGCATTAATTCAAACTTATCATGGAGGCATGAAATTTTTTTCTTTGGGAAGCGAAAGAGGACAAATTTAGGCCTGAATTCACATGTATTTGAAGGGTTTTCTGGGTTAAGTTTAGACCTCGTAAGGGCAAGTCACGAGAATCATAGAATCATATTTTTAGGAATAATCAAAAGTGTATATTTGGATTAAACCTGTAGCAGAAGTTGATAGCTGATAAGGGGAAACTCCAAGGGTGGAACTATTGAGAAAGTCTGAAGAAATAAATGGATAAAGAGGCACACCTCTTGTCAACAAACTTAATTTGAGGTATGAGACAAAGCTTTCTAAATTGTTCACTTTGTATTTGAGTTGAATGTTGAGGCAAGTTTTGGGTAGAAGATTAGTAGGCAGGCCTATAACAATATCTAAGAAGTCCTGAAGTTTGATCTTTGAAGTGATAAGATAGTAATAACTTGACAATCTGGAAAAAAACTCCATTTCATATATGGGCATTTATTAGTAGATTCAACAATAAAGTTTTATTGAATATCTTTGTAAGTGGGTCAATGTCCTTGGTACGGGAGCCCACATTTTATTCTTTTATGTTTTAATTTAGGGTGGTTGGATGGTGCAAGGGGGGGAGTGAAGTCTCCTTCAGGTTGGAGCCTAAGAACACTTTAGGGTGGTAAGTGGTGTTAAGGCAACTTAGAACTTGTAGGGTGTTAGAGATGATAAAACCAGTGCGTTGGAGCATCATTTTAGGGAGATGGGGCTTCCTAATCAAACATAATGCTTTTCTAATCAAGTACTAGAAAGTTGGAGCTTCCCTTTAGCTGGAGCTGATAAATTATTATACTTATCATTTATATTAGAAAGTGTTCGATGGTTTTTTCTCTTGTAATGGTTTCCACCTAAAATATCTTGTGTATTGTTCATGTGAAGATGATTTATGTTTTGATCTTATGCTAATGATATTTGAATATTTGCAAGCTCAAAATTAATTATTAAAGTGAAATACTAATTCACCCCCCTCTCAAAATTCCCAACAACTCTAAGCCAAAAATTGCAACAACATAGAATAGAAAACTCACAATGTATAAAGTTACCTAGCTATCAAGGCGACCTTCTCCTTTTATCGATGATGGAAGTTGAATTTTCCATGCAAGAATCTACCTTCAACTTCCATGCATTTCGGTTAACTGATGGTGAACTATGATGAAATGGCCATGCGCATGGATAAGGGAATACATTTGAGTTCAACTAAAGTAGAAGTGGAGAGAAGAAGCATGTGCTCAGTCTAGGGGAGATACTCTTATGTCAAATTGTTGTGAATTGGGAGATAGAAGGCATGTGCTTAGTTAATTGAACCACACACTCAGTTATTTTCCCATGCATGCACGCATTGTAGTTAACTTCAAGAAAAGTGCCAACTCATTCTTAAATTAGTGCATGCATCTCAGTGTTATTTAGTTCACTCATGTGTGCACTCCAAATAACTCCTAGTGACACTCAATCTTATCCATGCACATTAATACTTGTGCATGTTCCCAAACCCAATGTGGCTCTGCGTCTTTTTCCTCTTGGGTAAGCCAAGAAAAATAAAGCCAGTTTGTTGTAAGTTTTCCTAGTTTGAGTTGGGGACATTACAGATTCATTCATTGAAACTCTTTCTTGATAAGCTAGAAAGGGAAGATAATATTATGTTTGTGTCAATTTGGACCAAGTGGGAGAATGTTAAGAATATTTATTTTCTTTTAAATAAAATGGGTAGCATTTTCATTAGATAAACTGGAAAAGGGACAAGTCATGTAAATCTTGGAGAGCAAGCTCTCAGAAATGTTCATAATTTTAAACTGGAGAAGGACCTTTTTGCTACCAGCATTATTTACATATGAGCTTTGTACATAGCACATTCTATAGACTTTCCAAAAAACCCAACCATATTCTATAGAACGAAAAAACATATAGATATAACTTAAAAGAAAGCTTCTACTCAGTTCTACTAGGGTCAATTTCTATCGAGGCTTCTGTTAGCGCTCAAATCTACCTTAGGCTGAGATAAGGTAAAACTCAAGGCTACATCAAACCACGCTCAGCCTCGTAGCTAGCCCTACGAGGATAAGAGAGGGCTCTCTCCGAGTCAGTCTCAGCTAAAGGTGGTCAATGAGGCTCGAGATGACTAAATTGATAACTAATTTTAGGCTAGGTAAGAAGTATAAGGAGTTTGAAATTGATTTTTTGAAGTTTTGTTGAATTCAAGGGAAAGGCAATTTTGGGTGCGGGGATGAGGCACAGTTTTTGTAGAGGTCTACTTGGGGCAATATAGGCGATTGTTTTGATGCCTTTAAAGAGAATGAATGGATAGATCAGACGGGTGAGAGGTTAAGGAGAGCAAGAAACTTTCAAGGATTCTCCATAAACAGATGAAAACATGGAAAATCAAACAAACTTAAAGGCAGAGCATAGCAAATTATGAATTCTACCTTAACACTTCATCTGTTCAATTGCAGAAGATAAGAGAAGGAAAGCGATACACATAAACAACTTACAATTACTGAAAGAAGCACACCATCAACACATAAAGCCACATGAATCCCAAATAGTGTTGTAAAACCCTGGTCTTTCCTTTGCCAAAAATGCAGATAAAATATGTACAATAGAGTGTCAAGCTATTCCCAAGAGTCCAACCCTGAAAATGACTA
>APFE031707285.1:4612-48723 GCA_000404065.3 Pinus taeda | reverse complement strand
TGAATCTTCTAGAATAAGTAACTAAGTGTCAAAATAACATCATGTTTCATTAATTACATCAAGAGGAGTGAAAAATCACATCACAAGTCAAAACTGGTCAAACTAGCTGCATTGCCTAAGCTAAAGATGAAAATTTTGCCAAAAAACCCTGTGCGTCGCGCGCCTGAGCCCTATGCGCTGCTCACCTTTAAACCTATTTTTGGGGCACTTCCCGGCACCCAAATCAAGCTCACAATAGCTGGTTGGAAAGCCATGGATGTCTGCTATCCCGCACAAGTGGAATTTTGCAATTTGGAGCTCATTTGCCCCCTCAAAATGTCATTCTCCCGTAAGTACTTCCTGTTGTTGCAAAAGGTGGCAGAAAGGTGATTTTCATGGTGTTTTTGAGCCTTTTGGTCACCTAGAACTTAATGAAATGCTTTGGAAATAGCTGAGCATGTATAATTCATCACGACAAACCCAAAAATGTAGAGTTTTCCTCCATCAAGTGTCCCAATCTTAAGCGCGCGCATCGACGCGCTACGCGTTGAGCAAAAAAACCTGTTTTTAGGACAAAATTTTCAAAATGACAAAAATTTCTCCGAATTTGCTCAAATTCGGAGTGAAGACCCTCTATCATGTATTGTGCCCCGCCAATGAAGCCTCGGCCAAAATTTGGAGTGGATCGGGCTTTTTCCTCCATTTTAGCGCTTTGCTCAATCGCCTCTTTAGGATCTTCATTTTTGCTTTGCAAACATGCATATGAGCCCAATAGTGAGTTTTCATATGACGAAGCATGTCCTTGTCTCTGTTTGCCTTCTCCAACAATTTCTCCAAATGAGTGTTCACCCGGATGAGCATAGACTCTCGATCAATCGGTGTCAAATCATCGGGTCTCTTTCGGGCCAATTCTCGGTCTTCCCGGATTTGCCGCAGCTCATAAAGTGTATGTTCATCTTCCAGCTGTTTGTTGCACTGCTCCAAGTAGTTGATCACCCACTTAGCCATCTGCAATTTCTTTTGCAGCGAGTCATTCTCAGCCCTTTTCTCTCAGATGATCTCCTTTAGCTCCGAGCTAGGAGAGCTCGCATCAACATCAATGATATCTGTGTCTAGACCTCCTGAAGGACCCTCATCAAACATGGGCCTCTTGCCCCTATCCTGGATCTGTACTTGTGTTGAAGAAGAAGGTGAGACCCCTTCCACATGATGTGGAGATAATACTCGCTGTGCTGATGAAGTCAACGAGACCCCTTCCACCCCGGGTGGAGATAATACTCGTCGTGTAGATGCAAATAAGGCCCTGTGGCCTCGCTGGTATGTCACATATGGAGGAGCACTTATATGCTCAGTCTCAGGAATGTCTGGCTGGTGTGAAGGCGCTCCCTCATCATGAACTATCTCGGGAGGTGGCTGTAGCGCTGAAAAGTAATCATGGGAGATGAAATCCTCCCAAGTAATGCCATGATATGCCAACTGATGCATCACTATGATTTTGATCAATGCGTAATGATATATGCTCTTATGCTGATGTGCTGGGCTCTTCCTTTGTACTAAAGGCACCATCCTCTCTATGTTGCGACACATGAAGAATGGAATGTTCATCATATGTACCCTCGTGAAATGCATCAACAAACGAACATGGTACGCATAGAGACACGAGAATCTGCCCTCGCAACTGAAATATCGAATGATGAGTTTCATCAATGGTGCAAACTCATGCCTCAGGAATCTGAAAGGAAAAACTGTCCTCAAGTGTCTCATATACCCGGGTTTGATATATGGCT
Source organism: Pinus taeda (assembly GCA_000404065.3). Lineage (NCBI taxonomy): Eukaryota > Viridiplantae > Streptophyta > Pinopsida > Pinales > Pinaceae > Pinus > Pinus taeda. The sequence goes on along the minus strand of APFE031707285.1, from coordinate 46,957 downwards.
CATAGTAGAATCTATCTAACAGTTGGCGTTTACTCCATTCCTCCCCTAAATTTGGTATCCCGGTGGCCTGAGCAATAGTCTCGGGTGACAAGGTGAAATTCACTCCGGCAAGGTTTACATGACCATCATGTAAATGTAGAACAAATAAACGAACTAGTTCCCCATGATGCTGAGTTTGTGAGATCATCTCACAGTATTGGAAACATGATTGACGCCGAAAACAATCCATTGCAAGTGGGCAAGCTTGCAATTGTGCCAAAGAAGTAGGCTCCTCCTTGACATGCTGACCACTTTTGCCACCTTTGTGATACCTCCGTGGCACATTTGGCACATTTACCTCCGGTGTAGAATCACTGTCATACTCCTGCTCATAGACTGACTCGGTCTCTGACATGACTTTGAAACAAGATAGCAGGAATATATATGTTGATGTATAAACTGTGTGCACAATTGACTGTAAACCGTTCTTTTGCTCTAAAAATGCTATGACCAAGGGGACACAAATGCGCAAGGGAATATTAGGAAAGGGAAAACATTAGGGAATTAGGGAATTTGGAAATAAAAACAAGGGAATTAGGGAAGGAAAGGAAAATGAAAATCTTGGATTTTAGGGTTTTGGGATGTTAGGTAGGGATAATGTATTTTTAATAGAGGTGAGGGACTAGGATTTGAGGGATTATAGTGTAGGATTAATGAGGGAATTAATGGGGAAAAATAATGGTGAATTTGGGAATGGGAAACAAAGGGAAATGGGGAAAAAATGACAACCTTGGTTACGCTCTGTTTTTGAACCCTACAACAATTTTTTGCATTCAAACCCTACAGCAATTTCTTTGACAAAGGAGGGCTTTCCACTTGGATTTCTAAGGCAAACATATCATGAACCCATTACATTAATCTTTCAAAAGCCAAGCACAAGTAATGGATATGAGCCTACCTGCAAATTTGTGCGGAGAGGAGGCGATTTGATGCCTTTCCAAGCAAATTTCGGGCTTAAAACGCAGTGCGCCGCGCGCCTCACCCAACGCGCTGCGCGACATTGATGCGCCACGCGCGTGTATTTTTACACTGTGGCTTTGTGCCTAGTGCGCCGCGCGCCCCTAATGCGCCGCGCGCCTAGTCCAGTGCGTCGCACGCCCCTAAAACTGCTCCAACTTTCTCAAAACTCACAATTTCGCTTTGGAATGATGTTCTTCACTCTTGGCATATGGAATGAGTTGAAAATGTAGTGAAATATCTTTATAAAGACTCCCTTTTGATTTTTTCTTGGTCCATAACCCATTTTGTAATGTTTTGTCGTTGACACTTTTTGAGGGTTAATAGAGTTCTGACCTTTTTGGTTTCCTCCTTAAATTTGGTTGAAATAATGATTTTCTTTGACAATTTTTTGCAGGGATCGCTGTGATATGATCTGGCAAAGGAGAACAAGGCTGCGCTTGGACAATTCAAGAACTGAAATTTTTGAAATTTTTTTATAAAAATGAGATGACGACTTATCTTTAAAACAGGTTTTGAAGAGAAGTCCTAATTTATTTGTATAATGATGAAAATTATTGAGGTAACCATCTATCGAGGACATCCCTCTGGTCTGCTGGTCTTCTTAGACTTTGCAAAGCAAAATTGACTCAACCCTAGACGTAATGACCGAGAACTATTGTCATGACCTAGAAATTTGAAACAGGACTGTAAATGATCTTTCAAGACTTGTTTTTATGAATAGACTTGAACTAGCAGTGCCAAACACGAGGGGAATGTGTGACACAAACCATTCCGTCAGAGTTATGGCATGCCTAATGAAATGCAACTGATCGAAACTTATGGGACACATAAACATGAAATGCAAAAAAGAGGTTTGATCTTTGACGAAGGGATAACTAGACCGACTCTAACAGCTTCCTCCGCAGTCGTGACCAATTATTCAACATCGCCCACCCCAGGTTTTGAGTCTTGAACAACAACATCCACAACACCTGCAGCATGAGGGGTAGAGTCATCCCCAAATCTGAAAACTTCTTCCAACACCCCGAACGTTGCAATCTTGACTTTAACTTCAATGTTCTCCACCTTTTGTCCCAAGCTCATCACGTCTATACACAGGCTCTCCATAGTTTTCTACAATAGTTGCATGTCTTTGTCGAGTCCCAACAACTAGGTATACAAAATGCCATGTTCTCATTAATTTCTTTAACAAATTCCTTTATGAATTGCTTGCAGGAGCTATCAACCAAGCCTTCTATATTCTCAGAGCATCTCAACCAAGTTTCACCATCACTTTTGTTGGTTGCAGAAGCCATTCCGTGGAAATTCAATCCTGAATTGACAAAATCCTATGATTTACCGTCTGCAACCAGCTGCTATAAATAATAGCCTGGTTAATTCCGACATTCCTTCCTATCTTATCCTTCATTAATGTGAATTGATTCTGCATCATGGTGAAATAGCTACCCTCCATCTCCTCCACTTCTGAAACTAGCTTGGAGCGAATTGCGATGGTACCTGCCCACCCCACAAATGAAATTGTATTAAAACTCCAAGTAAATAACTGAGGGTGCATCACCCATCTGTCACAGATCATGGCCTTCAAAATATTTCTGCCACACCTGTTCCATAACACCCAACCAACCATCCTAACTCCCAACGCATTGCAAAGGGAAATTAGGGAGATAACCTTAATCATTGTTGGTTTGATGTGTTGCAGACCCATACCCTTGTTGTATTACACCGGCCTGAAGAATTTATTTTGAATCAAGGGATGTGACATATTCTATTGGAGTGGTTGATGTGTAAGGAACCTTGCTCTAAATCCACCCCAACGTTGGCTTGCGCGTCCACCACATGGTTGTTAGCCCGCAACACTTTGAACATTTTAACCTTTCAAACTTTTTTTAGATAATTTATTCTAATAATGATTGGGGAGGATTGAACATCGAGGAGGTTCTCATTATTGGAGAGCCTCAAACTTTTTTGGATTACCGTGATAGAATCGCCAATGATAATCAAGTCCCCGATACCATTAGAAACATTGATGTTCAAACCCTGCCAAAGGGAGAGAGCTTTCACTTGATTGTTTGTGGCATTGACTAGTCCCGATGTGAACTTTATTTTCGTCATTTCTTCGAGGTTTACTATTACCGTTCTCCCTCTAGCCTCACCGGGGTTACCTATTGAAGCTCCATCAAAATACAGTTGGATCTTACCAATTTTTCCGTGTCATTCTACAAAATATTCCCCATTGAATCTAATACAGAAGGAAGGGGTGACATAAGACTTTGACAATGGGGATTTGAATTTATAAGAGGAGATTCTAAGCCACTCTTTTTCATTGATAAATAAATCCTTCATATCTGAGACTTCAAATCCCCTTGAAGATATAACCTTGAAGAGAAGCATCATTTTTTTAATTACTGTGGTTTCTGGAATGTGGCACTTATCCAGAAGGATTGTTTGATTTCAGCAAAGACAAATCAACCAACATAGGTATTTGGGAATTTCCATCCAGCATCGTCTTAAATAAGAGTTCGGGGAACAAGGAAATTTATGTTTTCACTGAATAAACATCTCGCTCCAATCTTCAGCAATGGTGGGGGGACAAGAACAAGGGGCGCTAAAGAAAATTTCCAAGTATCCGTAGTAAAGGGGCATTGAAAAAATAGATGCTTGATAGTTTCCTCTCAATTACCACATAACACACATCGGGAGGGGCAGCGTTGGGGCCTTTGTTTCAATTTTGAAAGATTTTGGAGATACAAAGAAGGGGAAACAAATGGCGGTAGCAGTGGTCAAGTTGTGGAGAAGATAGATGGGGAGGAAAGCAGGAACAGGTAGTTGTGGGATGGTCATGGCAAGGTGACAGCAGAAAGCAGGGGCAACCGAGCGAACAAGGCGAATGAGAGGTAGCCAAGGAAATAAACAGTTGAGTAAGAACTAGCAGTGAAAATGGCAGAAGTGCATACAAAAGGAGAAGGCCACAAGGAGGAAGAGGTTGGTTGGTTAGTTGAAGAGTTTTGGTCACAGACAAGCAACAAGGAGTATGCGAGCTCTCAGAGCATCTGAACTGAAGGCCAGAGCGGCAGCTAAGAAGTAGGTTGAAGTCTGTGGTAGTCGGTCGGGTCGAGTAACTAGGTATTTCATGCAATTGTCTGTGGCTAAGGCCAATGTTTAATGTAATGTTATCCTATTGAATTGATATAAATGAAGAGCCAGACTGGTTAAGTGGTATGATGTGTGTATTTGGTTATGTTATCTGGCCCACTAAAAATTTGAATGCATTGCAAGTCTATGTTCATGGTAGATTGATATTCATGTTGATATATTATTAGTTTGAGTATATGTACATGGCCACTTATAGAGTAATGGTTAAGATATCCCTGACCCTATACTGAACCCTTCTTACTTTTGGTCGCAACACGCCTCGAGTGAGACACCTTATCCCTTGGATTAAGGTGAAAATGTCAGTGTTGTCTTAGACTACAATGAACCATTGTTGGCTCTTTGTTCCTGAACCCAGGGTCTTTCCCTGATGTCCTTTTTGTGCCAACAAATGGTTCCGTTTCCGGGTCTTGAAGCTATAAGAACCGGTTTGGAAAATGGTGTCAAGGATATTTAAGAAAGAGATTAGGGATCGGTGGGATAAAAGAGTATATTAGTTTATATCAAAACAAGCTATTCAAAGGGGTCAACCTATTGCCAAAGTGAGTAGAGAAACTTTGTACGTTGAGGTTGTGAGTGACCAATATGAGATCTTCTAGTGTAAATTCCCAGAAGACTTGTATAATTGGTTAAGGAGGATAAAAGTGCAGAATCAATGAAAAAGAACGACGCCTGCCCATCACGACCGGGCTCCCTTAAACCTTGTATCACTTCGCCACTTGGATATCGATTTGACAAGGGAAGTATATTTTTGGGTACAGAATACATTAGAGGGGTACATAGTCAAGTTCGTTGCAGAGAACTTTCAGTCCTTCTCAAGGGTGGAATCAGTGTTCAAGTCAGGATTAAGAGGGAACCTAGTGAGGGAAGCATCATTGTGGATTAATATGTTCATGGTGGAAGAAGGGTTGCTACCTTTATCTACAACAACCATGGTGGCGTAAAACCCTAGTACTGGGGGAAGGACCTAAGGGGAGGATGCTATCAGTTGGGGAATAGAGATGTTGCTGAAGGAATGGATGTAGAAGGAATGTGGGAATCTAGAGATGTTAGGGCGCAGAGGAGAGCACTATTAGCTGACAAGTGGTAGGTGAGAGTGGTTCAGACTTTGAATAAGAGACGAATGGGACCCCACCAAGCAGGAGTAGTTCCAGAGAGCTCAGAAGAGGGAAAGGGAATGGAGGAATATGTAGGATAAGACAGGAATGTCAATGGGAAGAACAGAAGCCAAGATAATGACAATGACTCTCCCTTATAATTTGTGGGAAAGATGTTCGAGGAAAAATTTGGAGCAGTTACAAAGAGGAAATGGAAGAGGAAATGAGTAATGTCATGAGAAAGTTATTCGGTGAAGGTGAAACATCCGCAAGGCTCAGCAGAAAAATCCTTGAAGTACAGGTAGTATCCATCTCAACCTTCCCCTAGTGCCTTACAATAATCCTGAGAAACTTGTTGCTAAGTTAGAGAAAGCAATACGAGTACACAACGTGCATGAGAAATATAAGGCCAGTTTTAAGACAGTAAATAACAGTGGAATTAGCGGTATTAGTAATCTGGGATTGCAAGGATCTCAGCAACTCGGAAACAAAGGATTTGTGTTGTTGGCACATAATTGAGTGACCATGGTGGGATCTTTCACTAGATATCCTAAATTTTTTGGTAGAGGAAATGAAGACGTAGAACAACATTGGTACCTCTGCAAAGCTATATGGAGAGCGTGTCATATTCCAGATATGTTAAATCAATTGAGTTCCAGACCATGTTGATGGAGAGAGCTCTACATTGGTTTATAAAATAGGCAGAACAGAACCAGAATCCCACAGTAGATGATATCAAGAGAGGATTCGTTTAAGAATTCAAAGTACCTCAGACTGACCAACAAGGGTTATCGGATGGGAAATCAAGAAGAAGGAAGGTGGAATTGCTTGGGAACTAATGTAAATATTTAAGGATTATAATGCTAAGATGAGTTACACCTTAGATCCTAATCACCAGAGAGATTGGTTCATGAAGGCGCTCTTACTCCTTCCGAGAACATTGTTGACACAACAAAAGATTGGGACCCTCTAAGACGCTTTAGAACAAGTGTCACGTATAGAGGCCATGTCACGATACATGACGAGTATCAGGTGGGGGAGTGGGGTTAGGTTGCAAGACCTGTCATTCATGGGCCTACAAAATCAAATCGCCAAAGCTAGACCCAACGTATGGTGTACACACTACATGGTGGAAGGATATGTTGCGACAAAATGCCCAAGATTGAAGGGAATCAATCACTCGAGGGGGATTGCAGGACCATCAGGAACCCCGCCAACAGCAGGAGTTGTGGTATTAGGGGTGCAAGGAGATTTCTCAGGACGAAATACCCAAGAATGCTATGAAATTTGTAGGACATACAGACACCTACCACGGGTATTCCCAATACTACAAAAGTACTCCAATGTTCCAAATAACGCATCTACAATGCATCACACTGACAAATGCAAGCCATTATATGCTTTAGCAGAATCACTGGACATGTCTACGTTCAGAATCAATGAGTCTAATAGGGGAGGATGAGGGGGATATGAGAGGAGGAAGAGCTGGAGGTAGAGGTCATGTAAGGTGTTATAATTGTGATCAGGAGGGGCATGTTGTTAGGGAATGTTTGCTCCCCAGGAGACCATGGTGTTAATAATGCAGAATCAATACGCATGACACGGAGGATTGCGTTGAGCTCATTGTAAAATGCAAAGAAAGGAATAGATAAAGAGGGGCTAACCTAATCAACGCAGAGCCTCGTATAGATGAAACTCTTCCTGTAACTAATATAAATATAGTTACAAGGGGAGGAAAGAAGATCGGGGAAGATCGGGGTATAATGGACCCTCCCTCGATTGTTAAGGTAGTGTCTTTGAAGAAATCATACAAGCCCATGCAACAAAAACAATATTATCAAGAGGCAGCTAACTTGTTTGAAGGGATGACTGAGACAAAGGAGAAACAGAAACAAAACAAACGTGTGCTCAACAATGCTCAACTGATAGAAGAATGGTTTAAGTTATTTCTACAGATTGTTGATGATGAGCAGATGTTGAAGGAGTTGCACAAACGTTTAAAAGCGATATTGCCAGAAGACGAAGAGGAAGGAGAACTACCATCTGCCAACTTACCAGAAAGACATAGAAGAAGAGTGAGGTGGAATAAAAAGAGAAGCGGAAGGGAATTCTGAATCAATGCTTAGATTGCAGGATTCTAGATCAAAGACACGATGCTAGACTTGGGGTCAGATGTAAACATTTTTCCCAAGAAAATATGGGAGGTGATGGGGAAGCCACAACTTAAGTATTACTGATACAATTGAGGATGGTGAATTAGAACTATATGTTACCTATTGGAAGGTTAGAATATGTAGAGGTAGATGTGGTGGGAGTAAAAACATACATTGAATTCGAAATAATTGATATAATGGGTGACAAATACCCATACCCAGCACTCCTTGGGATTAGCTGGGCATATGAAAACTATTTTGTCATCGACCTGAAGAAAGAACTAATGATCTTTGAAGTGGAAGGGATGCGGGTGGTACAACCCTTGCACCCATATCAAGGACCTAGGTTCACGGAACCTGTGGATGAGAGGGACGAGCCAGGAATGCTAGACTAGTTATACAGATTAACAACAGGAAAGAGAGAGGATTATATAAATCCTAGAGCAGGAGGATCTGTAAGCTGGAGGAGTATTCAAAGCCTAGAAGTTGGTTTGGAAGTCACGTGGGATGCATGGCAGAAAGGGGGATACGAACTTGATACCAGACGTTGCACGAAGATATGGAGGATAAACTAGATAGGGGCAGAGGTAAGTGACTGTCCCAAATTCCATGGTATTGAATCAATAGACATTTTCTTAAATAAAGTAGACAAGGAAATAAGAGAAGATCACAAGGTTCCATTGCTAGATATCGCGTTACACGCCACCACGGAAAGGTGGTGGAGAACGCACTGCAACACGTTGCGTGAATGGGGAACTATAAAGCGAGCCATGAGAGAGAGGTTTGGTCAAGAAGAAGACCGACCACAGAATAGAGTGAAATATAGAGGAAATTTAGACCCTAAGAAGCATTTAGAAGACTGCATAGAAAATTGGGAAAGGGAAAGGCTTCTGAAAGAACTTTGGGTGCATGTATGGTACATGCAAGAGGAGCTTCATAAATAAACAATGGATTGGGATGTCATGGCTAACTAGTTCAGCAACAGCTTCTTGTTCAAAGATGTTGATCGACGCATGACCAAAACCTTATATACTATTAAATGGATCTTGTTCACCCTAGGATAGTTATGGGAAGATTGCGTTGATGAGAAGTTCTTACAACATCTTTATGGCATAGATTATCCATAATATATGGCTTGTGACAAAGTAGACGCAAAACCAAATGAAGATGGTTTAGAAGGATTGAGACACCTGACCTTCGAGGAAACATAAAGGGAAAGGGATATTCAAGAAAGTCCCATAGGAGAAGCCACACACCTCCTGATGAAATTGAGAAAGCAGAATATTGGAACAGATTATAAACCCAAGATGGCATTTGTTGATATTATTGGGACAAACAAACAACAAGGGAGATCTTTGACCTATTGCAAGAATATCAAGACTTGTTCCCAGCTTTGGTAGACGAGTTAAAATGGATAAAGGGGGACATAGGGGAGATGAAAATCATTCCAAAACCGGTTCCCATCCAGTAAAGCACATGCCATATAGGCTAAACCCCAGAGTGAAAGAAAAGATTAAGAGGGAGATCAACAAAATAATAGAAGATGGAATTATATTTCTGGTAGATGAAGCGGAATGGATTAGTCCAATAGTCATACAGAACAAGAAAGACGCAATGGAGATCAAATTCTGTGTTGATTATCGAAGTTTGAACAATGCATGTGCACATGATCCCTTCCCCACACCTTTTAGCGATGAAGTTATGGGCAATGTAGCGAGCAATGAAGCATATTCCTTCACTAATGGATTTCTGGGCTATCATCAGGTTCAAATAGAAGAAGAAGCCAAGAGAATGACAACGTTCACCACTGAATGGGGGTCATATGCCTATCATGTAATGTCATTCGGGTTGAAGAACACACATGTTGTTTTCTCAAGGATCGTTATAGCTACATTCAAAGACTATATTCACAGGTTCTTGGAGGTATACATGGATGACTGGACAATATAAAGTTTATTGAAGAAACACACAAGCTTACTAAGGGTCCTGTTTGAAAGATGTAGATAGTTGCAAATCTCCTTGAATCTAAAAAAATACATCTTTGTGGTTCCATTTGGAACACTGCTGGGCCACATTGTTTGTAAAGACGGAGTGTGTGTAGACCCCGCAAAGGTTGCGACAATCGTTAACATGGAACCACCACATAATGTAAAGCAACTGCAGTCCACTCTAGGCCATACCGGGTATTACTGATCGTTCATCAAAAACTACGCATCAATTATAGCCCCAATGGAGAAGTTACTAAAAAAGATGGAAGCATTCACTTGGTCGGATGATTGTCAAGCAGCATTGAATTGAAAGAGAAACTAGTAAGCGCTCCTATCCTTGTATACCCAGACTAGAACAAGACATTTCATGTACATATTGATGCGTCAAGGATCACACTAGGAGCAGTATTAGCGCAATAGGGAGAGAGAAATATGGATCACCCAGTGTACTATGCCAACAGGAAACTATCAACTACAGGTAGGAACTATATGACAACAGAGACGGATGCACTAGTCATGGTTGAAGAAATTATTGGGCTATTAACAACAGGGCACTGCCCGGAGGGGTATACATCAATGCAGAAGTGAAATCTAATAGGGAGTGAAGAAAAATATCAACTAATCGCAGGGAATCTCTATAAGATAGGCCTGGATCAAGTCCTGACACGATGTATACTTCAACGTGAAAGAGAAGAAGTGCTCTGGGAATGTCACACTGGATTTGCGGAAGGACATGTGGGAGGAAAAGCCACTGCAAGGAAGATACTACACACAGGATTATGGTGGCCAACTATCCACAAGGATTCTAAGGAATACACTAAGAATTGTGATGTTTATCAGAGGGTTGGAAAGCCATCACGTCGAGATGCACTCCCTTTGAACCCAGTTCATACAATGTAGATTTTTTAGAAGTGGGTGATAGACTTCATCGGGCCCATGCCTATTGGAAATAATATTGAGAAGGAGGGGTGAATCAGTATTAGCAATTTAACAATTTTTCATTTCCATAAACAAATTGATATATGCTACTTTTGTTAATTAAACTTGCGTATATATGCAACTGTGTTTAGAGAAAACCGTGTATATCTTGCAGACTTCTAATTTACTTAGTTGATCTTATTTTATGTATCATAACCATAAAACAGTAATCAAGTGTAATAAACAGTACAGGCAATCACAAACATGAACACAAGATATAATTTGGAAACCCAAAGTGGGTGAAAACCACCTACTGCAATTCGTCTCTATCTTCCTTTAATAAGAAACTTCTTTTTACAATATTTATGTACTAGTGCAGTTTTATACCAGTACGCAGGCTTCTACCTGCAGAAGGCTACAACCTTCTCTCATTCTCCAGCTTCTCTTGGAAGCGAGCTACAACCCCTTAGCTCTTGTAATAGCTAATGTACTAGTACGTAGGTGCTAGCCTACAAAAGGCTACAACCTTCTCTTTTCTTCCAGGGACCACGTTTCATAAATTTTCAGACTGGATCCATCAATAACATCAATCAAACATCAAATATATCTGCATCAACCAATCTCCTTTGCACCAACCAAAAACTGAATCAAACAATCACTTCTCTGAATGTTGTAGCTAGAATATGGTAATAGTAACCAAAAAGCAATCCTGAACCTAGAACACTACAACAATAAATAGAAGTAGCCAAAAACATATTTTATGAGACGTATGCTACTTCAATATGTAGAACCTGCATGCATACGTTGTTATATTAAGGCATACCTGCTTATACGCCATTTTGAAATATCGAACCAGTGTGTATATGCGCCTTTGCTATGTTGAACTTGCGTACAGATCTATAAAAGATAATTTACCCTGTTCAACTATTCATACATCAGTTATACTCAGATCAACAGATTTACAGATCAAGTCATGCGCCAAATATAAAAGATCAAAATCACACAAAGATACTTCTCTTCAAGCCTTAAGATCTTGACCCATCGATAGAACTTATCCTTCTTCTAGTGCTCAAGTTCCTCCTTGATTTAGATCCAGCTATGCACCATAACCCAATGACCAGTATTCTAGATCTTGCTCTTCATAAGATATTCAATCCTTGAGTGCCTTTGCCTAATGATCTCCTTCCCCTTTTATAGTCTTAGGCCTTACTCAATACCATGGTCCAAAACCACTTAGAACCAATACTTGGGTCCAAATACCTAGGTTCGGCACTTCGGACGAGATACCATGGCCCAAAACCATAGGTCCAAACACCAAGGACCAAAAACCAAGTTTTCCAAACTGTACGCGCTTTTCCGTGCATGAAAATGTGTGTATACGCATACGCGCTTTTTGGTCTGTGAATTTGCATGTATATGTGGCTTGGTCAATGGGAACCTGTGTATACCTCCTTTTATTTTATTCTAAAACCTTGTGAGCCTAAACTGTCATCTGAGTGATTTTCCGAGTGAGTTGCCATCAAGGACAATACCTGTGCCATAGTGTCAAGCCTATGTCATAATGCCAACAATCTCCCTCTCTGGACTTGATGGAAACCCCAAGTCACTCTCCCCCTTTGTCATCAAGGGCAAAGGGTTATGCTCCCCCTGAGTACATGTTGAAATCTCTGCTCTGCTGTGCTATCCATACTCCCCCTGACTGTAGGCAAGGTCTGCAAAAATATGTAAGAAAGAACATGACTCTATACATCATAAATGACCTTCCTATGACCAAAGACTCATACATACATCCATCTCCCAACCAAGTGGGGATATACCAAATTGACTCATCCACCCAACCACATGGGATATACCAAAAGGTTTATACATGATAAGACAAGAACATTACATCATCCATCCCAGGAATAGTGGGTAAACAAGATAGGTCATTACATGACCTTGATAATAAAAGAAATACATGACATAGAGACAAAATATCTAAGACAAGGCTATGATAGTCATTAGCAACTATCGCCAGCAGCATTTGTCAATCACCATCCGGACCATCAACCATGATCTCCCTCTGCACCTATTCCACTTGAATAAAAAACAACTGTGAAGTTGTACCAAGATCTTCTAAGATAATGCCAACAATGCATTATTAGAAGTATATGCTCCCCCTGGACCTGTGCCAGACGGTCTCTGTCAGACCCATATTAGACTCTTTTTATCCTGATTCTGGCCCATTGTTTTCTTCAAACCAACATATATGCGACTGTATCCACAGAAATAGGCGTATGTACACGGATGCTCTTCATGGAACTCGCGTACAACCACTTTTCTCTGAAAAGATAAGTGTCAACAGCAAGATGATGCATTAACTACTCCCAGCTTCTGTCTGAGGTATTCAAATCTCTCCCTTGGCAGTGGTTTGGTGAATATATCAGCAAATTGTTCCTTGGAGGGAACATACTCCAATTTGACCTTTTGTTCAAGCACTTGTTCTCGGAGAAAATGATATTTGATAGGTATTTGCTTGGTATTTGAATGCATGACTGGATTATTTGAAATACTAATTGCACTTGTATTATCACATAAAATGGAGATAGGTGGAGTATAGGTGATTTGAATATCTTGCAACGTTTGCATCATCAAAAGAAGTTGCATGCAGCAAGATGCAGCAGCCACATATTCTGCTTCAGCTGTAGATAATGCAATTGAACTTTGTTTCTTGCTTAACCAAGATACTAATCTGGAACCCATAAATAATGCACCACCATTAGTGCTTTTTTTGTCATCCACGCTTCCTGCCCAATCTGCATTTGTATATGCATGAAGTGTGCGATCTGTATCTCTAGGATACCATAAGCCATAGTTTTGTTTTCCTTGAAGATATTTGAATATCATTTTAACTGCCTAAAGGTGTGCTTCCTTTGGATTTGCTTGGAATCTTCCAACTATTCCCACTGCATGCATAATGTCTGATCGGGTACCTGTTAGATAGAGCAGAATACCAATCATGAATCTATAGGTTGGTTGATGTACTGCTGCTGATTCATCATTTGTGCTGAGGCTACATCTTGTTACCATAGGGGTACATACTAGTTTTGAATCTTCCATGCCATATTTCTTCAAGATATGCTTGAGGTACTTGGTTTGTGATAGAAAGATATCGTCTTTGTTTTGTTGAACTTGTAAACCAAGAAAATATGTGAGCTCACCAAGCAGAGACATTTCAAATTATTTCTGCATCACCAAAGCAAAGTTTTGACTCATGGTTACTTCATTGCTACCAAAGATGATATCATCAACATACACAACAAGTATTATCAATTTTTCATTATCAATTTTTATATATAGATTGCTATCTATTGATCCTTTTGAAAAACCTTGTTGATGGAGGTATTTGTCCAGACGATAATACCAAGCCCTTGGAGCATGTTTTAGACCATAGAGAGCCTTTTTGAGTCTGCATACAAGTTTTGGATCATTTCCAAGGATGAATCCATCTGGTTGCTCAATATACACTTCTTCTTCTAAGTCTCCATTTAGAAAGGCAGATTTCACATCCATTTGATATACTTTGAACTTCTGAATGCTAGAAAGAGCAAGGAAAATTCTTATGGCTTCAAGTCTAGCAACCGGTGCAAAAGTTTCTCCAAAGTCTATACCTTCTTGTTGAGCATACCCTTTACAAACAAGTTTGGCCTTGTTTCTAATAACATCTCCATTTTCATTAAGCTTGTTTTTGAATATCCATTTAGTCCCTATGACATTCTTATCATTAGGTCGAGGAACCAATTCCCAAGTGTTATTATTTTTAATCTGCTCAAGTTCTTCATTCATGGCCTTGACCCAGCATTCATCTTTGCATGCTTCACTTATATTTCATGGTTCGACAGAGGAGAGCAATGCTAGATAGCTTGAAGCTTGTATAATAGTTCTTCTTGTTTGTACACTTGCCTCTTTCTACCCCAAAATTTGAGTCTCTCGATGGTTCTTTTGGACGTACCTGGATGGAGTCTTTTCTTCTACCCTTATCTGTTCTTTTGGTGCCTCATAAGTTTCTTCTTCAGCATTAGTCTGATTTGATGTTGAAGGATAGTCCTCATCATCTTCAAAATCTTCAGTTTTTATCTGCTTTGGATTGTTGCCTGCTTCATCAACCACCACATCAATACTTTCTACAATTTTTCCAAGTCTTTTATTTTAACACTTATATCCTTTACTTCGGGAAGAGTAACCAAGGAGAATTCCTTCATCTACTCTAGGTTCAAACTTGCCAAACTTTTCATCAGTCCTTTTGATGTAACATTTGCTTCCAAAAAATTTGAATTATTTTACAGTAGGAGTCTTACCATACCAAAGTTCATGAGGAGTTTGAGTGTTGTTTACCCAGACATTTGTTTTGTTAAGAATAGTAACAATAGAAAATGCAGCTTCACCCAGAAGGTTGCAGGAGTTCCAGACTCATCAAGCATAGCACGAGCCATTTTTTGAACCGATCTGTTCATCCTTTCTACCACTCCATTTTGTTGAAGAGTCCTTGCAGTAGAGAATTCCATTCTTATTCCATATTCTTCACAAAAGTCGAAAAATTCATCCGAGGTAAATTCCCCTCCTCGATCGGACCTGAGGCATTTGATTTTGCGATCTGATTCATTTTCAACCAAGGCTTTGAAAGCTTTGAACTTTTATAAAGCTTCGTCTTTATGCTTCAGAAGTCCTATCCAACACGTCCCAGAAAAGTCGTCAATGAACAATATAAAGTATTCTTCTCCACGAGGTGACTTTTTCCTTGATGGACCACATAACTCAGTATGGACAAGTTCAAGTGGCTTACTAGCTGATCCTTCCTTCTCAGGGAAATGTGTTTTGGTTTTCTTACTAAACTGACATGATTTGCATATTGTATTGTCTGGAATTCTTATGTCAGGAAGATCGCGAACAGCCTGATATTTACATGCTTTCCTTATCTAAGGGAAGCTTAGATGCCCTAATCTTTTGTGCCATAGCCAGTGCTCATCATTTTTGCTTAGATATCATTGTTGTTGTACTCCCTTGAGTATGTATAAATTATTTGGAGTTCTCATACCTTTGATCACTGTTTCTCCTATATCAAGCTCATGAACAATACATCCTTTTGATCAAAATACTACGTCATTTCCTTGATCACACATTTGACTAACACTCAATAGATTATGCTTTAAGCCATCAACATATATAACATTTCCAGCTTTGACCTTTCTTTTAAAAGAATAGAGCCTTTACCTTTTATGAGTGCAGGGTGTCATTTCCAAATGAGACCTTCCTTTCCTTTTCTAAGGCACTATATGACTGAAGTTTTTCTTTATCACTTTTCATATGTTTCGAGCATCCACTGTCGATGTACCACTCATTTTCCTGTCCTTCTGCATATAAGGCTATACCACATCTTTCTGGTTGTGGTTCTTTCTTTCTCCATGTTTTGGGACCCAATGAAGCTTGCTCCTTTTGAGATGTTTGTCGAAACTTACTCCTGCATTCAGAATCTTCATGACTGAATTTGTTACAAATAGAGCATTCTATTTCGTTTTCAAGAGTAAAAAAAGTTATTGTAGGTCCTCTTCCTGATCCCAGACACACTCCTTTGATTTCATGCTTCTCTAGGCATGATGGTCTTGTACACAACACATTGAGAAACTTTGTGTCCAAAGTCATGACATGAGAAACATTGGCCATTAAAGAAATTCCCACGATTATCAAATCTACCGACCAGGTGATTGTAGTTTTCATTGACATTCATTCTTGAGGCAAATTGAGAATGATTTACTTGCGGTTGGTTGTAGCTTCTGTTCATCCTTGAAGTAGATTGACCCCAATTTACCTGATGATCTGCTTTATGCCTTTGCTAATGATTGTCAACCTGTTCACTTCTCCTCGCTGCTTCAAGATAACTTTTGGAGGTGGATGGCTTCTGTGCTTGAGATGCTTCTTCAGTATATCCAAGACCTGTCTTGATTAGAGGAGAATGTTGTACTTTGATAATCTCATCTAAAGTTTCAGGTCCTTTAGCAAATCTAAGATTAAGAGATTTTGTTTTCTCAATATCTTTTCTAAGTCCCACAATTTCACATTCTAACTTTTCATTGTGTTTTTACCTTTCAACAAGTTGGAATGTCAGAGTATCTATAATCATACTCTTTTCTTCTAAACAAATTTTAAGTTTAGAAATTTCTTGATAGAGACCATCTTCATCTATAGTATCCAAGAAATCATCATCTTCAAAAGCCATCAAAAGTCTATAATCATTACCTGTTCATCTTCATCACTATTTGAAAGTCCATCGTTGTCTTCATGTGTATAAGAGCTCTTCTTACTTATGTTTTGTTTTTTGTTCTATTTAATTGGTTCCTTACCTTTATCAAGCTTATCTTTATGAGGGCATTTGGCTACATAATGACTAACTCTTCCACAAAAAAAACATTTGAAAGGTAGCTTACCTCTGAATCTTCTAGAACCCTGTTGAAGGTTCTTGAAAAAGTTTGATTCTTCCTCTCCTTCTAACAGATGTCCTAACTCATTGTATTCTCCTTTTCCTGAGGCTTTGAATGTGGCTTCTCTCATGTCTGATGGACCCCCTTTTCTCATTTCGAAAGCAGTTAGGATTATGTGCAGCTGTGACATGGTAATACTCTGAAGATTCTGCTTTTCTTCTATGGCAGAAACTTTTGATTCAAACTTAGAAGACAAAGATTTTAGAACCTTTTCAACTAAAGTGACTTATTTTATCTCTTCACCCAAGTTTTTCATGCGATTAACAATCTCATCTATACGTAAGAAATAATTAGCCACACTTTCATCATTTTGCATTCTGAGAGTTTCATATTGAATTATGAGAGATTGTAGTTTTGCGCGTTTTACCTAATCATCTCCTTCATAGCTTAGAATGATCTTGTCCCAAATTTCTTTGGCGGTTTTGAGCTGCATAACCTTGACAAATTCTAATTGAGATAGACTTCCCAATAGAGTATTGATAGCCTTTGCATTTGTTTCATACTGCTTTTTACCAGCTGTATCTATAGTAGTTGCTAATGGAAATGTGTATCCTCCTTCCACAACATCCCAAACTTCTGTACCAAGAGATTGAAGATAGTTTGTGGTTCTTACCTTCCAATAGATGAAGTTGCTTCCATCATAGATTGGTAGGCCTGATGGATGCCTCTTTTTCATCGTTGCTCATGATGATAGATCTTCATTCAAGCGATCAAGCTTGCTTTGATACCAATTGTTGGAAATAATACTTGGGGGGTGGGGGGGGATGGCGTGTTGAATTACTATTAGTAATTTAACAATTTTTCATTTCCATAAACAAATTGATAAATGCTACTTTTGTTAATTAAACTTGCGTATATACACAACTGTGTTTAGAGAAAACTGCGTATATCTTGCAGACTTCTAATTTAGTTAGTTGATCTTAATCTGTGTATCAAAGCCATAAAACAGTAATCAAGTGCAGTAAACAGTACAGGAAATCACACACATGAACACAAGATATAAGGTGGAAACCCAATGTGGATGAAAACCTTTTTTACACCCGTTGCAATTCGTCTCTATCTTCCTTTAATAAGAAACTTCTTTTTACAATATTTTTGTACTGGTGCAGTCTTATACCAATACATAGGCTTCTACCTGTAGAAGGCTAGAACCTTCTCTTGTTCTCCATCTTCTCCTGGAAGGGAGATACAACCCCCTTAGCTCTTGTACTAGCTAATGTACTAGTACGTAGGTGTTGGCCTACAGAAGGCTACAACCTTCTCTTTTCTTCCAGGGACCATGTTTCATAAATTTTCAAACTGGATCCATCAATAACATCAATCAAACATCAAATATATCTGCATCAACCAATCTCCTTTGCATCAACCAATCTCCTTTGCACCAACCAAAAACTGAATCAAACAATCACTTCTCTGAATGTTGTAGCTAGAATACAGTAACAGTAACCAGAAACCAATCCT
Source organism: Pinus taeda (assembly GCA_000404065.3). NCBI lineage: Eukaryota > Viridiplantae > Streptophyta > Pinopsida > Pinales > Pinaceae > Pinus > Pinus taeda. Next base: position 28,676 of record APFE031707285.1, on the reverse strand, counting down.
GAACCTAGAACACTGCAGCAATAAACAGAAGTAGCCAAAAACATATTTTATGAGACGTACGCTACTTCAATATGTAGAACCTGCATGCATACGTTGTTATATTAAGGCAGACCTGCATATATGCTGTTTTGAAATACTGAACCAACGTGTATACGTGCCTTTGCTATGCTTAACCTACGTATAGATCTATAAAAGATAATTTATCCTATTCAACCATTCAGACATTAGTTATACTCAGATCAACAGATTTACAGATCAAGTCATGTGCCAAATATAAAAGATCAAAATCACACAAAGATACTTCTCTTTAGGCCTTAAGATCTTGACCCATCAATAGAACTTATTCTTCTTCTAGCACTCAGGTTCCTCCTTGATTTAGATCCAGCTATGCACCATAACCCAATGACCACTATTTTAGATCTTGCTCTTCATAAGATATTCAATCCTTGAGTGCCTTTGCCTAATAATCTCCTTCCCCTTTTATAGTCTTAGGCCTTACTCAATACCATGGTCCAAAACCACTTAGAACCAATATCCGGGTCCAAATACCTAGGTTCAACACTTCGGACGAGATACCATGGTCCAAAACCATAGGTCCAAACACGAAGGACCAAAAACCAAGTTTTCCAAACTGCACGCACTTTTCTGTGCATGAGAGTGCGTGTATATGCATACACACATTTTGGTCTGTGAGTCCATGTGTAGACATGGCTTGGTCAACGGGAACCTACGTATACCTCCTTTTCTTTTATTCTAAGAGCCTGTGAACCTGAACTATCATTTGAGTGATTTGCCGAGTGAGTTTCCATCAAGGACAATACCTATGCCATAGTGCCAAGCCTGTGTCATAATGCCAACAATAACACTACCAACGCAACATTCACATGCAAGATACATAATAACGGCTACAGATAATCTCACACGATGGGCAGAATCAACACCATTCAAGGACTGTACAGCCGACACTGCCACAAGATTCATTTTTTAATACATAATATCAAGATTTGGATGCCCAAAAAGCCCGACAAGCAATCAAGGGACACATTTCATTAATGAAATTGTTGAGTCTCTTCTCAAGAACTTTATGATTCAACATCATAAAAGTGGCCCATGCCATCCACAAGCCAACGGGATTGTTGAAGCATTCAATAAAATACTAGAGAAAGGTCTCACAAAAATTGTATCAGGCAACAGGGACGACTGGGATTAATGCATGCCAACAACTTTATGGGCATACAGAACAACAATGAAACGGCTACATAAACAAACACCAGTTCAGATGGTATATGGAAAAGAAGTAGTGGTCCCAGCGGGGTTCATAGTGTCGATCATGTTTATTTCTCAAGCAACAAAAAATGACAGATGATGTAGCATTAAAAGAAAGAATGAATCAACTGATGGAACTGGATGAATCCAGATTCCTAGCTTAATTTCACCAGTCAGTAGAGAAAATAAGGCAAAAATCTTGGCATGGCAGGCATATCAGAAAGAAAACATTCCAAGTTAGAGATCATTCATTGTTATATGAAAGAAAGTTCCAAAATTTCCCGGGTAAGTTGTAGATGCACTGGTTGGGCCCATTTGTAGTTACGGAAATCAAAGATTCTAAAGCGATAAGACTAGTGCAACTTGACGGTGGAATGCTACAAGGATGGGTAAACGTCGCATGCCTGAAACCCTTCCACATTCCAAAAGCCACATAATCAAGTTAAGGGGTCTCAAAGATGAGCCCACAAGTAGGTAGTAGTTAATAAAACTTAGTCAAGACATTACTACGTTCATCTAAAGTTTATGTCTTTTGTGGTATAGTAGTAAGAATAAGAAAAGGTGTCAATAAGGTTGCGGAAAAAATATCATGATATTGCAACCTATTTGTGGTTGAGGGGGATAGGTAGACCTTCTTGTCAGTCTTAATAGTCATATGCAGGTAGACGCTTTTTCAATCTTAATAGTCACATGCTATGTCAATCCTTTCTGTCGTATGAGTAGACATTTCCATAATAAGTAACTAATAATACAACTGTCAAATGGAAGCCGTAAAATCTTTTCCCATTAGGAACGAATTTAGCTAATAAATACCCTCCATTAAGAAAGATTTATTAACCATGCATCCCATTCTGTCCTTCCTAATTCTACATCATAGGTGTCAGGTCCAAGTCAGCCGATGGCGGCGAAGCACAATTAAGTTACATGGGGAAATTGTCGTAGTAATTAGTTGCTAAGTCCAGTCAGAAAATGTTGTTTCAACTCCGGCTACTTAAATTGCATGACAATGCAGGAAGCTACAGAATTTCGGGTGTAGGTAGCAGAAATACTCCAAAATCGCTCTAAAGAACAACAACATCGGAAGTGCAAAAGTTCGAAGCATCTAGTAATGATTGTTTATCAGAGACAAAGATAACTGGAAAAGGGAGTTATTTCAGTCCCAGAGGATAAACTTGATGAGCGAATTGTCCTGCTAGATAATCCATATGGTAAGTACGATAAATCTACTTTGGTTGACAACAGATTGTTTCCAATTTCCAACACTGAAGAGGGAGGTGTATATAGAGGAATTTCAAAAGGAAGATGGCACGAGCACAACCAGAGTCAAGGAATATTTCATAGGCCTACAATGATCTACGCTAATCAATCTAAGGAGTCTATCAGTCTTCAACACACAATTGGTTGTGATGTAGTGCACAAAGCTGCTAACCAACATAATGCATGGGGGATCATTGTGGCTCGATAAGGAGTATCCAATTCAGGAAGATGATATCCATCGTCTCACAGGGATATCAGCAAGAGGAAATGTGGTGAATACAACGTTCCAAGCACGAACGAAAAGAGCAAAGAAGAAGGGAGATGATGATTATTATGGAAAATATGGAACAAAGCGTGGGGGCAAGGGCACCAAGATTGACCTTATTGGCAAAATTGAGATAAGGTTCGCTTTCTACATCATAGTAGGCAAAACAATGAGACACTTCGCAAGAAATGAGTGCAATCTGGACGCAACCTCGGTTGCAGAGCACTGCTCTAAGGGAGAAGTGCTCAACTGTTCCACTTTTGTACTAAATGAGCTTTTTGAGGCTTGTGATGATATTTACAAGAGGAGTACCAACTTCTTGTTTGGATACATATTGATGACTTTGGCAATGCAGAAGTGGCGGCCACCAAGGGGGAGAGAGATGATGCGGATTACTGAAGGACAACCGATAGCGCTTAGGTATGAGCCATGGAGAGTTTTGGGAGACCCGAGTAGCAAGGAAATTAATGAAGCAACTCTCACCGAATGGTATGAGCTGATGCTGGATACAGTTACGTCGACAGAGAGAATACCCAAACCAATTCTGGATGAATTTCTAGAAGAAATCTGGTTTGGAGTTTCAGATGGGCACACATATCTTAGACCCAGATGTGTCCACCCCGATACCTTCAAGATGAAGCTGAAAAAAAATGTTTTCACTGAAGAAACACTCCATAGCGAGATTAGGTCATGGCCAAGGGTTGCATGTGAGATCACCGAAGGAAAGTATTGATATATGTTTGGTGGATTGGAGCCACAGTCACAAGCAGGAGAAGCGAGAGAGAGCATCAGAAAGAGACAAACTGAGGAAGATATACATGGAGAGAGAGCTACAAATGGAACAAAAAATGTTTGCAATAAGGCAAATGATCACAAGCTTTTATGAACATTCAATTGTGGCTAACCAGTCCATGATTTTTCAAGGTTCTACTATGTTTACGCCGATAATCACAACTCTACTAGTCATGGAAATTCCTACTGTTGGCACTGAAACCCAATCATCGCAAACAGTCCCGAAGCCCAGAAAGAAAAAAGTAGTCAAGAACCTGGTAGCTAAGAATCCCATAACTACTCCAACGATTCACATTTTTGACCTCATTGATGAGGTCAGACAATCTGTATCCGCATCTTTGATTGTTAAAGAAATTCCCCCAAATCCATTTACCATTCCACTTCGGTTGCGGGAACCTTCTCCCCACACAGCCTCCACCTCCGCAAACCTGTGGGAAACCATCCCCTCTAGCATAATACTAGCAACTAAAGACATGGAAGTAGATTCGACAAAGCATCCTAGAGGGACCACTGATGGAAGTGGTGCCCAACTGGTCTTGCTAGTATCGTTACATTTTGGGTCGGACCCACTCTAGGGGGAAGAACCAATCGTGACCCTTCTGCAGTTGGGGGGCAATGAATAGTACCAGCCAATATTCCCTATAAATTTCCTGGTGGTCCCTAACTCTAATATCATTCCCTCCACTCCCCAGTTCACCCCACAATCACAGCCAGTTCACTCTCCCACCTCCCATTCTGAGAAATCCATTTCCAGCGGCCTACCAATTCAACAAAATTTTCCAAATCCTAGCACAATGCAAACCGACACCTTGCATCACTGGTCATTGACACATCTGTTTGCATTCATCACACAAGTTGTGCAAAGAGCCAAAAGAATACACGATGAACTGGTCCGGGAACATGAACAACAAAAGCAATAGCTACAGGGAGTTACAGAGGAAAGAGATCACCTGCAACAGGAAAATACTTATTTGCAGGCATAGTTCGATCAGGTGATAGAGAAATTTTGGTCACTATGGCCGACAATCACAGATGTCAACGCAGAAGCTCCAAAGGACATTGCAGCATGCACATTAGCGAATTGTTGCAATCACATTCAAGCAGCATGTTCAAATCTCGTGGCAACAAATGGTGATATGAAGAAGAAGTTGGAAATAGTAAGATCAACATTGCTAGACCCGGTAGAAATATATGCTAGAACGACAGATGAAAAAATCAGTGAAGTGGCAACCAAAAAACAAGCACTCTCTAAAGCAATAGCAGAAGGATATGCCATAATGGATAGAGTTCATGATTGGCTGGGAAGCCTCATGCTAAAGAATCAGCCTGTATATCCTATGAGAGAGAAACTCCAATATTTTTTGCCAATGACAGGGAATGCACAGACTCCAACCAACTCCAAAATATCGATAAGAAAATCGCCTCCATTCAAGCATAGGTTGATCATATCAAATAGGAATCGATGAAAACCAAAAAGATAATCTGAGACCTGAGACCATCAATCTGACTACAGGTTCTCGCTCTGAAGGAAGTCTGCAACAACAGTGAAGAACAGTGGGACCACCTGCAAAGTCAAAGGCCAAGAGAACTAATGTCAACACAACAAAAGACTTTACCCAACAGGCTGACTCAATCATAATCACATGGGAAGTTTCCCTCCACAAGTACAATGAATTCAGACATAGAATAACCATTGTCATTCCTGAGTTGGGGCCTTCGTTTGGGAAAGAAGGACAGCAGGGGGAAGGAGCAGCTGGAGTAGAAACCACCCAGCCAATGACAGAGGATACAATGGGAGCAATAGCTCATCAGCCAACAGAACCAACGTAGCCACCGATAGAAGTATCTACAGAGACACCAACAGGACCTGCAGTGCTCGAAATATATTGAATCGAGTACGAATCAAAGAACTGTGGTCGGGGCTTGTTGGGGCCTTTGTTTCAATTTTGAAAGATTTTGGAGATACAAAGAAGAGGAAAAATATGGCGGCAGCAACGGTTAGGTGGCGGAGAAGATAGTTGGGTAGGAAAACAGGAACAGGTAGTTGCGGGATGATCACAACAAGGTGTCAATAGAAAGCAAGGAAATTCGAGCAGACAAGGCAGACGAGAGGCAGCCAAGAAAAGAAACAGTTGAGTAAGAACTGACAATGCAAATGGGATAAGTGAATACAAAAGGAGAAGGTCGCAAGGAGGAAGAGGTTGGTTCGTTAGTTGAAGAGTTCTAGTCACGGATGAGCAGCGAGGAGGATGCGAGCTCTAGAGCATTCGACCTGAAGGCCAGCATAACAGCTGAGAAGCCGGGTGAAGTCTGTTGCAGTCAGTTGGGTCATGTAACCAGGTATTTAATGCAGTTGTTTGTGGCTGAGGCCAATGTTTAATGTAATGTTATCCTATTGAATTAATATAACTGAAGAGCCACACTGGTTACTTGGTATGATATGTGTATTTGCTTATGTTACCTAGACCCACTAATTATTCGAATGTGTTGCAATTCTATGGTTATGGCAGATTGATCTTCATGTTGATATATTGTTAATCTGAGTATATGCACAAGTCCACGTATAGAATATGGTTAAAAAATCCCTGAACCTATACTGAATCCTTCTTACTTTCAGTTGCGGCACGCCTAGGGTGAGACTCCCTATCCCTTGGGGTAAGGTGAAAATTCTGGTGTTGTCCTAGACTACAACGAACCATTGTTGGCTCTTTGTGCCTGAACCTAGGGTCTTTCCCTAATGTCATTTTTGTGCCAACAACTAATATTCCTTTTCTGTAAATTTTCTACTGTGAGGATTTTCTAGTGAACCATTTCCCAACAGAATATATTAATCTTAGGGAGCCCATCACCGTTCCAAATCTTTCCCCAGATTTTAGATGGTGGGGGAGGGGAGGTAGAGGAAGGGTTCTTGATTAAGAGAATGTAACCATTTTTAACTGAATATTTTTTATATTTTCCACTCAGCCAAGCACATCTATCTAATTTGCGTGTAATGATAGGAGAAAATCCATTTAGGCTATTGATCAAAGAATGTCAGTGCTTCATCAGGTGATTGGGTAGGTCCAAAGGAAACCACCCGCACCACATACCCTGGTCATACCAACAAGAAATATTCGTTAGACAAGAAAAGCCACGCTCTACCACCCAGCTTGAGAAATATGGATCGAGGCTAGACAAGCAATCTATCCAGAGTTGGATGTGTTTCCCATTCCCTGGCGACCAACCAAGATGATTTAGAATGAGAAAAGACGAAGCTTTGCAAAGTCTCCAGATTTTTGAACCTTTACCTTCCCATAATTCTCCTTTCGATTTCATAAGTCGATTTTTGTGGAAGTGTTTTCTTGTAAAGGCCTTTTTTGACCACTCGTTGGAGTCCAAGAGAAGGCTCCAAACCAGTTCCCCCCCCAAAGCTAGATTCATAAGTTCTCGATCCATGATTGCTAATATGCTCATGCTCTTAGGTTATTTTACCTTAATCCAGTTGACAAGATGGAATTTTGATCGTTTCCCTTGCCCCCTTGCCATAGAAATTTCTTAATTAGCCTGCTTATTTTTTGGTTTATGTATGTTGTTGCTAAAAGACCAACACCCAGGTACACCGGAAGAGAGGAGAGAACATATTTTATGAGGATAACTCTCCTGGCTAAGTTGATCCATCTTACTCCCCAGGAATGCACTCTTTTCCTTATTTTCTACAGAACAATCTCCCAGTCTTCCCCAACAGCGTGCTTAAAGCAGATGGGAATCCCAAGATAATTGAAGGAGGTCCTATGAGCATCTACAGGGAAGCCCAACAAGTGAGTTATTGCCTTCACCATTTCCACTAGACAATTACAACAAATTAATTGACATTTCAGTTTGTTTATCAATCCCCCTTATAGGAGAAGATACCAATCCATAATCTTTTTTAATCTTGAAGCAATTGCTACGGAGGCTTCTCTGATCAGGAGGGTGTTGTCAGCAAACTAAGAGTGATTTATTTCACGAATATTCCTTGCAATACTTATACCAGGGATAGAACTAGCCAACCGCTCAAATTCTAGCATATGACTCAAGGTTTTATCCATGATAATATAAAGAAGATGCGACATAGGACAACTTTGTTGAAGGCCTTTAGAGGCAACAAAGAAGGGGGACGAACGACCATTTATCAAGGGAGCAATCAAAGGGGAGACAATACAAGCATTGATCCATAAAATGAATTAATTGCTAAAACCTAACTTTTACATATCAAGAAAAAGAAAGCAGTGATTTACCCGATCAAATGCATTTGCCATGTCCAAATTGATAACCATTCCAGCTTCTCCCGCTTCTTTACTAGAACGCATTGCCTCCTAAACTAGAATAATGTTATCGAGAATGTTTTGATGTTGCATGAAGCCCCCTTGATTCTCAGAGATAATGGAAGGAAGCAAAGGCTTAATTCTGTTGGTGATGATTTTCGTCAAGATTTTATAAGAAGAATTGCACAGTGAAATAGGTTGGAATCTTGAGAGGAGGTGGAATTGGTCACTGGAGGAACCAGGGCCAGAAAGGATGAATTGGTGTTTCCCCCGAGTTTCTTTTTTACTCTATTACAATTCAAAATTCTAATAAGATCCTTTTTAATGGTGTTCCTGGATATTCGATAAAAACATATAGAGAATCCATCTGGGCATGGTGCCTTCTCAGGTTCCAAGGTCCATATCGCGCTTCATACTTCTTCTTCCATAATTTCATATGTAAGAGCATGATTGGATGGATGGGAGATGACTTGAGGCATTGCCTAAAGAAACTCGAAGGCACTGCCTAAAGGAATATTGTCTTTATCGAGAAGAAATTTGAAAATTCATAGGCCTCCATTTTAATTTCTGTAAAGGAGCTAACTTTCTGCCTTCCCTCAGGCTTTACCTCCCTTATTTTGTTCCTATTCTCTTGGGTCATCGCCTGTTTTTGGAATAAGGAAGTGTTGGAGTCCCTAAATTTCAACCAAACACTGCAAGATTTGAGCCTCCACAAATTTTCTTCTTGCCTACTAAGGTTAAAGATCTAAGAGGAAAGGTCCTTTTCCTTTTGGATGTATTTTTCTTCATTCTAAACTTCTTCCACCATCTTATAATGCTCTTCTAGTTCTTGAACTTTGTCTCTCTTTTTTTTCCCTAGGGGTTGGTAATCCTCTTTCGGCCACTTCCTCAACTCTTTTTTGACATTCATTAGCCTAGTTTCCCAAGCATACCTGGGGGAGCCATGGACTTGGAAGAACCAGGTCCGCCTTACCAGATTCCCAACCTCTTTAGATAGACACCAGTTTGCGTTGAATTTAAAGGGCGATGGTCCAAGATTTTCAGTCTTCTCCATTGTGATCATGATGGGTTGATGATCTGAATATCCCTGAGCTTCAATAGTCAAGGAGCAATCCAAACCTTTGAGGAGCCAACTTTTGTGCAGTAGGAAGCAATCCATGCGAGCAGCGATAAAGTGGTCACTAAACCGTCTATTAAACCATGTATATTTCCCAGTCTTAGGCTTGATATCAATCAAATCCCATCGCTCTATTGTTTCCTCCATTCTATCATTGAATGGATCCATATTGGATGTCCCTCCTATTTTCTCTGTCATATTTAAAATTGTGTGGAAGTCCCCTCCCATTATACTGTTAATGAGGTAGTTCCTCTCATTTATATATTCTAATCAATCACATAATTCAACCTCTTCTCTATATATATCTGGACCATAAATATTTATGAAGGGAATTCTTTCCCATGAATCTCTTCCCTCCAGGAAAGCCATAACCCAGGACTTTGTCCTTATTTATTCAACCAAGTTGAAGTTCTTGTTTGACCAAAATATGTCGAGCCATCCAGAGGTTCCCCTTGAAGACTGAATTAACCCAGAGCTATCTCTCCAGAAATTTCTAGCTGTTCTTAGAACCTCTGCTTCTTCTAGCTTTGTTTCTTGAAGAAACACAACCATTGAAAATTCTTGTTTGATTATGTCTCTTACTATTAGGATTTCAGCAAGGTTTCCTAGCCCCCTTATGTTCCAGGATATTACTTTAATTCCTTATGAATGGAGGGGGAGAGACCACCATCCTTTCCTTCTTTGTTTACCTGTTTCTCTTTAAGAATTTCTGATATTACAGGTTCATTCCCAAGCTTGTTGTTTAGTTCTTCTTCTCTTTCTCTCTGTTCCCTCTTGTTTTGCCTCCCTTTTTTTATTCGAGGGGTCAATTTCCTGATTGTTACATTCATTAGCCCATAATACGTTTTGAGACATATTCTACATGACATCTCTTTCTGAATCCTTGAGCAGGCTGCCAGGAATGGAGCTCGAGAAGTCAGGGGCAGGAGAAGTCTTCGAAGAGGTGACTTCACCCCCACCTTCCTTCGGGTTACTTTCTGCTACAATTTCACCTTCTTCAATTACTTGAACCTCCTCCATGCTTGTTCGTTCGATTGGTTGAAGGGGAGTTTCCATTTCCATTTCATTGTCACTTAATACTTTAAATGGGTTTGAAGAGGAAGGAGTAGTGTTGTTAGCCACAAGACCTTGAGACTTTGGCATTGTTCCTTTTCCTTTCGGAGCTGTTTTTGGTTTTTTTTGTTGCTCCTCCTGAGCTGTCAGAGCATCCATACTTTTATCTTTCCCAACTTTGTCATAGTCTTTGGAAAAATGACTGTAATCGTGTTAGTGTCTGCATTTGAATGGAATTTGTTCATAGTCCAAAACTTGTCTGTGCTTCCATTCCCCTAGATTTAGGTTGATTTCAGCTGGTAGACCCTTCTCCAAATCTACTTCTACACATATTTTGGCACAGGCAAATTGGCAGCCTTTGGATTCAGACTTGTCCAAATATTTCCCAACTCCATTACCAATAGCCTGAGGACAGTTGTCACTCCGGCATGAGATTGGAAAGCGCAGAAGCTTGACCCATACTGGAATAGCAATAAGAATGTCCTCGTATGGATTGAAACCAAGGGTCCATTTGTTCAAACACATCCCTCTCGAACCAAAGATGTACGACCCATTTCGGAATATTACATCTTTGTCCTCTTTTAATTCAAATAAAAAGATGAAGAACCCATTGCCTACTGCAAAGAGATTTATCTCGCCCTTCATCATAGGATTCCAAGTTTTCCTTATCCAGACTTCCATCGATCTAGGGGAAGGCCACATAACCATGAAATTACCAATCAATGCTCGCTCGACATAATCAAGGGAGGTTCATCCCACCCCATCCGGCAAGGAAACATTCTTAACCTCATCATTACGCTTGAGGAACTTGGATGCAGCGATTGATGGATGCATACGCTCAGGAAGGGAGGCCACCAGTGATTGGAAGGCGACATCAACAGAGGAGTCTTGCAAGAGAGTGGGGGGCGCCCTCTCCTCGGAGGCCATGGGAACAACTGACCAATCACAGTTCAAGCCAGGACCCACACACCTCAACTCCCGCTCGCATTCCTGCGGAGGGAAAAAATCACGCATGCAGTAACAATATTTCTTATTAATGTTAGAATTGTTTCTTATTGTGGCCCAAATTGCCACAAACCCATATATGTGGCTACATAACTTCCCATATCTGGAGTGTTGGTTATGAACAATAAAAAATAATGTTGAAAAAATCAACATTCGCAAAAAATTGGTGAGGGTCCAAAAAACATTATTTCAGAAAAAATCGAAAAAATCGGCAAAATTTGGAGAACTGTGACAAATATTAAAAAAAAACAAAATGTATTCTTCTTCTTCTTTTCATATTTTTAAACATATAAAGCAACAACAACGTCAAATAAACACATTGGCACATCAATATGAGGAAAGCATTGATATATGATGCAATGGATGACAATTAAAAATGATAAATCAAAGGCGATACCAAATCCTTTTGAACCCTCATAATTGTCCAATCAAGGACTCAAATGTGGAGAACCAATACAAATAGCATCAAATACATAAATTTATCTCATCATCATGAATTATATGTACAATGGAAAAAGAAACAAAACTAGCAGCCAACTATCTGAGATCAATTCCCTCTCCCCCTTTTACAAGAAAAGATGTTGAGTTGTTTGTCAAGCTTTCCCCTAACAATAGAAGGCCCTAGCCCTGCACCAAATGTCAGAAGATCATTGATGGGTATAGAATTTTTTTCTCCTATATCTGTATAAGGTGGTGTTGTTGTTGACACATTATCCTCCTCCTCCTCGTGTTTCCCCTGTTGTTGTACTACTATTGGTTCCTCCTCTAACCATGCAGGGGACTCCTCTATTGAGAAATCTAGGGGTCAACAAGTGTAGGTGATTTCTCTTACTTTGATAATTGCTTGTGATGTATTTTTACTTTACTTTATTAACTTCTTCTTTTCTTATTAGTATTAGTGTTCTCTATCATCAAACAACTACCAAATCATAAAGAACAATGAGACAATAGGACATAAGATGTAGGCATCAACTATGGCCAAAACCTCTCCAACTGAGAGGAAAGTTGACCAAAATCCTTCTCTTCTTGTAGAACTTCAATTGGTGAATTCTAATACCTATGACACTTGACCAAGACCCTCCAAGAAAAATTCATCCTTTCTTTTTGATGTGCTTTTCTTACTTCCTTACATAACTTCAATTAACAAACTTTGACCTTCCAGCAACTATTTCTGCAACTTCAACGTAGTAGCTTCAACAACTTCGACCTAGGAGCTTCAACAACTTCAACCTAGCAACTTCAACAACTTCAACCTAACATCTTCACAACTTTGATCTAGAGGCAGCTTCACAACTTCGATGTAGCTTTAGAATTTCGTATAGCCTAGAAACTGTAGAAACCTAACGAAAGAGAGAGAGAGAGGGGCCCAAAAAATTTGATCTTGATCTTCTTGATCTTATTCGTCCTTTTCCAACTTTTATCTTGAGGAGATCGAACTTGCTTGAGTATGCAAATGATGTCAAATTGCTTCTTATTTATAAGCTTGTGAGGGGTACCAATTGCTATCTTGAGGTCAACTTGTCCGTTCGTGTAGGCTGACTTGATCTTTGTGCCATAACGAGGTCTTGGAGGCTCTTTTGACTCTATTTTGTCTCAACAAAATTTCCTTTACAATATGTAACATGCCCAAATGGATCTTCAATACATGACAATGACTCAATTAATTCTATGACAAACCTAGAAGCACTCAATGGGTCATTGACCTAAAAATAAATTTCCCTTGAGCATGAAACCCATGCCTCAAGAAGACAAATAATAAATTTTTTTATATTTTTATTAAATACATAAAATCATGATTACATTTGCCATTATGAAGACCAAACCTAGTTACATATTTCAACATCCTTCGTGATGAGAACCTAAGAATCCACCCTCCACTTAGACAATACATCAATATTTTCCAAGGAAATGGCATCTGCATTCGATGTTCTCTCTATTTATTTCATCCATAGTCAAAGATTGTAATGGACATACACTAAGTCATTAAGGTACGAGAACTCCAACATGCCAAGAGTGTCATAAAAAAATTAATGAGTCTTCTGTTGAGGGTCATAAATTACAATAAATGTAATTTCTCAATTGAAGTTTATAGTTATATAACATGTTGCACTTCTTTGAGTGTATTTTCTCAAATACACTCCAATTGTGTTGACACCTTGAAGCACTAAAGGTTTGACTGAGGATTTTTATGGCGAATTTTTGTAAATTTTGTGTTCTTGCACCATAGTTTCGCCACCAAACATCTATAACAAAATAAAGAAAAGTTAAAACATAATTAAACTTTTAAATAAAACATAATTGAATTTAAAAAGTTCTAAATTAGTAAATTCTAATGAGTCATGACTTGTCACTTACATGGCATCAAGGTGGTCCTTTAACGAATGGCATCATTAAAGCCAAACCGTCCAATACCATCCTGATACCTCTCTATCTAGCGATTGATTGTGTTGTGACTCTCAAGATCGAGTACCATCCTATGAAAACAAGTATGCAACCCTTCCATCACCTCACAATAAAAATCAAAGTTACATTTGTAGGAAAATGCAAGGTAGAGGAAAATTGTTGTTGCATGGATGGGTCAATGAAGTATCCCTGTTCATCGACTATTAATCATATCCCATAACATCATGTGTTTATTAAACCCAGGGATACCCTTGTCCACATAATAAGCGCTTGAATAGTCTCTTTGGTCATATCCGTGGCCTCATACAAATAAGCCATTACAGTCTTATCATTATCTCCCAAGCTTAGAACCTTTACGAAAGGTTATCAAACTAAGCATACTTCTACTCCTTGTAAAATGAGTCAATGTACACTAATTTATAAATGGCTCTCCCATCCTCTCTTCTGTTGTATTTACAATCACGCTACTCATCACAAACAAACATTTGCTTCGATGCAAACTAAAATTGAAGCAAAGACTAAAGAGTAATGAAATTGGTGGAAAAACGTGTGATTACAGGATGCCACAACTCCTTGTTTATAGTGTATCTCCACACGAGGCTAAGAACAAAAGCATGGTTATATATGAAATTGGGGATGCTCCTAGCTATATCAACCACCTCCTTGATGGATGGTTTGTCCATATCCTCAAGCATAAAATTGATACAATGTGTAGTGAATGGAGTCTAGAACAATGAACGGTGCCTATCCATAAGCATCCTACCAACAACCACATAATGAGTTGCATTCTTTGTTATGATTTGCACCACATTATGCAAACAAATCTATTCGAGGAACCCATCTAACAACTCAATATCAATGTTGCATCTTTTATATGTGCAGATGCATCCACTGATTTAATAAACATGGTACCTTTGAGAGAATGTACCAAGAAATTTAGAAGGGTCCTACCCTTCCTATCTGTCCAACAATCAGACATCATTATGTATCCAGAGACGTCCCATGACTGCTTCAACTTCACCAATCTAGAGTTGATGTCCTTTTTTTCTACTAGAAGGATTGGCCCCTCCAACTCCTCATATGTAGCGCTTTTGTAACCTGGGCTCACAACAAAATAACGTCACACATTGGTTGCCAAAATGGATTGTTTTTGGTGATGCTGAGAGGTAAGTCACTCTAGAAAAGACATCTAGAGTTTATGTTTTTTTTTCTACCTTAAGGATTGGCCCCTACAACTCCTCATATGTAGCGCTTTTGTACCCTAGGCCCACAACAACAATAACATCACACACATTGGCTACCAAAATGGATTGTTTTTGGTGATGTTGATAGGTAAGTCACTCTAGGAAACACATCTCCTCATAACCTTGTCTGCTTCTTGCTTCTCTTATTTTGGTATCATTGACTTGATTGAAGGTTGTGCTCCAAGTTTGGTTCGTGGATTAAAAAATGATGACCCCTTAGTAGGTGAAGTTGTGGATCCCCTCCTACTACCCTCAGGCTCATAAATAGATAGCCCTAAAGGTCTGCTTGCACGTTCAACCCTATTTGCAGCTGCCTCCTCTCTTTTTCGTCATGCATAAATAGCATCACGTGCAACTCTCGTAACCTCCAGGCTAGATGAAGGACAAAACCCAACATCATGCCCAGAGATTTTAGCCAGATGGTATTTCATTCAACGAATCCCTCCTATCATATGCAACCCACACAATTTGCAATTTAGTATTTGTCAGTTTGTCCCACCTTCAAGTTCCCCATACTGCTAGAATAGGTCCACGGCCTTTGGCATATTTGCAGTGCAAGTGGACAGCTTCAGAATTCAATCCTAGGGCACCAAAAACACAAAAAAATGTCTTAAACCCCCATTACATAAAAAATAACAAACTCCTCATTTAAAAAGTCAAATATTTAAAATTTTAAATTAGATTATTTTCAATGAAAAATAGCAATAAGAGGGTGCATCAAAAACTTAAAAACCAAAATCAACCTTGTTGTCCAAATATGGAGAAAACCCTTGCATTGTTTCCTGGGCATGAATATCCTAACAAATGACAAAAAAAAGGAAACATTGATAGAAAAAGAGGCAACCAAACAGATCCCTAAATGTATGGAAAAAATCATTAACATGGGGGTATTTAACAAAATACCTGTGAAGGGAAGATCATACCCGAAAAACCAATTTTATCAATGATCTGAAATTGATCTAAGATAATTAATAAGGTATTACAAACTCATGTGCATGGATGTGCCCATGTTATTTTGTGCAATGGATCAATAAGATTGCGAAATACACAGACAATGAAGCAGTGAAAGAAAACATAATAGACAACACATATAAACACAACAAGTTTAATAAGGAGTTCACCCAATACTCCTGGGTTACATCTCCTAGTCTAGCCTTCAATGGTGGCCTCTCTATAATGTCTTCGTAGCAGAGTTTTTTTTTTTTTTACAACAGTGAGCTCAATTTGAGTCTCACACAACAGATACAATTCAGTAAGACTGTACTTGGATCCCCCAAGTCTCTTTTGAGTACACAAACTCTCCTCACTAACTCTCGGTCTCTGTTGACTACAATAGTATGAGCCCAATATGAGACTCAATACATGACAGGTGTGCAGAGGAGTTCACTTGAACCTCTCAAACCTTCTCTAGAGTACACGAACTCTTTGACTCTCTATCTTTGTATTAACTTTGGCTCGGCGCTTCCTTTGCTTCTTCAGGTCAGCTCCTCACTTGCTTCTTCTCTCTCTTATGTCTTCTCTCGGCCAGTCTATGGCTTTAAATCCAATCTGCTTCCTGACTGTTCATTTTCTCTCTCTGGCTCTCTGGTTCCCTGCCTCTGTCCATTCGAATCCATTCTTTTGAAGTTTTCAATCGTTGTGTAACGCCTCACAAGGAGGTGGCCACCTATTCTATAACAGATGAGTGTGTCAAATTCACTAGAAACATTTGAAACAGTCGTTTTTTTCCGTTTACTCTAAGAACGCCCGCAAAACACGAATTCTCACCAACGCATTGTCCATATCGGACTTCAAATCTTGCACAATATGCCTTATAACCTCATCAATTCTGGTCATCCATCAAATCGCGTCTCCGCTGTTGATCTGGGGGGCCCAGACCCTACAGTCATCATTCATGTCGGGCAGCTAAGTAGCATGATGTTTACCCGTCCGATGTGAGTGGTTCTCTCTCTATTCCGTCGGGACACGTGGCAATCGTTGTATGGCATCGGGCAGAACTCGGTTGAAACCACTTACCACTCGAAGCCCCTCCGATATTCTACTGGTCTTGTGGAATCCCACTCTTGACAGAATCGAAACATTATCCTTTGCATTTGTTAATTATTTTGGGTCCAGGTGCTTATGGTCTCGCTTCTCTGAAAGGTTTTCCCTGCAATATGCGATTAGCGACTCGCTAATCGCATATTGGAAATGACCCTCGTTTATTGAAATTGTCTTTGTATTTGCCGATTGCGACAACACGCGTTACCATGGGCCGACACTCTACGCGCTTGATTGACAATCCTCGTTGATCTGTGTTGATCGCAATTCGTAACTGTCATGAGGATTTCTCCGATAAGCTCAATCTTCACAAGATTTTTAATCTTTGCATGATTTTTAGAGAGTTCATGAAAACTTAGAGAGTGTTCTCGGATCCTATTTGGATCACGCCTTCCCACTGAAAAATCTTTTGGACCACCAAAAGTTGGTTTTTAAGCATCAATCAAGTGAGGATATAGACTCCTCGCTTGCCCAATTTCTATCCATCTTGCACTGCTTGGTTTTGAACCTTTGAGTCCAATTCTGAAGTATTCAACATCCCCTCTGCGCATAGTTCTCACCTTCTTGTCCAGAACTGTATCTTCCTGCAATTCATTGAGATATTCAGGCAATAGATCATCAATAGAAGGCAATTGACTCTGCTCTTCGAGATCTTCAATAAATGAAGGTTCAAACAGTCTCAAGCTTTCTGCATTAACCACTGAATAGATGTGCATGTAAGCTGGAAAATCAAGGCGGAAAGCATTCTCACCAATTTTCTCAAGTATCTTGAAAGGTCCATACCTTATTGGCTTCAGCTTCTTACCTTCACCTTGCATTCTGTCTTTGTTGATATACAGCCAGACTTGATCACCAACTTGGAAACTATGCTCAATCTAATACTTATCATGCCTTGCCTTGTACTTGACTTGGCTCTTTTCCAGCTGTTCCTGCACCGCCTGGTGAATTTCTTGGATTTGTTCAATGAAATTGGTTGCTTTGTCCACATCATTGTGTCCATCAACCATTATGTCTTTACTAAAGACAAAATCCAAGGGAGACCTTAGTATGAAACCAAAACAGGGCTCAAAAGGAGATCTCTATGTAGAAGAATGTTTAGCACAGTTGTGAGCATGTTGCACATAATATAAATGTTCATCCTAAGACTTGGGATGCTTGCTACAATAGTCCCTGAGCAACTGAATCATTGTCTTTTTGACCACCTCTATTTGGCCATCCGTTTGCGGATGAAAAGTTGTGCTCTTCTTCAATCTGGTGTCCATCAATTCCCATAGACTCGACCAAAATTTCCCAACAAATCGGGAATCTCAATCAGATACAATGGAAGTAGGTAATCCAAAATGAACCCATACATGCTGAAAGAACAACTTTGCTATTTGTTCAGCTATAATCTGTTTGTTATAGGGTATTAAAATACACATTTCACTGAACCTATCCACAATAACATATAAATAGTCATGACCTTTTCTATATTTAGGCAGTCCCCCAACAAAGTCCATAGAAACACTTTCCCAAGGATGAGAAGGAACTGGTAGTGGAGTGTACAAGCCTAGTTTTCTATTGTTGGGCTTGCTTTTAACACGCATGGTACACCCTCTTACATATCTAGAAATTGTTTCATTCATTTTTGGCCAATAACAAAATCTTTGCAGCTGTGCAACTGTTTTATTGACACCAAAATGACTTGATATTGTTAGGATATTCCGACACGTAGGAATAGTTAAGTATAACTTGGTATAGTATAGAGTTAGGTAAAGTGTGTTTCTTTTCTATGTACATTTGTAACTTACAATCTGACGGTCACGATATGTAGTGATCCGACGGTTCATTCTCTCCTCGGTATTACCGACACTTGATCCGTGGCTTGACACCCGATTGGTCCATGAATTCTATTTAAAGCGCATGGAGGGTCATTTGTAGGTTCACTGTGCATGAGAGAAGCTTATGTAAATTTTCATTCTTTTATTAATAAATTGCCTGTAGTAGCCACGTTGGCGCAGGCCGTGGACTGTTTCCCTCTCTGAGGGTTTTAACCACGTCAAAATACTGGTGTATTGATCTGTGATCTGTTTGTGAGCGGTGCTTTTGGTGTTCTGTCTGAGGAACTTACCCTGTAAATTCCTACATGGTATCAGAGCTATTTGAGGGCCGCGTCCGTTGTTGATCCAAATCTGAAGCCGGTAGAACTGCATGCGACTGCCATCTCCTATATCTGTTGTTTCTGACTGCTTTAAGGCCGAGAGGACTGCTCTGTTGTGTTGGGAGCATCTGTTCCAGTGAGGCCCTTTCGTTTCAGGCGAAAAGGTTTCCGGTAGCCCTAGCTGCGTCATTTTTTAGATCTGGAGGTATACAGTGTTTATTTGCAGTTTACTGTTATTTTCTCTCTGTTTATTTTGGTTTCGATTTATTTAGCTATTTTTTTTACCGGATCTATACCTTTCATTTCTGCGTATGCTCTTTGCCCTGCGACTCTGTGCGATCTAGACAAATCAGAAATAGAAAGGAAGAATTTTTCTCATGTGTATGCTCTTTTCCCTACACCTTAATGTGATCTCAGAAAATCAGAAACATTGAGGAAAATATTTAGTTTTCGGGTAAAGCTAACTTTAAGCCATAAGGCTTGTTTTTTTTGCATGTGCTTGTTGGGTTTTGTGTTTTTGTTTTGTAGGTAGAAAAAGAGCTTTCTCAAGAAAGAACACAATCCAAAGCATCCGTGACTAAAAGAAAACAACGCCCCCTCCCCCCAACCCCTCTCTCTCTCTCTCTCTCTTGTATATCTCTGTATTATATAATATATATTTATATATATATATCCTTTTGTATAGCTTACTTGGTTCAAAGCTAATTTAAGAGAGTAGAGGTCTTGGGTTCAAATATCCTTTTTGTTGAAAAAGGAGCGTTTTTTTTCATTTCCGCACATTCCCGCACTTTGTCGGCGCCCTCATCAACGTTTTTTAAAAAGGTCATAACTTCTTCATCCGAAAGCCGTTTTTAAAACCATTTTTTTTAACTAGCCTAATTTTTTGAGCTCTTTCCATTGGAACACTTAGTTTCAGCATATCTAGCTTCAGTTTCTGTCAAAATGGAAAGTTCATGGCAAGTTATCCTTGATAGCACCAACTACTTCCACTGGTGGTCCTACATTGTGGATTTACTTAGAAGTAAAGGTCTTTACCGAATCGCCACAGGCCAAGAAACCAAGCCAAAAGATGAAGAGAAAGCAGCCAAATGGGAAAATAGGCATGATCAAGGACGTGGGTTGATAGGGATGTCTATCTCTCCCGATCTTAGATTCCATATTGCTGAACTTGATACTCCTGATAAAGCAATGGAGCAGCTTACTAAATTTTTTGGAATAGAAAATGAACTTAGAGCCTATCATCTTGAAAATGAGTTGCTTACATTAAACCCCAATGATTTTTCTTGCATTGAATATTTCTTGTCCAAGTTCAAGACCATTAGACTTCTTTTGGAAGGTGTTAAAGTTAAGAAACAAGATAGTGCCCTTATCTATTGCATTCTTTCTAAGTTGGGACCAGCCTACTCTGTGTTTGTTTCCACCTTCCATTCTACAAGAGAAGCCTTCATTTCCCAAGGACATGACTACAAACCCCCTTCCTTTGATGCTTTTTGTGATTCTTTAATAAGAGAACAAGAAAAACTCTTACACCTTGGTCTTCTTAATCTTGGAAACTCTTCTAAGAAAGCGTTAATCGTCCAGCAGCAACCAAACTCAAAGAATCCTAAGAAGTCATATCCTAAAAAGAATGGTCCTAAACCAAACAAAGGTCCTAAGCAATTTCAGCCTCAAAATGAAAAATCATTTCACCAGAATGATAAGGCAAATAAAAATAAAGGCAAGAAGACTGATAGACATTGCAACTTTTGTAATCGAGATGGCCATTAGAATCTAAATGCTTTAAGAAGATGGAAGCCTTGGAAGCAACAATGAAGAAGCATAACATCAATTTGGAGCACTCTTCAAATTCATCTTCAGGAATGGCACTTTCTGCATGTGGTTGTCAAGCATCTCGGTCTGGCTATGCATTCAATGTCTGTTCTTCTTCTCATTCTCATGAGTGGCTCATTGATTCTGGAGCTTCTTATCACATGGCCAAAATTAAAGCCATGTTTTCTTCTTTAAATGATTGTAACACCAAAAATATATATTTTGGTGATGATAGATCTCTTAGTGTTGTAGGGACTGGAACTTTTCATATAGACAATGGTCAATTTAATGATGTATTATGTGTTCCAACCTTATCCTGCAACCTTCTATCTGTATATCAGATAACTCATTCAGGTGAAGGTAAAATCGTTGAATTTTCACCTTACGATGTTGTAATTAAGGACCTAAGAGATCCTAGACAGATTTTAGCTACTGGCATTTTGATGATTCCACAAGGTTGTATAAGTTTCACAACTTTGGGTCATCAAATCTTCCCTGAGTATTTGTTGCTCATAATGATGAAGTGAGCAAAGTTTGGCATGAGCGATTTGGTCACTTAAACTATTTCTCTCTTCAGAACCTATGTAAAGAAAATATGGTGACGGGTCTTCCCATGGTATCTTGCAGAGATGGTGTTTGTTCCGGATGTGTACTCGGAAACATCATCGGGATAGTTTTGAAAAACGTGCCTCTTGGCACGCCTCGGCCTCTCTATGGCTTGTGCATAGTGATTTATGTGGTCCACTTTCAGTTGTTTCCTTCTCTGGCTACAAATATTTCTTAACTTTCATTGATGATTTCTCCAGACGCACTTGGGTATATTTCTTAAAACTCAAGAGTGAAGTATTTAACAAATTCTTGGCCTTTAAGGCCTTTGTTGAAAAACAATCTGGACATCAAATTCTTAAGCTAAGATCAGATAATGGCGGAGAATATGTTAAAAACGACTTCATCAACTTTTGCACTGAGCATGGAATCCAAATGCAACATACTGTTCCATATACTCCACAACAAAATGGTGTAGCTGAAAGGAAGAATCGCACCTTAAAGGAAATGGCTAATTGTATGCTTCAATCTAAAGAACTTAGTCTTAACTATTGGGCAGAAGCAATTAACTGTGCAAATTACATACTAAATCGCACTCCTACTAAAGTTTTAAAGAACATCACTCCAGAAGAAGCATGGAGCTCTATTAAACCATATGTGAGTCACTTTCGTGTTTTTGGAAGTGAAGCATGGGCCCATATTCCAATGAAAAGCGTAAAGCTTTAGAACCTAAGAGTGAGAAATGTACTTTGTTGGATATTCTGAAGATGTCAAAGGTTATAGATTTATTCCATTTAAGTCCAAAAATGTTCTCATTAGAAGAGATGTAAAGTTTGATGAAAATAAATCGGCCTGCGAGCCTAGTTCGGCGGATGTGCCACCTCTTCTATCTCTTCTACTTTTGAACATATTTCTTCTTCAGATGATGAAAGTGAGGATGATAATCCTCCACCACCTTCTCAGGATCATCCTTCAGCTCTTTCAGCTCCTTCACTTCTAAAATGGGTCCAAGCTACTCGAGATGCAGCAGGTGATCTTGCCGGTGATCCTACAGGTCAGCATCGTACCCGTTCTCAGTTTGAAAGAGCCTCTTCTTTACTGGCTCAAGTGTCAGCAAATTATGATCCTGACACCTCTGAAGAAGCTTCGGGCCATCCAGATTGGGATGCAGCTATGAATGAAGAATATCGTTCATTATTGGCAAACGATACATGGGATCTTGTTCCTCTACCAAAGGGACACAAACTTGTTAGATGCAAATGGGTTTACAGAATTAAGTATGGGCCAGATGGGAAAGTTGATAAACATAAAGCTCGACTTGTTGCGAAGGGCTTTTCACAAGTTGAAGGCATTGATTATACTGAAACCTTTTCTCCCGTTGCTAAAATGAACTTTGTCCGCCTTGTTCTTTCCCTTGCTGCCTCTTTCAAATGGGAAGTCCATCAGATGGATGTTAAATCCGCCTTCATGCATGGGGACTTGCATGAAGAAATCTACATGGAACAACCTATTGGGTTTATACAAAAATACTCCAGCCTTGTATGTCATCTTAAAAAATCTGTTTATGGTCTCAAGCAAGCTCCTCGGGCTTGGTATGCCAAAATGGATAGTTTTCTTTTAGAATATGGCTTTTCTAGGTGTTATTCTGACAATACTGTCTACACCAAGAAAGTGGGCAAGTCTCTTATCATTCTTGTTCTTTATGTTGTTGATCTTATTCTTACTGGTAGTGATCCCAACCTTATTAACTATGTGAAGTCCAGCCTTAAAAGGAAGTTTGAAATGACAGACTTGGGACACTACATTATTTTCTTGGTCTTCAAGTCTTGCAGTCCAAGGAGGGTATTTTCCTTTCCCAGTGCAAGTATGTCTGTGATCTTCTACGCTATTTTCACATGGAAGATTGTAAGCCAGCTCCTTCTCCCTTTTAGTCTGGAGTCAAACTTTCAGTCAATTGTACTTCCCCTGAAGTTGATCCTACCTTATACCGTCAACTTGTAGAAAACTTTTGTATTTAACCCATACTTGTCCTGATCTTTCCTTTGTTGTTGGCCTTGTTGCTTGTTTTATGCAAACCCCCCGTGAAAGTCATTGGAAAGCAGCTAAGTGAATACTTCGTTATGTTCGAGGTACAGTTCAGTTTTGCATTCATTACAGTGCTGAAGCATCTCCTCTATTGGTTGGTTTCACTGATTCCGATTGGGCTGGTGACCCTGATGATCGGAAGTCTACTGCTGGTTATGTGTTCACTCTTGGTTCAGGACCTATTACATGGGCTTGCAAGAAAAAGGCTGCCATTTCTCTTTCTTCAGCAGAAGCAGAGTATCGTGGTGCCGTAGAGGCTAGTAAGGAAGCCTTGTGGCTTCGTCAGATCCTATCAGAGTTCGGTTTTCAGCAGCAGCATCCGACTACACTTTGGTGTGATAATCAAAGTGCCATTCAGCTTTGCAAAGATCCAGTTCAGCATCAGCGCAGCAAACACATTGAACTTCACATGCACTTCATCAGAAAGCTCATTCATGACCATGTTCTTGAAGTGCAATATTGTTCAACAGATGATCAGGTTGCAGACATCTTCACAAAGGCTCTCACAGAGGCGAAGTCCACTAAACTTCGATATATGCTTGGAGTTCAGGAAGTTGTCACTAAGGGGGGATAGGCTCTAGTGCCTCCTTCCTTCTCCTATTGTGTCATATTTGTAAATCCTTCAATCCTATCCCAAGTTGTTCTTAAGGGGGGAGTTAGGATATTCCGACACATAAGAAATAGTTAAGTTCAACTTGGTCTAGTATAGAGTTAGGTAAAGTGTGTTTCTTTACCATTGTACATTTTGTAACTTACAAT
>APFE031707284.1:152382-181589 GCA_000404065.3 Pinus taeda | reverse complement strand
TGCTTCATCTTTGCATTTCTATGTTTTGTTTCTATATCACGGGTAAGCCAGGAGCCTGATTATCGGAAAGATTTGTCTTCCGAGAGTCTAAATGCCCCCGCGACATTGCAGAAAGAGTGTAGATAATGCAAGATTTTGTCGCAGATCTTAATTGTGTTTTTTTGTTCAGATCTTAATTGTGTTTTATCCATCCACGCTAACCTGCATAAATAAAAATAAATCCAGAGACTAGTATGCTCTCTTCCCGCGCTTCGTGCGATCTGGAAGATCAGGAAATCTATTGATTTATTTCAAATAAAAATGCTCTTGCTGGAGAACTAATCTGCAATGCGACAATAAAGAATTTTGTGAATGAAAAAAAAATTATCTTCAAAACGCAACCCCTTAAAAACGTCAGTTTTGAAAAACAGTTTTTGATCAAACCAGGGAAAATCTAGAAAAACGAAGACATGGGTTTTTTCCATAATAGAATGAATTATATAACCCAGAAATCGTTTGCTTAAATTCCTAACTTTCTAAGAGGAAATCGTGGTTCTTCGGGACCCTATTTTGGTAACTGCGTGAATAAAAACGGTTTTGTACATCTGTCTTTTGAAGGCTCTATCAGGTAGATAGGCTGATTGCCATTTGCTTTGTGCATTGTTGCATCTCAAGTATCATATCTTTGTAGCTGTGTAAAGCCCCCTCAAGCGCTGCATGATCAACGAGCTCCGACTCCGGCGTTTTGAGAGCCACTTTACCACACTGCTTGGTTTTTGGTGTATTTGCAATGTACGTTCGATGCCCCAATTTCCTGAGGATGATGCACAACTATGCTTATTACTTCTACCTATTATCAATAAAATGATTCATGTGATGTTGATGTTTCGAGACTGAATGCATAGCCTTTTCTTGACGGATATAATCGCATCCTCCATTGGCAAGGGTACCGTTGGCGCTGTCCCTTTTTACCACGGCTTCTTTATATGGTCATGTTCAACGCTTCAACGCAATCCCAATGCCTCACACTCTCTATTACTCTCATTTAAAAGCTGAATTTACTCGTCAAGTTGATAGTAGAGATGATGGTTAATTTTAGTCATGTTTGTGGTGATTCAAACCAGCGTGCCATTTTGACATTTCAGTGTTTACATTCCTTATGCCAGTGTTTAAAGAACCTTTCATCATAGTATCATGCCACTGATTTTGCATGTGGAACGCCATCAACCCTCCATATGCCATTTTGGGTTACGTTTTGTTTGGGTTTCTTTTCCATTTTTAGTTTAAATGTGTTTTGTATTTATTGTTATATATTATATATTGTATTTATTTTTATTTGTTTTGATTTATATTTATATATTTTCAGTTAATGTTTGATTTCTTTTGATTTGTATTTGTATATTTTTAGTTATAATTTTTTTTAATGATTGATTTGTTTTGATTTATATTTATATGTTTTTAGTCCATGTTTGATTTGTTTTGATTTGTATTTGTATATATTTAGTTATAATTTCTTAATGTTTGATTTGTTTTGATTTCTATATATAATTAATGTTAATATATATTATGATTGTATTAATATATTAATTATATTAATATGTTATAATTATATTAATATAGTTGTAAATTTTTTGTGATGATTGTTATGTTTGATATATTGTTTTATATTACATATGATTGTTATTATTTATGTTATTATCAAGCTTTAAAAAAAAATAAAAAATATAAACAAGCAAAAAATAAAAGAAATAAAAAATCTTTTGTTGGATTTAAAAATTGAATATTGGCATATTGGCATAAAATAAAACTTTGGTAGAATAATGGAACTGGATGAAACTGCAACAGTTGGTACGACGGCAAAATTAAAAAAGAACAAACACACTTTTCACAAAATTCACGCAGATTTGAAAATAAATAATGGAACACTTGGAAACAAATTTTGAGAATCGATTTATCAAACATTTGGAGGATTCTATAGATGATGATTATATTGTTTTGATAGCTTCATGTTGGCTTTAAAATCATAACGGTTTTCTGTTGGATACTTTTATATGACATACTAAAATGCAGAATACAATAGATCTTTCTAATGCCAATCTTTTTGCCGAGCATATTTCATCTGACACCAACAGGGAGTATTACTTTTCATGTTTTTTTTAAGAATGGATTGATTTTAATATCATGACTAAGTCAATTTCAACACTTTGATTGTCCTTAATTTGTTTTATTTGGTATGAAATTTTTGCGTAAGAAACATGAAGAAACTGACCATTTCTTCTAGAGCACACTTATGTTTTCTTTGTACCAAGTTTTTTTACATGTTACAGGATAATCAAGTGATCAGAAGGAGATTACATTGTGACGACAATTGGTCTTCCAAATACTAAAGTCATGAAAAATTCTAAAGACAAATCCAACTCTACAACCACTCCTTTGCAACTCCCTTTTTGCAAAAGATTTTGAATTCCACCAATTGTCAAATCATAAAGCATAACCTTTCCATATCGATTTTTCACAGAAAGAGTATTTATTCATACAACATGCATTTCCTTACATCCATTGCATTTCCTTACATTCATTCCTTACAAGTATATTGTCATTTTCCATGTCATTATCATTCCCCATCATTTCCGCAAATAAAAATCATGCTTCTATGGATACCATTGAGTCAAAGTCCTAGAGTCTAATTATCCTTGTAAAAACACCTAGAGGCTTGCATGCCTTAATGGCAAGTACTCTTGCCAATGAACAATGGGAGTACATTAATATCCCTTGTTCGTTGGATCTTGTAGGTGACTCGACCACGACAAATTTATTCGTACCTACAAAGATGTGTTAGGCATCCTGACTCCCTCTGGAATCAATGGTGGGAGCTCTTGTGTTGGCTAGGGGCATTCATTAATGGCCACTAAGTCAACAAATTCTTGCTATGTTCGACACTGACACAGTTATTCACATAGTAAGATTTATGCCATCGAGCGTTGAAGACTTGAAGACCTATGTTTGTAGCAGATGAAGCAGATTTCCTTTCATTGCTTTTTAGTTTGTTATGACTTGAGGACAAGTCAATAAATAAGTTTGGGGGGAGGAAAATGTAACTTATATATTTTGTATATCTTCCAAGCCTTATAGATTTTCAGCCATATTCAGCAGACTCATCAGATTCATCATCCAGCAGCAGAGGATCCAACAGCAGATACGAATTTCAGCCATGTTCAACAGACTCCTCAGATTCATCATCTAGTAGTAGAGGATCTAGCAGCCAATATGACAATACAGATCCATCTTTCATCCACAACTTGAAGAAGAAGTTTCAAATTAGAATTGCAGCATCTGAACATGCATGATTCATCCACTTCTGTAGGTAAGTAAGGTATGATGTTTTATAACCTTTAATCTTGAAATTCTTTCTAGATGCTAAAATGATGATATTTGAAAAATATTCCACTATTTCACTATTCCCTTCTCATTAAAAATTTCCAAAAACCATCAGTTGGGGAGGGGGGAGTTTCACACTTCATTTTTTTCCTTATTCATATTACATCTTAACCCACATAGTCTCCCCACAATAAAAACTACTACAAAATGATGAGCATATTAAATGACTTCTTAAAATGATTGATCTCAACAAAGTAAATAATGATTGTAAACACAAGAACCAATCATTAAAAAGAGATCTCAACAAAGTAAATAATGATTATAAACACAAGAACCAATCATTAAAAAGAGATCTCAACAAAGTAAATAATGATTGTAACACAAGAACCAATCATTAAAAGATGCAAATGCTTTTCAAAACAATTAAAAGTTATCCAAAGATGTGCAAAGTTAAAAGGAAGTCCATGATTGAAAGATGTTTGTTACACAAGAACCAAACATCTTGTAAAAGGAAGCTCATATAAGAAATAAATCAAATAAGTCATTGTAGTAGCTTGCATGAGGACATGCAAGAGCTTCAGTTGGGGAGTATGTTGGGCTTCAAAATGTCATACAAATATCATTCATTACCATACATTTTTCACCTATGTTTCCATTATATCACTCACTATTCACCACTTGTTGTGCCCTAAAACAACCCCCCATTTCATATCATTACTATTCCAAAACCATAATATGAAATGGGTCCCTTTTTAATTTCTGTTTTAAAATTGGTATCAATTAAAGTTCTATTTTCAAAGAGCCCTTTTCAATAAAACCAATCAAAAACCCCAACGTAAAACGATTTACCTTTATCATTGCGATAAAGCGATCGCAAGATCACATATCGCAATGGCAAAGGGAACACAACTTAGGGACATCTTGATTTCCGCCGAAGCGAAATCGCTATCGGATATCGGCAAAGCTTAAAGTAACACAATAAAAAACCCCTTGCTCCAATGCGATGCGAAAATCGACAATCGGCAATCGACAATCGACGATAATACTTAAATGCAAATAAGCTTCCTCTCGCCCCTATGTGATGCGATATCGCTATCGGCAATCGGCGACTTACCATGCCCACATTCTAAACTTCCCTACTCGCTACTCCCGACGTGATTTGATATCGCTATCGGTGATCCGGGATTCCAAATGGAACCAAAGCAATGACTTAGGATTTTCCCAACACCTGATTGCGAAAAGGGTAAAAGCACAGTTTTCAAAGTAAAAATCATAAAGGCAGTTTAATACGATTTATTCATAATTAAGGCAATATCTTTTGAAAAGCCGCTCATCCGCGTTCAACCGCAAAATCGCCCAAGACATGCTTCAAATAAATCATTCGGCCATTAACCGAAGCGACTGGTATTAATGAGATTGACAGGACTTAACGGCCATCTAAAGAAAACAGCAAGCTTGCGATCTATTCACAGATTTGATCCGAAAGCTGTCTTAAGTCAATCGATCACTATGAATGCATCAAGATATATATACCTCAGTCCATTCAATTCATGTTATTGTTGCCTGTATTACGCCTATCTTTCACTCTGTGCAGGATTCTTCCACAGAGACAGAGTTGAGTGGAATGGGAAAGAAGTCCAAAAAGACTACAATGCCTACTGCTTCGCCAGCCGCAGGGCAATCTGTTGTCGATTCAGGCAGCAAAAAGAAAGGGCTTATATCAGATACGACATGTCTGGGACTTACCCGAGCCACTTGGCAAGGAACATATAATTTGATTGAAGCCGAAGAGCCAAAGGTGACCAGGATACAAATCTCATGCGATAGTACCAGCAAATCTGAGGCCAATCTAAAAGACTTGGCCAACTCCTTTCTGCACAGAATAGTGGCCTCAGAGTAAATTCTCTCATATACGAATGTGGTAAGGTGGGAAACCCAAGAGATCCCAATTACCGACAGGATGTTTAGCACTGTGGATGGGAGGATTTTCGGTTCTTTTCGAGCCGCAGATCTAAGGCAAATGTATCACCTACCGGCAGAAGAGAAAAAGTATAACACGACATTTCTGGAGAAATTCCGAGTAGAGAACGAGACCGAGTCTGAACCAATTCGAGGCTGGAGACAAAATCCAGCAAAGCATGAATCCTCGGGTAAGTACTCAGTCGACTCTATGTGTTCTCCTTACTGCTGTGTTGGAATTATGTTATGTAGACTTTGGGGATTGCATGACTCCGCCAATTTTACCATACAAATGGTCCCCTTAATGGAGGCGGCATGTAGTGGTGAGATTATGGATTGGGCAGATATATTATCCGACAAGTTAGCCAAGGCCATTCTTAATTTCAGATTTAACTCTCGCGTCACAGAGAGGTTCATTCCGTCATTTTATTACAGTGCCTATGTGTTGGATGTCTTATGTTTTAATTCTGAGTTTCCTATGCTCGGATGGAGATGGACGTCGCAAGACCCCACACCCATCCACATATATCATCAAAAGTTGTGGAAGACCAACTACAAACATCACCTTTATCAAATCTGCAATGGTTTCATGTTGCCAATTTATTACTCCATTTTTGATAAGCCTGCCCCAAAGATTTCTGAACAAGCAGGGGTAGATTTGATCGCAATAGCAAGTTGGTTTGGAGAGGAGAAGTTTACCTACATTAGAGTTTTTTGCAGTTAGGCTAGGCCCCATGTGCTCCCACTTTACATCCCTAATAAGTTACTTTCTAGGGAAGTAGCTTATCAAATCAATGCTGATGGGGTTACTCAGACCCTGAAAAAGGCGAAAAAGCATGTTTGGCCCTCTTTTCCCTTACGAATTGGAATTTATACCCTGCATGATATCAAACATGCAGAGAAGGAAGCTGGGAAGATAAATTCGCTGACTCTGGCTACTCTGCCAAGCAGGCAGTATGATCCAAGGAAGATCGCTTACAATGCGCTCGACCAGGCCAAATTGGCCAAGGTCGAGCACAAAGAAGACAGATTCAAGGATTTGTTTGCATCGGCCGAATCGCTGTATAAAGTTAAATCGCTTGCCAGAAATGTATATAACGATGAGGGGCTAGCCGAATTTAATAGAATTAGAGAACAAAGTTTGCAAACTCTGCCTCTAGACCTATTAGCGACTACTCCAACGACAACAAAACCAAGCAAGCCTGAGCAGCGAAGTAATACGCCATCTCCTACTACATCAAAGCAGCAGGAGGAAGTGCATAATCAGAGGCAGGAAGAAACCCAGGAAAATGTGCAGCGACAGGAAGAAACCCAGGCGAAAGCCCAAGAAGAAAGCAGCTCAAAAGTTAATGATGATACACAAATTGATCCGAATTTGCTCCAGCAATGGCAGCAATTCAACTCAATCATCGACAACTTAGAGTGCTCGAAAGATGATGAGGTTTCTAAAGAGGGCGACACACAGGAAGCGACATCGAAACCGGTTTCGGGCGATTCCAGCGACCTACCCAAATCAAAAGAAACATAAATAATTCTTAAGGATCCATCAGGCGAAATCATTTTGCAAATTGAAGAGATTCCCCCTTTGGATGTATTTTATAGCCCTAAGCATAAAGCTATTGTAAAGCGATAGAGGAAAAGGAGAAGGGTTGATCAACCTTCTCTATTCCCTGAATTAACAGTAACAGACAATGTTGTGTGGAAAGAGGAATTTGAACCCTCTGATGACTTAACCAAGCTATCGCAATACGGTGGAGCGTATTCGGCGACGACCATTGATAAAGCGTCAAAGGTGAGCAGTTTATTGAAAGCGAAAGATCAAGACATCTTTTCGCTACAAGCGCAATTATCGGAAGTTCAGCAGAAGGAAGAGCAGGCGGAGCAGGAATTGCTAGTACAGCAGCAGACCAATCATCAGCTGACTAAACAATTACAAGAGGAAAAACAAAGGATTGACGAGAGCGCAATCCAAAGGCAAAGGGAGCTATCAGCAACATTGGAGCAATTAAGAATATCAACTGAGGGAACGATAAAAGCTAAAGATGAGCAAATAGCTCAATTATCAACTCAAATTGAGCAAATGAAAAGGCTCCCTCAGGTAGATGAATTCAAAGCAGAGGCGCTTCAATTAAATAAGGCATTGATTAATTAGGTTAAGCTCCTATGTTAGCAAATTACACAGGCAGAACCACTGTGCGAATTAGTAGCATCCATAAGAGAAAAGGTAGAAAAGGCAAGGACCAATTTGGATCAGGCCGAAGAAACACTGACAAATTTTCTAGAATGGCAAGATTCCGATCAAGGCCAGGCAACTGTTCTACCAAGAATTCTGGAATCGCACAAAGAAATATTATTCATAGAAAGGCAATCACAGTTAATGAAGGCAAAAAGAGCAATTTTTAGATGCAAAGCGACCACTAGTTATTTAGTTGAAATAGTAAATAATACACTTTATTTGTCTAATATGATTTCCCAACGTACTCCAGGCCAATTAATAGTGACAAAGATGTTGGAGCATTCATGCTACCCGGAGCTGGAGAAAAATGGAAGATTAATCGCAGGGATCAACAGTTTAACATGGGATGCCTATTGGTTCTTCTTAGTGAAGCTATATAGCCAAAGAGCTGCCTTAAAATGCCTTACAGATGCTATCAGGTATATCATACCCGACATTCAGGATGACACCTTTGCCGCCCAATTCAGCTTGCGCCTCAACAGACCGCCAGAAGTGGAGCCGATGCTTGCGATAAGCCAGCTCAGGTTTAAAGGCAAACAACCTGAGTCATGATTCACATCGGTGACTGCCAGATCGCCCCAAGGAGATAGATCGCATTTGCTGATGCCAATTTAGTAGGATTTTGTTTCATAGATTTTTTTTAGCTTAGTAGTATTTATAGACCCTTTCATGCATTTAGAAAGGGTAGTAAAGTTTTGTATATGACTTAAACCCTGAAGTTGCACTATTGTACTTTAGGGATATTCTTTTATGAAACTGGACCAATTATTCTGAATTTAATGAGGAAGGTTTTTATGCAAATGTGCACTATTGTCTTTGTTTAAAAGCATTTCTGTGTTGAAGGAGGAATTTTGAATAGTGATTGATATTTGGGATTGATTAGCAGCTCACATGGTACTATTATCTGCGTCTGTACTCATTCCTGTTATATGAATTGTTGTTTAAATCGCTCTCGCTATCATCGCTTATATATATATGTGCTTTTCGCAGCATCCTTTATGCATTCCACTATTGGTTGTCTATAGCATGCTTCTCTTTCAATCGTATATATGTATCAATGATATAAACAATGAATGCAGTCATTTTTATTAATCGCTTCATTTTGACTATTCATATGAAGTAATCTATGAATGATTGAATATCTCATGTTTATGTGACAGAGTCATCTATATGCCTGTTAGATAGATAAGGATTATTTAACGCTGCATTCCGAATGAATAAGTTGTTCCCCGGATTAGTATTAGTTTCCCTATTTTGTCAATAGAATAAGCTAGTCGCCTATTATAAAAAACAAACTATTCATCACCCTTTCATATCATCATCTTCCATAAAATCATCACCTGTGCGAAGTCAAACACCCACTTCACCACTACATATCGTTGTTCACCAAGGGACCTCATCTCAAACATCATAGTCTTTTCAGTCTGTACTTCCACCTCCCCCTCAAGCACCTGGAACACCACAAGAAATCGTTGATAATCCTAAAATGGCTCAAAGACCATGGAGAAGTCCTGGTGCAGTCACCATGCCCGCACCTTTACATCCGTTACCCGATTACCCCGAAAAATGGCTACCCAAATTCAATCCAGATGCTGGAACTTCAGCAGAAGAACACATAAACAATTTTATGTTGTCAGTCAATCTAAAGGGAGTTACTGAAGAAGATGTGGTAGTAAGATTGCTTCCCTATTCACTGCAAGGATCTGCAGGGTCTTGGTATTTTTCCTTGCCCTCTGGATCCATCACAAGTTGGAATATCTTCCAGGAACAATTTCTCACCAAATACGGCGATGACAGATCCTTAGCTACACTTTTCCATGACCTTTCCAATTTAAGGATCGAGTCAAGAGAACCCATTAAGGAGTTCAACTCCCGATTCAACAAACTCTTGAACAAAATCCCCACTGATGATAAGCCAAGCGAACAAGTTAGAAGCGAGTGGTATATCACTGCTTTACCTTCGAACAAAGCCATATTTGTGGATAGGGCTAAACAGCATACATTGGCCGAAAACATGAAGGAAGCACTCGCTGTGGAAAAAAGTGTAATCGCCTTAGAAAAGAAAACTGCCCTGGAAGAACGAAAATCTAAAAAAGTATCCTTTAAAGATGACTCGAAGAAAAAGATCACTAAGGATCCATATGACATGGAGGGCCTTCAGAAAGTCCTTAAAACCATGTCGAACGAAATGGTTGAGATCAAGAAACAAGTATCAGAATCCTCAACAAAGAAACCATTTAGGAATTTCAAGAAACCTGAGTCCAAGCCTCCAAATGTTATATCATAAGCAGACTCGGATCCTGAGGAAGAAGAAGAAGAAGAAATAGTTACACCATCAGAAGAAGAAGAAGAGGAAGTAGTTGAATGTCACGGGATGTGGGACTTTTTACACCCTAATTCCGATACTGACGCTGAGCAAGAAGCCTTTCCTGTCACTACAAGGAGTAAAGCTACTCCTGAACCTGTTCAAGCTAATCCAAAGAAAAGGAGTGTTGGAACCAATACTGCAAAGGAAAAGGTACCCGCAAGGAAGCCGGCCGCGACAGTATCTCAGAATTAGCCATCATCCTCCACTACACCTTCGTCATCTAAGACATTGGTAGTTTCGGATTTGATGGATTATAATATTGTCGATGACATGAAGAAAACTAAGGCAGAAATCACCATGTTTGAGCTTAGTAAATTAAAACATCAACACAAATTACTTCTCAAGGAACTTAACACTGTCCCTTCTTCACCTCTTCCCACCACTAAAGCTGCAAGTGACTCAGGACAACCATCTTCTGGTAGAGTTGAGACAACTGACACAATTCTGATTGGAGATAGATCAAACTCCCATACCCCTCCTTTCCTCTTAACTTATGAGATTTACAATCGAAATCTACACAACTGCTTAATTGATTCTGGGGCATCCTCAAATATAATGCCTGCTTCAGTTTGCTCCAAACTGAATATAGAACCCCAGAAGTCTTCTATTCACATTGTGCAGTTAGATAGAACTAAAGTTCAAGTTCTAGGGGAAATAAACTCTGTAACAATCAGGTTATCGACGGATCCAAGAATAGTCCAAAGGATTGATATTCTAGTCGCCGATATACCTGAATTCTATGGGTTGATTTTAAGCAGGGATTGGTCAGAAAAACTCCATGGGTATATCTCCACCGATTGGTCCCATATGTGGCTCCCCTATAAGGGCAAGCCCAATCAAATAAGGATCGATCGAGAGAAACATATGACCCACACGGTTACAGAATTTGAACAATAAAATCAACCAGTCGCGTTCAACAACAATATCCTAGGAAATTATTCTTCTGAGTCATTTTTCGGAAATTACATTGCCCAACCATCTCCTTTCTCAGTTAACAATTTCACATCACAAATTGAAAATTTTTCACAGACCGACAAGTCTAAATGTGTTAATGTTGCTGAGAATGTTGTAACAAGAATTATAGATAATTCATTATTTTGGTCTTTATATTTTGATGGATCTAAGTCCAATGAAGGGTCAGGAGCAGGATGCATTTTGGTCAGCCCGCAAGGAGAAAAAAAAATGTTGTCCTGTACATTAGAATTTGAATGCACCAATAACACAGCCGAGTATGAAGCATTAGTCCAAGGACTATACAAAGCGATCGGCCTCAAAGTTCAATACTTAAAAGTCTTTGGCGACCTTGAGATTATTGTTAAACAGGTAAGGAATACAATTCATTGTCTTTCGAATCATCTCAAGCATTATCAATCACTGGTACAAGAGCTCACATCTCAGTTTTTAGCATTCAATATTTCTTCCATTCCCAGGTCGCAAAATTCGGCAGCCGACTTGCTAGCCAATGTCGCTTCCAAGCTACTCCCTTCCGAAGACTATAGTCCAGATAGGTTTTCAGTAGAATTACTTTTTAGGCCATCCATTCCTGACAATATAACCAATTGGAGAGTTTTTAACCACGATGATGACATTTTACAATTTCAGACCTCCGAAAAATCCTATGACAATCAAATCATTGAGGAAGACGAGCACGATGTTCAAATGCAAGGTAAACATGAGGAAAACTCAATCCCTAAGCGCGTAGTGAAGCTTAAATACCTTTACGATATTAAAGACAGGTTTAAACCTGTGTCTAATACAAAGTTCCAGAGCTCTACCTTAAGGTTTGAATTAATAAACCTTGGCACCGAACAGAATCCTCAAAACATTAATTTAGGATTAGGACTTTCCATAGAGGAAAAAGAAGCATTCATTAGTCTGTTACGAAAGAATAAACATGTTTTCGCTTGGAAATATGACGATATAAAAACGTATGATACATCTATATTTAGCACACTATCCCGATGATTCCCGAACATAAACCAGTGCAACAAAAGTTGAGAAAAATACATCCAAACTTAGAGGGTCAAATAAAATTGGAACTCAATAAACTCTTGAAAGCTAAGATTATTTTTCCCGTACGACACTCAAACTGGGTCTCCAATATGGTACCAGTCAGAAATAAAAATGGCGACATAAGGATTTGTATTGATTTCAGAAATTTCAATAAGGAAAGTCTAAAAGATAATTTCCCATTACCCACTATGGAGCAGATACTCCAATCAGTGGCAGGTTTTGAGTTAATGTCCTTCCTGGACGGGTTTTCAGGGTATAACCAAATTTTGGTCCATCCCGATGACCGACTCAAAACCACATTCAGAACAAAGTGGGGAACATATGCATATCAAAAAATGCCTTTCGGGCTGATTAATGCAGGAGCCACTTTTCAAAGAGCTATGGATATCGCTTTGAAAGGGTTAATTAATAGAACAGTAGTTGTCTATTTAGATGACATTACTGTATTTTCTAAAGAGAGATCCAACCACTTGCATGATTTGAATCAAATCTTTAAGTGCTATAAGAAATACGGTATTTCTCTAAACCCTAAGAAATCCTTTTTCGCTCTTGATCAAGGTAAGCTCCTAGGCTTTATTGTATCTAAAGATGGCATCTATATTGATCCAGACAGGATTCAAGAAATCTCTGAAATCGCTTTTCCTCATAATAAGAAATCCATGCAGTCATTTTTAGGCCAAATCAATTTTGTAAAAAGATTCGTTCCAGATTTTTCTGAGATTATTTTACCACTTCAAACTATGATTAAGAAAAATTCAGTCTTTAAATGGGGATCGCCAGAAAAGGAAGCGTTTGAACTAATCAAACAATCAATAATCAATGCCCCAGCTCTAAATACTCCAAATTTTTCTAATCATTTTACATTGTATACCATCGCATCCGATTGCTCTTATGCCGCAGTACTTACACAAATCAACGATCACAATTTGGAAGCACCAATTTCATTCTATAGCTCAAATCTTCAAGGTGCAGAACTAAACTATTCTAAAGTAGAAAAACAAGCCTTTGCTGTATATAAAGTGGTTAAACATTACATACCTTTCCTTTTAAAAGCCCAAACAAAGGTTATAGTTCCTTTCTCATCAGTTAGGAAACTATTAATCCAAAGAGAACTAGGGGAAAAAAGGGAAAATTGGGTAACAACACTTCAAGAATATGACCTAGAGATCAAGCCAGCAAAGGTTGTTAGAGGCCAAGGCTTTTGCAGGTTATTGGCAGGAGCATCCAACATTCCAGAGTCAAGCGATACAAATCAATCTAAAACCATTAACCAGATAAGTATCATTGACTCTGAATCACAGTATGCTGATTTAATATTTTACTTAAAAAATGGATATGCACCTCCCAACCTGTCCTACAAAAACAAAAGAGCCATAAGATTGAAAGCTAAAAATTTTACCATTATTGATGATGTGCTTTTTAGGCAAAATTATGATTCCGTTTTATTAAAATGCCTTGAAAAACCGGAAGCACAAAGGGTCTTGCAGGAATTGCATGATGGACCAGCAGGAGGCCACTTTGGAGCTGATACCACAGCTCACAAAGTCATCCATGCTGGGTATTACTGGCCCACTCTGTTTAGAGATGCTCATGAATATGTAAGGAAATGCCAAAATTTTCAAACTTCAAGTGGAAGACAAAGGAAATCAGCCTTCCCTTTGCAACCGGTCAACATCGAACAACCATTTGAGCAATGGGGATTGGATATTATCGGAGAAATTGCCCTAAATTCTTCCAAACAGCATAAATATATCCTCACTGCTACTGATTACTTTACCAAGTGGGTTGAAGCGATTCTGTTAAAGACAACAAAATCTGAAGCCATTATTGAATTTATAGACCAATTCATCATTACCAGGTTTGGTGTCTCGAATGCTCTTGTTTTTGATAATGCATCTTACTTTTCAGGCAATGCTATGTTTGATTTCGCAATCAAAAGAGGATTCAAATTCAAATATTCTGCTAACTATTATCCTCAGGGCAATGGTTTGGCCGAATCTACAAACAAAAACCTTATCAAAATTATCAAGCGAACTATCGAACAGAATCATAAGAACTGGCACAAATCTTTAATATTTGCATTATGGGCTGACATGATAACACAAAAAGCTTCTATAGGTTCTTCCCCATTTAAACTTGTTTATGGGAAAGAAGTTGTACTACCAACAAATCTCATTCTTCCTTCTCTAGCCCTAGTTCAATTTATTGAAGAAAATCCTTCCTCTTCTTTACAGCTTCGACATGACCAAATTCTAAAATTAGAAGAAGAAAGAGAAAAAGCCAAAATCATTCATGCTAAACATCAGCAGATCATCAAGTCGTCATTTGATTCAATTTCATCTGGTTCTAAACAATTTCAAGTCGGTGATTTAGTCCTGAAATGGGACAAAGCCCATGAAGATAAAGGAAAACACACCAAGTTTCAGAAGATGTGGCTTGGACCGTTTTAGATCTGTGAAAAGATAGGCCATTCGACCTTCATGCTACAAGATTTATCAGGGTTGAGAGATTCTCTCCTTGTTAATGGTCTGATCTTAAAGAAATTATTCAATTGAGGAGGTAACCCCTTCTCCTTTCAATAGAATTTTTGTAGTTTGTAGCAACATTAGGAAATAAAACTGTAAGGCATCTTCTATTTGACCTTTGTTGTATTCAAAGAGTTTCTCAAAACAAGCAGTGCGATATTTACTTTTAAAATAAATAGAAGTCTTAAACAAAAGGAATGATTTCTAGGAAATTAGTTGTAATTGCATTCTGAAACTACACTACAATCCTAGTGAACCCCTCTCGAAGTTTATAAATCTTGTAAATATTTTTAGATTTTTCAAATTGGATACAAAAAGGTTATCAATATTAAAATAGGAGCTAATCCAAATTCAACATCTCCAACTCTTACCTTGTCATCCATTGTCTCTTAAGGAGGAAATTGTCTATCCCATTTACTCAAGTTCATGATTATTTTGGGTGTAATTCCAAGAATACTAGATACAAAAGTTAAGAGGTTTTATTACAAGCCTTCTTACCATGTTCATAGGGAAATAGTTTAGCTGACATTACCAATACTGCATACCAAAACAGGGTAATGGCTTCAATTGTAAGACAAGGGGTCTCATCACAAGCCAGCTTGTTCGGATAGATTACTACCAGTGAATGGCATTGTCACTTAACTGGCCACCACACCAGGGCAATGACTTTTTATCTTGAAAAATACCAAAAAAAAAAAATACATATTTTGAATTCATTCTGATAATCATGCTCTAAGGTGAATGGAACAATAGACAATGATATGGTTAAAAGGTATCCCTGCCGAAACTATGGACGTTTGATGGCAGCAGAGGCTCTACCTATGGCAAAGGAGTTAATTTTAATAGTTGATTTGGAAAAGTTTTCTGTTTTATCAATACCAACCAACAAACACCAATTTAAAATCTAGAATGTATCTATTTTTAACAAAAGAGGAAATTAGCAAAGAAAGTTTTGTTTTGTCTAGAATGCAACTATACCTAGTTATATTGGAATTTTTCCCTTTCGATAAAAATTTCTATTTTTGAAAAAGTTTAAGTATTTCTATACTTTTTAGAGATAACTGTTTCTTCCAGCGAATCGCCAATTGTTGTGCCCTACAACAACCCCCCATTTCATATCATTACTATTCCAAACCCATAATATGAAATGGGTCGCTTTTTAATTTTTGTTTTAAAATTGGTATCAATTAAAGTTCTATTTTCAAAGAGCCCTTTTCAATAAAACAAATCAAAAACCCCAACGTAAAACGATTTACCTTTATCATTGCAATAAAGTG
Source organism: Pinus taeda (assembly GCA_000404065.3). NCBI lineage: Eukaryota > Viridiplantae > Streptophyta > Pinopsida > Pinales > Pinaceae > Pinus > Pinus taeda. The sequence continues at coordinate 165,854 of APFE031707284.1, read as the reverse complement.
ATCGCAAGATCGCATATCACAATGACAAAGGGAACACAACTTAGGGACATCTTGATTTCTGCTGATGCGAAATTGCTATTGGATATCGGAAAAGCTTAAAGTAACACAATAAACAACACCTTGCTCTGATGCGATGTGAAAATCGGCAATCAGCAATCGACAATCGGCGATAATACTTAAACGCAAATAAGCTTCCTCTCGCCCCTATGCGATGCGATATCGCTATCGGCGATCGGCGACTTACCATGTCCACATTCTAAACTACCCTACTCGCTACTCTTGACGTGATGCGATATCGCTATCGGCGATCGGGGATTCCAAATGGAACCAAAGCAATGACTTAGGATTTTTCCCGACGCCTGATTGCGAAAAGGGTAAAAGCGTAGTTTTCAAAGTAAAAATCATCAAGGCAGTTTAATACGATTTATTCGTAATTAAGGCAATATCTTTTGAAAAGCCGCTCATTCGGGTTCAACCGCTAAATCGCCCAAGACATGCTTCAAATAAATCATTCGGCCATTAACTGAAGCGACTGGTATTAACGAGATTGACAGGCCTTAACGGCCATTTAATGAAAACAGCAAGCTTGCGATCTATTCACATATTTGATTCGAAAGTTGTCTTAAGTCAATCGATCACTATGAATGCATCAAGATATATATACCTCAGTCCATTCAATTCATGTTATTGTTGCCTGTATTATGCCTATCTTTCGCTCTGTGCAGGATTCTTCCACAGAGACAGAGTTGAGTGGAATAGGAAAGAAGTCCAAAAAGACTACAATGCCTACTGCTTCGCCAGCCGCAGGGCAATTTGTTGTCGATTCAGGCAGCAAAAAGAAAGGGCTTATATCAGATACGACATGTCTGGGACTTACCCGAGCCACTTTGAAAGGAACATATAATTTGATTGAAGCCAAAGAGCCAAAGGTGACCGGGATACAAATCTCATGCGATAGTACCAGAAAATCTGAGGCCAATCTAAAAGACTTGGCCAACTCCTTTCTGCACAGAATAGCGGCCCGTGAGAAAATTCTCCCATATACGGATGTGGTAAGGTGGGCAATCCAAGAGATCCCAATTACCGACAGGATGTTTAGCACTGCGGATGGGAGGATTTTCGATTCTTTTCAAGCTGCAGATCTATGGCAAATGTATCACCTACTAGCAGAAGAGAAAAAGTATAACACGACATTTCTGGAGAAATTTCGAGCAGAGAACGAGACCGAGTCCGAACCAATTCGAGGCTGGAGAAAAAATCCAGCAAAGCACAAGCAGGAATCCTTGGGTAAGTACTCAGTCGACTCTCTGTGTTCTCCTTACTACTATGCTGGAATTATGTTATGTAGACTATGGGGATTGCATGACTCCGCCAATTTTACCATACAAATGGTTCCCTTAATGGAGGCGGCATGTAGTGGCGAGATTATGGATTGGGCAGATATATTATCCGACAAGTTAGCCAAGGCCATTCTTAATTGCAGATTTAACTCTCGTGTCACAAAGAGGTTCATTCCGCCATTTTATTACAGTGTCTATGTGTTGGATGTCTTATGTTTTAATTTTGAGTTTCCTGTGCTCGGATGGAGATGGACGTCGCAAGACCCCACACCCATCCACATATATCATCAAAAGTTGTGGAAGACCAACTACAAACATCACCTTTATCAAAATCTGCAACGGTTTCATGTTGCCAATTTATTAATCCATTTTTTATAAGCTTACCCCTAAGATTTCTGAACAAGTAGGGGTAGATTTGACCACAGTAGCAAGTTGGTTTGGAGAGGAGAAGTTTACCTACATTAGAGTTTTTGGCAGTCAGGCCAGGCCCCATGTGCTCCCACTTTACATCCCTGATAAGTTACTTGCCAGGAAAGTAGCTTATCAAATCAATGCTAATGGGGTTACTCAGACCCTGAAAAAAGTGAAAAAGCATGTCTGGCCCTCTTTTCCCTTACGAATTGGAATTTATACCCTGCATGATATCAAACATGCAGAGAAGGAAGTTAGGAAGATAAATTCGCTGACTCTGGCTACTCTGCCAAGCAGGCAGTATGATCCAAGGAAAATCGCTTACAATGCGCTCGACCAGGCCAAATTGGCCAAGGTCAAGCACAAAGAAGATAGATTCGAGGATTTGTTTGCATCGGCTGAATCTTTGTATCAAGTTAAATCGCTTGCCAGAAATATATACAACGATGAGGGGCTAGCTGAATTTAACAGGATTAGAGAACAGAGGTTGCAAACTCTGCCTCTAGACCTATTAGCGACTACTCCAACGACAACAAAATCAAGCGAGCCTGAGCAGCGAAGTAATACACCACCTCCTACTACATCAAAGCAGCAGGAGGAAGTGCATAATCAAAGGCAGGAAGAAACCCAGGAAAATGTGGAGAGGCAGGATGAAACCCAGGCGAAAGCCCAAGAAGAGAGCAGCTCAAAAGTTAATGATGATACACAAATTGATCCGAATTTGCTCCAGCAATGGCAGCAATTCAACTCAATCATCGGCAACCTAGAGTGCTCGAAAGATGATGAGGTTTCTAAAGAAGGTGACACACAGGAAGCGACATCAAAACAGGTTTCGGGCGAAACCAGCGACCCACCCAAACCAAAAGAAACAGAAATAATTCCTAAGGATCCATCGGGCGAAATCATTTTGCAAATTGAAGAGATTCCCCCTTTGGATGTATTTTACAGTCCAAAGCATAAAGTTGTTGTAAAGCAACAGAGGAAAAGGAGAACGGTTGATCAACCTTCCCTATTCCCTGAATTAACAGTAACGGGCAATGTTGTATGGAAAGAGGAATTTAATCCCTCCGATGACTTAACCAAGCTATCACAATATGCTGGAGCATATTCGGCGGCAACCATTGATAAAGCATCGGAGGTGAGCAGTTTATTAAAAGCGAAAGATCAAGACATCGTTTCGCTACAGGCTCAATTATCGGAAATGCAGCAGAAGGCGGAGCAAGCGAAGCAAGAATTGCTAGTACAGCAGCAAAACAATGATCAGCTGACTAAGCAATTACAAGAGGAGAAACAGAGGATTGATGAAAGCGCAATCCAAAGGAAAAAGGAGCTATCGGCAGCATTGGAGCAATTAAGAATATCGACTGAGGGAACGATAAAAGCTAAAGATGAGCAAATCGCTCAATTGTCAACTCAAATTGAGCAAATGAAAAGGCTCCCTCAGGTAGATGAATTTAAAGCAGAGGCGCTTCAATTAAATAAGGCATTGATAAATCAGGTTAATCTCCTATGTCAGCAAATTACCCAGGCAGAGCCATTGTGCGAGTTGGTAGCATCCATAAGCGAAAAAGTAGAAAAGGCAAGAACCGATTTGGATCAGGCCGAAGAAACACTGACAAATTTTCTAGAATGGCAAGATTTTGATCAAGGCCAAGCGACTAATCTACCAAGAATTCTGGAATCACACAAAGAAATACTATTCACAAATGGCAATCACAGTTAATGAAGGAAGAAAGAGAGATATTTAGATGCAAAGCAACCACTGGTAATTTGGTTGAATTAGTAAATAATACGCTTTATTTGTCTAATATGATTTCCCAATGTACTCTAGGCCAATTAACAGCAACAAAGATGTTGGAGCATTCATGCTACCCGGAGCTGGAGAAAAATGGAAGATTAATCGCGGGGATCAACAATTTAACATGGGATGCCTAAAGGTTCTTCTTAGTGAAGCCATACAGCCAAAGAGCCACCTTAAAGTGCCTTACAGATGCTATCAGGTATATCATACCCGACATTCAGGATGCCACCTTTGCTGCCCAATTCAGCTTGCGCCTCAACAGACCGCCAGAAGTGGAGCCGATGCTTGCGATAAGCCAGCTCAGGTTTAAAGGCAAACAGCCTGAGTCATGATTTACATCGCCGACTGCCAGATCGCCCCAAGAAGATAGATCGCATTTACTGATGCCAATTTAGTAGGATTTTGTTTCATAGATTTTTTTTAGCTTAGTAGTATTTATAGACCCTTTCATGCATTTAGAAAGGGTTGTAAAGTTTTGTATATGACTTAAACCCTGAAGTTGCACTATTGTACTTCAGGGATATTCTTTTATGAAACTGGACCAATTATTCTGAATTTAATGAGGAAGGTTTTTATGAAAATGTGCACTACTGTCTTTCTTTAAAAGCATTTCTGTGTTGAAGGAGGAATTTTGAATAGCGATTGATATTTGGGATTGATCAGCAGCTCACATGGTACTATTATCTCCGTCTGTACTCATTCCTGTTATATGAATTGTTCTTTAAATTGCTCTTGCTATCATCGCTTATATATATATGTGCTTTTCGGAGCATCCTTTATGCATTCCACTATTGGTTGTCTATAGCATGCTTCTCTTTCAATTGTATATATGTATCGATGATATAAACAGTGAATGCAGTAATTTGTATTAATCGCCTCATTTCTACTATTCATATGAAGTAATCTCTGAATGATTGAATATCTCATGTTTATGTGATAGAGTCATCTATATGCTTGTTAGATAGATAAGGATTATTTAACGTTGCATTCCGAATGAATAAGTTGCTCCCGGGATTAGTATTAGTTTCCCTATTTTGTCAATAGAATAAGCTAGTCGCCTATCATCAAAAACAAACTATTCATCACCCATCCATCCCTTTTATTCATTATCGGGAAACTGGTCCCATTATCTCCAGTCGGAGCCACCATCCCAAACAGAAAAGGAGTTGTACTAAGGTCCGAACCGGGTGGTTATCCCCCAATGTTGTTGCAGCGATTTTCGAGGCCTCAACACCACCTTGTCACTCCATTTTACCTACTATTCACCATTAATGGGTCTCATTTATATTTTCCAAATATTATTTATTTTTAAGCATTTTTTAGAGAAATTCTTGATTAAATATTAGAAAATAATATATTTTACTTTATATATGGAAAGTGGGTTGTTTTTGTGACATGTGTAGGTTCCAAGGAAGCTTCCAAGACACCTTTATGTGGCCTGGAAGGATCAAATTCGAATTTGAGAGGATAAACCTCATGTAGAAGATGATGATCTCATGGAGAAGATCAAGGACAAAAGGGGGTTATGTGTCTAGATGGTTGAGAGATGTATGGAACTAAAAGAGAGATTAGTGGAACATCATTATGAGTTTGTTATCCCATTCCATTGTATAAATAGGAGTACAATCTCCTTCATTTGTAATCTTATAATCTTCATTTGTAATCTTAAGAAGTCGGTTTGTACATCATGATGGAGATTTTGAAATAAAGACTCATACTTTGATTTTGTTGCTTCTAAATTTGAGTTCCATTTGAATTGGTATGCTTGTGGAGTTATTGAGGGGCCCCATGGCCTCACTTGCATGCTTATGTTAGGTATAATTTAATTTATGTTTTTATTCATTTCTGGTTTGAATCAATGGTGATTGTGATATAGTAGGATTGTGAAGAAGGACAATTTGGACCTCCTTAGTTAGGATCCTCTTATTTTACATCTTCTGCATCATAAGTCATTGTTAATTAGTGCTCTTAGATTTATCTTCATGGAAGTAGTATTGTAGGGAAGGAAAACCTGGTTCTCCTAAGTTAGGAGCCACTTTCCTCATATATTACATAAATTAATTAGATTCTTGTTATATATTCTAATTGTTGGAAGAAATCTTAAAATCCATGTGTTCTTATAAGGGAACCATAAGATCTCCGACAAATTAGAAATCTTTCTAGATCTATATATTTTAGATAGGCACTTCTAAGTTTACCTTCCCTGGTTGACATTAAATTAAATTCTAATTTGCATCCGAATTTTAGACCCAACAAGGGCCTTAGGAATAAGTCCTTAATAGTGAGCAATAGCAGGTTGAGAATTGGATGAAGGAGCTCCAAAGGCTACTAAGATGCTAGCACATTCAGGAGGAGTTTTCTCTTTCTAGATTATCTTGGAAATTATTTTTTTATGGTCAAATACAAATTGGGCTTTCTGGTGGGATGTAGCTGAGCGAGTATGAGACCTTTTAAAAGATAGGGTTATGAATGATAATGAGGGGGGTGTGGAATCGAAAAGGTGATATGAATTAAATCATAATATACTTTTCTCACCTACAAGAAGGGTGCTCAATTTGTCGTACCCCAGGGGAAAAAAATCCTCCAATAAGATCCCTGGCAATGGCGCCAAAAGATGTAGTAGCTCCCAAAGACAACCTTGGATTTCTTACAAGACTAGTGTCTGGCTACATCTAAATTGGTGTGTCTCAAATGATTTACAAGAAACTGGAGACATCACTTATGTTCTATATATGTATATGTACATATATATATATTTATATAGATATAGGAAATGGGCTAGTTCATTTATCCAAATAATTAAAACATGGATTTCTGGTACTTCCTCACAACATTAGATCTCATAAATCTGCATCAAAATAGTGGAGGCTATGTAATTCAGGGGCTTACAGATGAATAAGGTTTTGTAGTGCATATGAGAGAGGACAAAGAGAAAGACAAACTCATCACATACAGCATAAGGCTTCAGTCATTCTACACTTAACACATAGAGATTGAGGCACTAAGGATTTATATACTTATTTGAGTTACAAGTAGAAATAATGGATGAAGGAGGGGCAGAATGTTGTGATTCATGTGTTGCATATTTAAAGAGATGATTTCAATAACCCACATAGGTATATGCATCTAGAATATTGAGACAAGTCAATCTGTGATATAATTACAGGCACTTGCATTCACATATCAATACAAATAAATCTATGAGGAAGCTTGAAACATTTTTAGCAGCTATAAATTGCATGAATACAAAGAGAAAAGATGAACATAAAATGATTTTTAACAGAGGGAACACATATTGTAATTATTGAAGGAAGAATTACCATTGTTTCCTTGATATTCTAAAAATATCTTTGTTACAAAGAAAAATAGTTTGAAAATAACACGTAGTCTTTTCTATAGAATTTCTTAACCTTTTCTAAGTCTTTCTTTCCCCCATTCATTTGGAGAGGGGAGCAAGAACATTCATTATAGAAAAATATCTCTAGCCTAGTCTGAACCATTGGGTCGACAAGATGTCTGAGTCAGAGATGGCTCTGTGGCCCAAAACATTATAGAATTGAAAGCCTCATTGAAACGAGGCACGTTATAGTACAACAAACAAATAAACATAAGATGTAAATTATATAAAAGTCTCCTTTCCCATCCTATGATCATCTCTACTATAGGAGTTTTTCTACTTAAGGTATGGCCCCCTGCACTGCTTCACCCACCTCTATCTTTTCTGCCTTTAATCCATTCGAAACTCGCTCTAAACCCGTGTCACAATGGGCTTCTTTTAGATCAGCCCATCTCGTGCTTTGAATGCACCACCTATTCCTCTTAAAAACATAGTTGTCGACCCATCACACTGTTTAAACCTTCGTCCTACACTATCAGTGCCTTGATGTGGGTGATATGTATTACAATGTAATAGCGCAGTCTCTCAAGCGTAGACCTTTTTCCTCTAAAATAAGGGAAATGGGAGCTTTTTATTTCCCCCTTAGCCCCCGTTTATTATAGCCCCTCATGTGGATTTTCTCATATGATTCGGGGTTGGAACTAGGGCCTTAGCCCTCAAGTGCTAAGGCCTTCAGACCCATGTTTGGGAGCCTTTCTCCATTGTATCACAAAATCCTACATATCGATGCTTAACCATGCCTTTTCCTTAAACTTCTTCCTCAGACACTTGCAGTCATCAATCTGTGGGATCGGGCCAACCTAAGATATTGCAATTGCACTATATGAGAGGGGGACCCTGTACCTTCTTCCATAGTGCAGGATGACAATCCAGACGTGGAATCCTCCTGAGGTAGAACAACTAAAACATATCACATCTAGGAGGGATTCCTGCATATCGCAATCACATGCACCTTTTCTTTAGCTTTTCCCCTTAACAACTATGATCTCCGATCTACGGGGTGACGCCATCACTGACACCTGTCATCATGTGAGTGGTGACACGTGGAACTAAGAAATGGCCCTATTTCACCCGTGAAAATGTTGAAAATGGGTGACACGTGTCATCTGCCACATCATCATCTACACTGCCACATCACTAATGATGATAGCTGCCATGTCTACTCTGAGGACCAATCAGAAGCCACCACATGGCCCCATGGAGGAGAGATAAAAAGGCCTACATGACCCTATTTTTGCAGGCATTTCCTTTGTTACTGAATTTTGGTCCTCCCTGATGATTTTAAAATAAATCACAATATTGCAATCTCACAAGGTTATTGGGGAGTAGCCCTTCTATTCTTGTGATCTTCGATAATGCGGGATTGCAGGATGCGGGATACCGCCACATGGAGGAGAGAGAGAGGGGTGGCGCACTCCTATTTTGTTCCTCATTTCCTTTGTTAATTCTTTTCGGCCTCCGCAGATAGTGTTATATTACATCGCACAATCAATGCTTTCAAGGGTTTTAGAGTGGTAGACCTTGGATCCGCCAGTATGCCAATATGTGAGATTGTGATATGTAGAACCTATTGTGACTATGGGACTGTGGGGTCAGCAAGATGTGGGATTGTGGGGTCACCGAGATGCAGGATACCACCACATGGAGGAGAGAGAAAAGGGGGCTACCCACTCCTATTTTGTTTCGCATTTCCTTTGTTAACCTTTTTGTCCCTCCCCGGACGATTTCACCCTATATCGCAAGATCAGGCCCCACAAGTTTTGGAGTTTGCTATGACTGTGGGACTGCCGATTTGTGGGATCCGGGATGGTGAGACACCCTCATACTTAGCCATTTTCTTGGTTTTTTTGGATTTCCAAAGGCAATCTTCAACAGGCTCTAACTTCTGATTCAAGAGTCCTTTCTTAGACTTCTATATACCATTGGAATGATATTTCGAAGCACTAGGCACTAGATAGGGTCCAATTAAGCTCTAATATCTTCTATGGCTTGCGAAATTGGCTCCAAAATTCACTTCTCTTGGGAAACCTTGACCAATTGAAACCCACAATGGAGTGAGTGACAACATTGGCTCTAACTGGGGACAATGCCTTGTTGGAAAGGTGTTGAGGACTTGCAGACTAGTAGCCTTTCCTTCCATTGGGCATGGATTTATTCTTAAACAAAATATAATTCTATGAAAAAGGACTTTTTTATAATAAACTAAAAAATTCAAATAACAATTTAAACACACACACCGGATATTTACAATGAGTAAGAGACAAATATCTCTAGTTTTGAAAATAAAATTTTAGGAACTAACCATTTACAGGCAGTTCCAGCAGTTCACCATCCAAGTTTTCAAGCATGTAAGTGTTACTTCCCCTTTCTTTTGCAATATTGAAGGGGACAAACCATAGCGGAAAAGTTCCCATGTTTTTCTTTGTCTTCCTTTCAGACATCCCATTTGGGAAATAAATACCCTTGCTCAAGAGGTTTTTCCTTAGCTTTCTTGTCAAACAGATATTTCATCCTTTGCTAGTAGTTTGCAAATTTGTTCCCCACCTGCTCTCTTTTCTCGTGAAGCTCCACCAACTGATTTATCCTTCTAGTAAAGGAGCTTGTCTCTTCCTCGACTTCTTGTAGCAACTTAGCAACTGGCATTGCAAGTTGGATCGGGAAGTCGACAACCTTGCCATATACTAGCTCAAAAGGTCATTTCCCAGTGGATCGTTTGGGCATTACACAGTTAGCCCACAGAGAAAGCTTCAATTGTGAGTCCTAGTTCCTTTGATTTTCAGTGATCATCTTCTTTATAAACCTCACCACAATTTTTTTAGAAGACCCATTCAAGCCATTCCCTTGAGGGTATTATGTAGTGGAGTGTCCAATAATGATACTGAATTTGTGTCAGAAGTTGGTGAACTTGGAAAATTTGAAGACTTGTGCATTATCAATGATGATTTTAAAAGGACACCGAAAATGGGATAGTATGTTCTCCTCCAAGAATTTTATTGCCACTAGGTTAGTAGCATTTTTGGCTAGGATAGCCTCTACCCACTTGGTGAAATAGTCAGTGGCTATTAAAATCCATTTATGTTGGCCACTAGAAGGTGGGTTTATTTCTCCAATGAAGTCCAATCCCCACTATCTAAAAGGATCCTCTACGTGCACCAGAATCAAGGGGAGAGGAGAAAACTTCTGTCTTTTAGCAAACAATTAGCATTTCTGGCATGACCTGACCTAAGAATAAAAATCTCCAAACAATGTGGGCTAGTAGAATCCCATCTTAAGGATTTTTTGTGTTGTTGTATTTTAACTGTAATGTCCTCCATAGATTCCCCCATTGAAATCCTTGATCACTTCATGGGTTTCTCCCTCAACCAAACATAGTAGTAATGCCCCCACGGGGTCCATCTAGTAGAGCAGTTTGTTGGATATAATGTATTTATGTGCTTGCAATCTTATACATCAATATTTAGATCTATCCAATCCCAACTGGAATATTAAGAATAAGAGCTAGTGAACAATGTTCTTGTACTTGAGTGATCCCTCATATTTGGCATAGATCTTTTGCTCAACTATTTTAATTATGCTTTGGTGGTCCTTCGGCATGCCTTCCTTTATTATCAGGTTTATCCATAGAGATTGGCAGTTGGATTCATATAAAATCTTTGCCAACCCCTAGCCTTTGATGAGCTTGGTAGGATTTATTTCTAGCTCATATTCTTGTATTTTAGCTATCCATATGCCCCTCTTTCCTAAATTGTCTCGCTGCACTAGGATGTCATTGACTGCAGTCATTTCGACAAACATTGTGATTCATTATTGCAACACATACATGCAGAATGAACTGAGCGCCTTGACCATTGCATATGTATGTTTCTCCAATATGTTGTATTTTAGCTCAGCATCCCTTAGGACTTGGCTGAAAAAGGTAATGGGATGCTTGTAACCTTCTTTATTTTTCTGTAACAACACAACAACACTAGTATGTGAATAGGCAAAATAAAATATGTAAAAAGGCATGAAATAGTCAGGGTTGACTAGCACTGGGGCCTCAACCAAAGCTTCTTTTATCCTAGTGAAATAATCACGGGGGACAGAGCTCCACTTCACTACATTCTCCTTCCTGAGCATGCCTGTGATACCTTTGACTATCTCAGCACAATTGGGTATGAATCGCCTTAAGAAATTTATCCTCCCCAAAAATGCTTGCACTTCTTTCTTGTTTGTAGGCAAGGGAATAAGGCTAATGGCTTTGACTCATTCAGGATCATTATTTTCTCCTTCCTGTGCTACTATATGTGCAAGCAACTTCCCCTCACTCAGGGGAATCTGAGATTTCTTAGGATAGAGAGAGAGGCCATACCTCCTTCACTTCTCGAAGGTAAGATTTAAATGGAGGATATTCTCTTCATCAGCCTTATAAAAGACTGTGATGTTGTCTAAGTAGACCACCACAAATATATCTTGCTCGCTTATGAAATCTACGTCCATAGCTCTCCGAAATGTGGCCCCTACATTTATCAACCCGAATGGCATGCAGGAATACATGAATGTTCCCCATAGGGTGGTGAAAGTAGTCTTTTTCTAGTCCTTAGGGTGGATTGCCACTTGGTTATATCCAGAGAATCCTTCCATCATGGACATTCTGGCTACACCCACTATCTTTTGCAATATATTATACATCTTGGGTAGAGGGTAGTTATCTTTTACAGACACCCTAATTAAATTCTGGAAGTCCACACATAGCCTTATCTCTCCATTCTTATTTCGGACAAGGACCAAATTATCTAGCCATTGAGAGTATCTTAAATGTACGATGATCTTAGCCTATAGTAGCTTCCTTACCTCCTTTTCAATGGAGGGGAGTAAGAGTGGATTTATCTGTCTGAGTTTCCATTTTCATGGCTTTATCCCACTCTTCAAAGGAATCTTATGCTAAATAATATTAGTATCAGATGATTTAAAATCATCAAAAGTCCAAGCAAATACATCCTTGTAAGTTTTGAATAGATCAAAATACCAATGTTTGTATTGCAAGGGGATTCCTTTGAAAAACCTGATTCTCTAGGGTTCCCCCTCTGATCCAATGTTGCAATCTTCAACTTGATCATACTTCTCTAGGGAAACATTTTTGGAAACTATGTCGTCTCTATTGAAAAGTATTTCCAGTGGAACAAGTCCATGAGGGATGTTGTTCCCTTTTAGTTGCAATTTTTTTCCCAGCCACTAAGTCTTTCCACAAAGTGGCTTCTAGTTCTTCTTGTTATTCTTCTTGATCGATGGTGGAGTGGGAAAACTCACCAATGATTTATATGAATATTTTCACCTACTCATCATCTTCGAATACCTGCCATTGTTTGAAATTATCAGGTATTGAAGGCCTATGTCTAACTTCTATCTCATATTTGAGGAGTGGATTCTGTGGAGGCCGAAAAGTTTTTGCAGCTACCGCAAGAGAGTCAGCCATCCTATTTTATTCCCTCAGTAGGAAATGGATGTTAAAGTAGAGGAAGAAATTGTTTATTAAGTCCCACACTTCATTTCAGTACATCCTCAACTTGGGGTGTTTGGCTTGGCATTAGTCTTGGATCTACCTTACGACTAGTTCAGACTCTCTATAGACCAATAGAAATTCAATGTTCATATTTCTTTTCATTTGTAACCCCAAGAGAAATTCTTCGTACTCCGCCACATTTTTGGTCACCTCAAACTTGAGCTTGAATGAGAGGGGTATCATGCTGCCTTCCTAAGATACCAACAATATTATAGCTCCATTTCCATCTTTTGAGCTTTCTCCATCGAAGTACAATTTCCATACTTCGTTTTCATTTTCTCACAAGTGCTCTAACTTCCATGAGTACTAAGGTTTTTTCTAGGAAGGTGTCATCCTATTCTAGGAATAGACAAGAGATGTTATGAAACCAGCTCAAGAAAAGATAGAAAAAATAGATCAACGCCTTAGAATTCGGCCTCTTCGAGGGGGAAACCTCCTTTACATTACATAAATGAACAATTCTTGGATGATACAAATGAAAATACCTCCTTTCTACATATAGGATTCTAAGGGGTCATTATATAATCAGAGCCTACATAACAATAATAATGTAAGGGCACAATAATAACAATAGTGGGCTTCTATGGGGCACAATAGTAACAATATGGGCACTACATGGGTACATCAATATAATAAGGGGGTTGTACTACTAATAATAAGTGGTTATACTAGTAGTATAGGGGCCTAACATGCCCCTCTCCTTCAAAAAGTGTTGTCCTCAACGCTTGAGTAGTTCTTGATGCTTCTGTATAAACTTCTTGTCCTCCGATGTGGAATCTTTAGTGGGTAAGTTCTTCCACTTGATGAGATACTTTGAAATTGATTGATTTTGCAGCTGTCAGGTTCTTGCTTCTGTGAATGCCTCGGGTTCCAATATGATTTTTCCTTCCTCTTCAATTTCTGGCAATATTGTTTGAATTGGGATCTTTTGCAACTTTTGAATAAGTGGCCATACTTCTTCATCCTTCTTCGATTCATCCC
>APFE031707284.1:116380-151647 GCA_000404065.3 Pinus taeda | reverse complement strand
CTATACCAAACGGATAAGGAGCTGCCAACCAAGGTTCGGACCGGGTGGGTATCCCCCTTGTTGTCGACCCGATTTTTGGGGCTTCAACAACTAGTAGTATAGGGGCCTAACATGCCCCTCTCCTTCAAAAAGTGTTGTCCTCAACGCTTGAGTAGTTCTTGATGCTTATGTATAAACTTCTTGTCCTCCAATGTGGAATCTTCAATGGGTAAGTTCTTCCACTTGATGAGATACTCTGAAATTGATTGATTTCGTAGCTGTCGGGCTCTTGTTTCTGTGACTGCTCCAGGTTCCAATATGATTTTTCCTTCCTCTTCAATTTCTGGCAATATTGTTTGAATTGGGATCTTTTGCAACTTTTGAATAAGTGGCCATACTTCTTCATCCTTCTTCAATTCATCCCTTGCTTCGTTTATCCAATATGGTTGGATAATAGAAATAGAATAAAACAATGCTTCCACATCCTCATCCTTTCTTGAGAGTGCATCTGCAACAACAAAATTTTGCTTCCATTTTCTATAGATGATGTCAAATTCATAACCCAACATATTTGTGACACATTTTTTCTATTCTTCTAAATATAATAGTTGTTCTAAAAAGTATTTAAGACTATCATGATCCATTTTTACCATGAAGTGTCTTCCCATTCGGTAAGGTCGCCATTTTTTAAGTGCATGTAGTACTGCCAACATTTCCTTCTCACACATAGCTTGCTTGAGATGTAGCAGTAAAAATACCCAATCACCTACATCAAACAAAATTTCACTATGATGTTGATCTACCTGTTGTTTCATTTGATTTTGCACCAAAGTGGAATTATCCTTTAAAAGTTGGAGAAATTGTTGTTGATGTATGATGTGATCTTTCACCACTTGAACCTTTTTCTCCTTGATATGTCCCTCTACCTTTAGAGTTTGAGGAGTGATAATTTATTCTAATCCTTTACAAGATATGGTCAGATTCATTTCTTGATGCTCGATGTGATCTTTCACTTCTCGAACATTTTTCTTCTTGATATGTCCTTCTATCTCGATAGTTTGAGCAACGGTAATTCCTGCCAATGCTTTACAAGATATGGTCTGATTCATTTCTTCTATCTCTGGGGTTGGATCCTGGCGTATATCCTCTTCTTTTGATGTTTCTTGATCCTTTTCTTCCTCCTCTTCATACTCTATGTAAAATAATTTCTTCTCAACACACTTATGACCTTTAGTGCATTTGCTATAACAATTGTAACAAAGCCCTTTTTCTCTTTTTTCTTCCAATTGTTGGGGTGTAACCCTTGTAGGTTGTGGAAGGCTAGGAGAAACAACACTTTCATCTTCATAGCTGTGAGGGGTAGAATTCATTGTTGCCATAATTTTACTTTCTAGTATGTCACAAAGCCCTTTTACTCTTTCTAATTGTTGTGGTGTTTCTCTAAATAAGGTGTTGCTCTTTGTATCCTCATAATGTGCTATCATTTCCTCTGTGAGAATTGACCACCTAACAAGTCGTTTACAAGAAAAAATCCCTTTATACCATAAAAATTGATCTGGTTCTAAATATGAAGATGCAATACATACCTTTCGTAATAGTGGTACACAATGTAGATCAAAATATTGCTCCATATAAAGTATCCAATTTATCGGATCCTTCCCATCAAACTTCCTCATCTTGTTTTTTCTTGATTTTAGGAGCTTAATCTTGAAACGACTGTAACTTTGTACTTTCAGATATTTAAGTTCTAAAATTGTGATCTGCAGTAGCCCTCTGTGTCCTCTTTCCAATTCCACCAGTCTGACCCGAATTAGATTCTCCAATGAAGAGTTATGCCAAATCTCCCACAGTGACTTGATTATAGACTAGTTTAGTAGAGTGAACTTGTACGACATGCCATGAGTCACTGTTTCAACCTTTAGCTCTGAAAAATATATGAAAGAAACTACAGTCCATCCTCTTTCTTTACCTTCTTATGAAATTTCAATCCAATGCTCAGAGAAAAATTTATGACGATTTTCCCCAGGTCACTCGTTTGGAATGTAATTTAGGATTCTGCGAAAAGAACAAATTCCTCAGATCATATCTCTGCAAATATAGCGCGAAAAGTTATGAAATTTGGACCCAAGATTTAGCGCGATGCCTTCTCAAATGGGTTTTCTTTTTCAACTTTGGAAACGTCACAGAAAAACGTTATCATGAAAATGCCACAATGACCTGTTAGGAGCAGCGAAACCCTAAAATCCAAAGGCTCTGATACCAAATGTTATGAAACCAACTCAAGAAAAGATAGATCAACGCCTTAGAATTCAGCCTCTTCGAGGGGGAAACCTCATTTACATTACATAAATGAACAATTCTTGTATGATACAAATGAAAAGACCTCCTTTCTAACATATAGGAGTCTAAGGGGTCATTATATAATCAGAGCCTACATAACAATAATAATGTAAGGGCACAATAATAACAATAGTGGGCTTCTATGGGGCACAATAGTAACAGTATGAGCACTACATGGGTACATCAATATAATAAGGGGGTTTGTACTAATAATAATAAGGGGTTACACTAGTAGTATAGGGGCCTAACAAGAGATGTCGTTATCTTTCCCAAGCACTAGGGAGTTTTCTGAGCCTTTGGTTGGGGTTACAATTTTCACAAATCTAGATTATCTATACAATCTCCTTTTCTCACCTCCAAAAGTGGGAATGGTGACATATGTCAGATCTAGCTTGATAGAGCCACCCGTCTCAGAACCCCAAGATCTAGATAAGAGCATTCCAAAATGAGGAGGTATATCAGCCATCACTGTATGAATTACCACACGTTTGGTTGGGATTTCAGCAAGGTTCACCACTAGATCCTTTATCATGCCTAAACGCTTGACTCTCTTGGAGTCAAAGGAGTACAGGTCTTTGTATGGTCTGGTGATCTCTAAACCAGTTGTTCCGTTACTGATAGTGACATGAGGTTGTGTGAGGCCCTGGAATCTAGCTTGAAATTATACAACAATAGGTCATGGATCACCAAACTAACATAGAAAGGCATAGTAGAAGGGTCTGACTCTTCCACATGTGACCCGAAAATAAACATGGCCCTCTCCTCTTGGAGGTTCAAACTATATTGGGTTGGTGCTAAGGTGACTGGATGCATGAATTGAGAGACCTAAGCTTTGTAGTTAGGCTATTTTAGAAGCTTTTGTCAGAGGAACATGAATTTTTACCCTTTCAAGCTCCTTCTAGAGATTGATTGTGGGTTGGGCCTTTTCTGTATCTCCTTGCTCTATTCTTTCTCCCTTCCCACTGGCAGTTTTCAGCAGAACATGTGCCTCCTTTTCTATGTGCCCCTTAGGACCATTTCTCTCCTTATTTGCAGAGACTCCTATCTTGGGTGGGTCAGGATGGAGCTTACCTTTCCCTTTGTCTAGTGCTAGAGGAACCACTTGGGGAACAACTTCCCCTTGCTATTATGGTTCTCTCATCTTCTTTTTTGAAGATCTTAGATTATACATACATTGGGGATGTGTTTGCATAAACTCTGCAAGCTATTTGCAATAATAATCCATATCTTCCTCATCTGTCATTGCTTCGTTATGATGATTGGCCTCCTGGTGAGCCATATTCTCATTTTCCTCTTCCGCAAAACTAGAATATATATTTCCCAACATCTCCTATTTATCCCATGATTTTTCATTGGAACCATCTTCCAAGTATAAGGGATGAGGAATCTGATCAATATTCTCCTTTCTTTCCCTTGGAAGTAGTTGCAGTGGAGGGCTTGTATATTGCGGGTTATAGCCCTCATTGTTGACTTGAGCATTCTATATAGAGAGGTTCTTGTTCTCAATTTCCAGCTTTCCAACATTTTGTGATAGACCCTTGATGAGTCTATCCATATCATCCCACTTCGGTTCTGATGATTCCCTCTCTTGACCAGAGGAGGACGCCTCTTCTTTCCCTCTTTTGGGTTAAGTAGCTCCTTGCTTTGCCCTCGACTTCCCTACTGAGTCCAGATTTGCTTCCACTTCAAGAGCATCAATTTGAAGTTGGTAAAGCCAATGTCAGACTCAAAGGATCCCAATAAAACCACATGAGTTGCAACTGGGGGAGGCTTTATGTCAGTTGGCAGGTTATTGAACTGCTTATTGAACCTTTTGATAAATTCTAAAGTATCCTCCTTCATATATTTTCTTGTTGCATTAAACTCAGTGAGGAGGTACTCATGATTCCTCTTTTCTCCCCATTTCTGGGTGAAAGCATTTTCAAGTTGCTCCCATGTAGTGATGGAGGCATTGGGTAGGGATTTGAACCATTTTCTAGCCTCTCCATTGAGGGATTTTACGAAAAGTTTCATGACCACATCCAACTGTTCCATATTTATGTTCTTAGAAATAGAATTTAAGGTTTCAATGTGACTTTGTGCCATGTTATCATCTTCCACATTGAATCTAGGTAGAAGCTTTACGTAATGTTGGGGCATGACACTTAATGGGATGCGGTAGATCAAAGAGGTGCATCCTTTTTTAACAAAAAGCCTGGAAGAGCCATTTGGATTAGTGGAGGGGTATTAAAATTTTCTTGAGGAAATGGGGTCAATACCACATTGTTTAGAGGGGAAGGAGGGTATGTCATAACCTTAGGAGTGAGTCCTGAATAGTGAGTAGCAACAGGATCATAACTAGATGAGGGAACTTCAAAGGGTGATGAGATGGTAACACAATCAGGGGGAGTTTTCTCTTTCGAGATTTTCTTGGAAATTAATTTTTCAGAGTCAGATACGAGTGGGGATTTCTGCTGGGATGTATCTAGGAAAGTATGAGGCCTTTTAAAACCTAAGGTTATGAATGATAATGAGAGGTGTGTGAAGTCGCCAAGGTGATATGAATGCAATCATAACAGACTTTTCTCACCTACATGAAGGGTGCTCAATTTTTCGTATCCCGGGGGAAAAAACCCTTCAATAACATCCCAAGCAACGATGCCAAAAGATGTTGTAGCTCCCTGAGGTAGCCTTGGATTACTTACAAGACCAGTGCATGGGAAAATTTAATTGGTGTGTCTCAAATGATTTACAGGAAACTAGAGACATCACTTATGTTCTATAAATACACACACACACACAAATATATATAGGAAATGGGATGGTTCATTTATCCAAAGAAATAAAACATGGATTTATGGTACTTCCTAACAACATCAAATCTCAGAAATATACATGAAAATAGCGGAGGACGAGTAATTCAAGGGATTATAGCTTAATAAGCTTTTGGAAAGCATATGAGAGAGGAAAAATATAAAGAGAAACTCATTAGATAGAGCATACGGCTTCAAACATTCTACAGTTAACACATAGAGCTTGAGGCATTAAGGATTTCTATACTTATTTGAGTTACAAGCAGAAATAATGGGTGAAGCAGTGGAAGAATGCTATGATTCATGTGTTGCAAATTGAAAGAGATGATTTTAATAACCCACAAAGGTATATGCATCTACAGTATTGAGACAAGTGAATCTGTGATATAATTACAAGCACTTGCATTCACATATCAATACAAATAAATCTAGAGGAAGCTTGAAACATTTCTAGCATCTATAATTTGCATGAATACGGAGAAGAAAGATGAACATAAAATGAGATTTAATAGAGGGAACACATAATGTAATTCTTGAAGGGGGAATCAACATTGTTTTCTTGATACTTTGCAAAGATTTGTGTTACAAAGAAAAATAGTTTGAAAATAGGATGTAGTCTTTTCTATATAATTTCTGAACCTTTTCTAAGTCTTCCTTTCCCCTATTTATCTGGAAAGGGGAGCAATAACATTCATTACAAAAAATATATCTAGCCCATTCTCAGTTGTTGGGTAGTTGTCTCAATCAGAGATGGCTCTATAACCCAAAACATTACAGAATTAAAAGCCTCATTGAAAGGAGGCACGTTACAATACAACAATTACATAAACATAAGATGTAAACTATACAAATATCTCCTTTCCCATCCTGTGGTTGTCTCTGTTGCATGAGTTGTTATACTTAAGGTATGGCCTCTTGCACTGCTTCACCCACCTCTATATTTCCAACCTTTAATTCATTCGACGCTAGCTCTCGGACCCGTGTCACAATGTGTTTCTTCTAGATCATCGCATCCCATTCTTTGAATACACCACCTGTTACTCTTAAAACCATAACTGCCGACCCATCACACCCTTTAAACCTCTATCTTGCACTATCAGTGCCTTGACTTGGTGGGTGATATGTATTATAGTGTAACAATGCAATCTCTCAGGTGTTTGTCTTTTTCCTCTAAAATAGGCGAAACAGGCACTTTTGATTTCCCCCTTAGCCCCCCTTCATTATAGCCCCTCGTGTGGCTTTATTCATATGACCAGAGGTTGGAACTAGGGGCTTAGCCCTTAGGCCATAATGCCTTCAAACCCATGTCTCGAAACCTTTTCCATTGTATTGCAAAATCCTGCATATCAACACTTTACCATGATTTTTCCTTAAGCTTCTTCCTCACACACTTGCAATCGCCAATTTGTGGAATCGAGTCCACCTAATATATCACAAATGCACTGCAAGAGGGGGGACACTTTACCTTTTTCCACAGCACAGGATGACAGTCCTGACGCAAAATCGTCTTGAGGTAGAACCACTAAAACATATTGCATTTGGGAAGGATTCTCGCATATCACAATCACAGGCACCTTTCCTTTAGATTTTCCCCTTAACAGTTATGATCGCCGATCTGCGGGGTGACATCATCACTACCACGTGTGACCCTATGAGTGGTGACCCATGGCACCTGGAAATGGCCCCATTTCACCCTTGAAAACACTAAAACTAGGTGACACGTGTCATCTTCCACATCATCATCTATACTACCACTTCGCTGATGGTGATAGCAATCATGTATGCTCTGAGGACCAATCAGAGGCTGCCACATAGGCCCCTAGAAAAGAGAGAAAAAGGCGTGCTCAACCCTGTTTTTGCAGGAATTTCCTTTGTTAGTGAACTTCAGTCCTCCCCAGTGATTTTGCAATAAATCGCAATCTCACAAAGTTATTGGGGGAGTAGCCCCTCTGTTCTTAGGATCACTAATAATGTGGGATTTTGGGATCTAGGATACCGCCACTTGGACAAGAGAGAGAGGGGCAGCCAACTCCTGTTTTTTCCTTCATTTCCTTTGTTAATTTTTTTCAGCCTCCCCCAATGATGTTACACTACATCGCACAATCGGCCCCTGCAAGGTTTTTAGAGTGGTATCCCTTGGATCTGTTGGTATGCTAATATGTAGGATTGCATTATGTAGGGCCTATTGTGATTGCGACATTGTGAGGTTGCCAAGATTTGGGATTACAAGGTTGGCGAGATGCAGGATACTGCCACATGAAGGAGAGAGAAAGGGGGGCCACCCACTCTGGTTTTGTTCTACATTTTCTTTGTTAACCTTTTTGGCCCTCCCCTGATGATTTCAAACTATATCATAAGATTTCCCCCCCAAGTTTTGGAGTTTACTATGACTAGTGGACTACCGATTTGCGGGATGCCCTCATACTTAGCCATTTTCTTGCTTTTCTGGGATTCCCAAAGGCAATATTAAATAGGCTCTAACTTCTGATCTAGGAGTCCTTTTTTGGACTTCTATATACCATTCGAAAGCTCTTTTTGAGCCCTAAGCAATGGGGAAGGTCTGATTAAGCTTTGATATCTTATATGGGCTAGGAAAGTGGCTGCAAACTTCACTACTCTTGGGAAACCTTGACCAATTGAAACCCATAATGCAGTGAGTGACAAAATTCATCTTATAATTCACTTATTAATGAGGTTGAATTAGTTGGGGTGGTTTCTTGTCGTTGGATGCTTTTCTTAGAGAGGTACATGAAGAAATTGAAATATTTTGTTCGACAAAAGGTGAAACCTTAGGGGTATATGGTAGAGGGGTTCATATCATATGATCCTTTTTATTATTCAAGTGAGTATGTCAAGAATGTCAAAAACCCACCAAGGGTGATAATTTGGGACAATGAAAGGGATGAAGACAAAAGAGAAGGGGAGGTTCTTGAAATGAATGGAGAAAGGAATGTGATAAAGAGTAACTAACTTATCATTTTTTAAATTTCTACACAATAAATATTCACACTTAGCCTAATAATATATGGTTTGATTTCATACATATTATATATGTTAGTTTGATTTCATTAATGATTTCAAAAATTGAATCCGTCAACAAGTTCATTATTTACAATTGGGAAGCGACATAGTCGTGGCTTGCATTGTACAAACAAAATAGGAGGAAATGGGATAATGATAGGAAATAATTCAAATGGTTGAATGGTAGAATCATGTCTGATCCTCATCATTTAAAATAAAATATGACAATGGTATGCCCTAATATTTAGGTCGCTGACAAAGTCAGAGAGAAATATGATGTATCTGGTTGTTACCTATGTGTTGAACATCATGAATTAAACAAAGTAATTCGGTGCAACAATTTTGTAATAATATATTTGTATACATTTTTAACTTCATAGTGAACCTTTGATTTGTAACATCTATATTTTATATTTAATTATGTTCAGCTTATTAGAAACATTCCACTGTGATGTTTTCACTTTTCATTATGATGTTTTCATTGTTGTCCTGTCTATGTGGGCATATGGACATCATTTTTGCATGGGGGATTTCGATGATGGACACATGACATAAGACTGTGGAGTGGAATTCGAGTTCGACCAATCTAATCATGCTAGCCACAGTGATGAAAACCTAATAAAGGGGACATTAGGTTATGTCGAAAAGATACAAGAGATCATTGAAGTAGACTTCTCTTCATTCCAATGAGTTCATTTTCAGTGCAAGTGTGTTATAGCTCCAAATCTCACTCTTGATGTTTGTCATGCTGCACTCATGGCCTAGGGCAACCCCTCCTTCCGGACCTAGTCCAAATACTTAAAAAACAATGTTTTACTCCCTGTATGAGACATTTCCCTAGCTAAATGCATGTGTACGCGGGTCTGTGTATATCCAACCTGTGTATATGTCTTAAAACACTTAAAAAAATTAAATCTCCTTAATTTCAGCCCCAGATCATTGTTTTTACCTGTTGATTACCTATTAGTGCCCATGGCCCAAATGTTCCCAACAAATTCCCAACTAAAAAACTACTTTGGGAGAAGTATAAAAAGGCTTCAATGGGAAGGCTTAAGGGGGGAGAGAATAGAGAGAAAAATCACTCTGCTGAGATTATCCCTGATTAGGTCTAAAGATCCTTGTGCTTCCAACACTTTCCCCATTACAGGAAACCCTTGTTTCCTTGAGTTATGATGTCTTTTCATTAGTTGAGATATCCTTGTGTGAGTCATGGAAGGAGCTTTTTGAATACTTGGGATTGGACGAATCTGGAGGACGATTCCGCTTGGAGCCTACGAGAGGAAGATTAAGGTGATATCATTCCTTGTTCTAATTTAGTTATATGTAATAAAGAAACATTTGTCTTGTTCTCGAAATCAATCTTCTTCATGCTTATGATGTTGTTATTATGGTTTGCATATGAATAGTTGTTTCAATTATATAACTAACTACCTTTCAATATGCTCTGAAGTTGATTTCTTTATGATGCTTGGTCCATATAATGCTATGATTCTTTGAATTGGATATTTTGCAGGTTGAACGATCGAAAGGAACTCCAAGAAGGTTTGGACCCTGGCTGGATCTACCTTAATGAAGGACCCCCAGGTGCACCTCTCTTCGTGTAGTTTGCTTATATTAGTATCAAGACTGTGTGGAATGCTTGTTTTTCATTGTAGATAACCCCCGCTCTACTAGGGTATTGACCCAAGACCCTAAGGGACTTTGTCCCTCAACAAAATTGGCAACTCCACTAGGGACACCAATATTGTTGTTCCTAGTTTAGGTTAATTTAAGCCAATCAGGGCTTAGCCTTTGATTTTCTTGCCATAACTGAGTTGTCTGCCCCCATAGGAATTCATACTTTAAGTCTGATCAGTTTCTTCAGACCCTTTTTTTGCTATTTCTTGTGAACTGTTATATACGCAGTTTTGTTATTTTATAGAGGCGTATGTACGCAAGTTTCGCCATATGAACCCACGTGTACACAAGTTTCTTCGGGCTGAATCACATATACACAAAGTTGCGCATTAACACAGTCGTGTATACCCTAATTTTCCAAGATTTTTATAAACCTTTCTTGTTCAGTAAATTTGTTTGCTGGTCTGAATGTTTCTTGAGCAGTCAAGTTTGGTTGTCAGTCTCTGTTTTTACAGCAATTTTCTGGTTTCGAATTCTCTTCATTTGTGGAAAGTTTTGTTCTTGTTTTGTTTTGTTGCAAGTGTCATCATTTGTGTTTGAGCACATGAGATTTCTCTCTAAGAATCTAGCTGTTCTGGTCTTCCAGGGCATAAATATTGGTTTCAATCTTTGTGGTGAACTTTATATTTATGACCTTCTTGCTTTGTGTCAAAACTGCATCTTGTGACCATTTTCTTTTCTTGCTTTTGAAATTTGTTGTGTGACGATTTTGAGAGTTGTCTTTCATGATATTTTGATCATTGTCAGCAAGCTCTTTTTGTTGCTTTTCGGTCGTTGAGACCATCTTGAAACACCTATTTTGTTGAATTTTCACCCATTTTGAGTTGATAATTTGCAAAGTGTTTTTGTTGCCTATTCTTCCGTCTCAAAGTTTTCTATATTATTTGGAACACTTTGAAAAGTCTTTTTTGTTTTTTATTTTGAAGAAAACTTCTTGAAAACTTGGTTTTTTCTTTCTTTGGCCTTGTTTTGATTTAGTTTCTTTTTGCGAGTGAAAGTGAATTTTTGTTTGTCTTGTGATTTTATTTTAGTGTTTGGATGAAAATGAGCATTAGCAACTTAAATTCTATCTAAACATCTTAAGTGGCTATTTAGAAGTGATAAGCAAGTTGCTTTCATTCTTTGATTTAGAGTAGTCTTAAGTTTTTGCATCAGCATATACTCATTGCATTAGGATAGTTTGTGCATCTTTTTAGGGCATCCATAGTTTTGTTAATTTTTGTGAGTGTGAAGCTTGTTAAAAGAAAAGAACAAAAATTTATTGCTTTCTTAGAAGTTCCTTAGAACCTAGTAGAAATTTATTTCATCGAAGAACAAAATGAGTGCATTTGCATATAGCTTGGTTTTTATTAATTTCTTTTGCATAGAAAAACACAAGTTTCATTTCTGCTTATCCCTTGACTTAAGAACAACCCATTTAAAAACAAGCACTAATTAAAATATACTAGAACATTTTTATATATTGTCAATTTAGACACATCAACAAATTTTAGGATATTTTAGGGCCTTGGATTAGGTGTGTGGAGAGAAAACTCTCCAAGGCCATTTCAAATTGTCAAACATAGAAGTTTGAATAGTGAGTGCAAATCCAATAGTGTTAGGGAGACTATGAAAGCTCTAGATCTGGGAGTTAAGCACGAGGGTTTTTGAAGATAAGGAAGAGAGATACCCCCTCTCCTACTTGTCAGATCTTACCTCAAGACTATTCTACCTAGATTCTAACATGAGTTGGTAACCTTAGTTGCTTCTCCTAGGGATCTATATAGGTGGTTGTGAAGGGGAATCTTGTGGCACCTGAGGTCGATGTTGTATCACTCTCAACGATACATTTGCAGGACACCCTTGCAAACCTTGGGGGCTTGCACCCGAATAGGCTGTTATTAGGAGGTCAGTGTAACTTCCTCTGTTACCTTCGTTGGTAGGATTGGGGCATAATTATCCTAGACTATCTTCAGAGGGCCCCTTACTTCACTTTCTTGTATTTTGGTGTTCGGTCCTCATCACCCGGAGCAGAAATACTTGAAAGTTGTTTGATTGACTGACATGTTTTAGGGACTTTTTAGTGTGTGCTCTGTGCTCTTAGTTTGCCTAGCTTTCATTTTTTATTGAGTCTTTAAGTAGATCTTAATAAAAATTCAAAGTGGCTGACCGATCACCTAGATGGTCTTGAAGACTTCGTGGTCTTTCACCAACAAGTTTAGAGCCTTCTCCTAGAAGGCACAGAGGTAATACTACAAGTGGGTTTCATCCCATGGTAGCTGATGCATCAGGGATTGATCCTCCCCCTGGGGGCATTAGTGTTCAAGATAGTCCTAGTACTTCCGCGGAACTAGAGAGAAACACCCCAGTTATTTCGCGAGTTCTCTTTCAATTGGAAGATAACATTGAGGTAGAAGAACTCCCAAAGTCGTTAGTGGCTCTGAATTCTCCTCTACCTTCTAGAAATAAGGACATATTACAATACGTTGGGACTTCGATGCATAGACCGTCAAGTCCAAGCCATATTACATGCTTACCTTCGATGACCACCATTGGAAGCATGGCTTCTACCACAAGTGCTACAACCATGTAGACTCCAACATCAATACAAGGGGGAGGAACTATTTCCATCCCCTCTGCATCTTTATTTGGGTCTTTTGCTAGCACATGCTTAGTTGGGTCTACCTCCATTCCTTCTACGAGTGGAAATTCCCAAGCCAATGCATCTATTTCTGGATTTTTCCCATTTCGCACCCATTCACAGGGTATTCCGTCAGTTCCATTTAGTGCCTCCACATCTGTGATGGGTGGGTCGGCTTCATTTTAAGCTTTTCCTTTTCGAAGTGGTCATATACCACATTCCAACCCAATGTTAGGATTTATGCCTTTTTATTCTACAGGATAGGGTAGCAATCCCTTTCAAGGTTGGACTGACCCCGCGATTAGTGGCATAGGAACTGGGAATCTGTCTTTCGGCCAACAAGGGAATAGATTGTACTCCACAGTTAGTTTGTTTCAAAGTATTCCTCCCTTAGCTTCTACTTGGAATCCTTATCAGGGGTTATCAACTCTTTATAATCCTTTAGGAGGGAGCTTCGCCAGTTATGGAGGTTTTTAGTTGGAGTTGGTCAAACTCCAAGTTTTGCAGGATCACAAAGTTCACCTTTTGGTTCAGCTGGTTCTGCTGGTTAATTCAGGCAACCTAGTGCCTTACAAAATCCTAGCCAATCTTCTCAGAAATTTGGGAACTCTACCCAATCTGGGTGGAATCCCCAAGGTCCTCCTAGGCTTCCTTTTCTGGCAATGTTGAATTTTCCAGATCTCACGAAATTAACAAACGATCCAATCAAATACAATCTGGCCTAGCCTCCGGTCCCAACCAAACTCCCATCGGACATTCCAAAGTTTGAGGGCAAGGGTGGTGAAGACCCAGGCAACCATGTAACAACATTCCATTTGTGGTGCTCATCAAACTCCCTCAGCGATGATTCGGTTAGGTTGAGACTCTTTCAATGCACCTTAACTAGTAATGTGGCCAAGTGGTATATAGAGTTGCTAGGGGGCAACTTTACATCTTTCCATAATTTGGCTAACATTTTCCTAAATCATTTCCAAATGCTCGTCGGTTATGATGCCGAAACTGAACTTCTGGCCAATTTTCGTCAAGATACGGCAACTCACATTTCTGATCATATTGAGGAATGGAGATGGAGAAAAATGCTCATTAAAGCCGCAATTTCTCCTAAATACCATCTCGAATGGTTTTTGAAATCTTTACAACCCTAGATCTCTAAGGATGTCTCTCTGTCTAGAGTCTATTCTGAAGAGCAAGCTATTTTTAGGC
Organism: Pinus taeda; assembly: GCA_000404065.3. Classification (NCBI taxonomy): domain Eukaryota; kingdom Viridiplantae; phylum Streptophyta; class Pinopsida; order Pinales; family Pinaceae; genus Pinus; species Pinus taeda. The sequence goes on along the minus strand of APFE031707284.1, from coordinate 138,015 downwards.
CACAACAGTTAGAACTGATTTACTCTCAGTCTACGATTCTACAAAAATCTTTCCTGATTCTCTAGGGACTAAGGTTGATATAGCCAACTCAAAGCCAGGTCCCCATGTGGATGATATCATTGGATCCATAGACACAAATGTGGTGAACCTGTTGAGCCAATTGCAACAGTTGTCTTTACAAACTACTCCTACTAATCAGGTCACATCGTCTAACCCTTTGTCTTCTCAACCCTCTTTTGTTAATTCCATCCAATCCTCCAACCCTAAAGCAAATAAAAATTCCAATGGGAAAAAGAAAGGACGAGGTAAGAAAAATAGTCAAGATGGGAAGGCTGATGCAAATAAACCTGGCAATAATGTTGGTGGTGGTGGAAATGAGTCTAGAAAGAAAGTCAGTTTTCCATGCAAGCTATGCAGTGGAGACCATTTAACTCATCTCTGCCCAAAAATTCAAGATGCTCATTGCTTGTTAGGGCAGCAAGGGACTTCTAGCTCTCAAGCAATGTTAACCAACCCTTTTTCCCAAGGGTAGAAGATGCTTGTTGGTGCAAATTCAAATCTTGGCACCTCTTCAGGGGGCAACCAGGAAGGGGAGAAATCATCAAATGTTTTCATGATGGGTTCTAATGTCCATGTGGCCACTTGATCACATGATTACAGTGAAACTAAAACATCCAAGGACAAAACTACTCTCAGAAATACCAACCTTCTTATTGAGCGACCCTCTATTGAGACTATAGCACAGATACCAAAAGGTTCTGCTAAGCGTGCGACTATCAATCCTAATGCTAGGGTAGCCCAAAATTACTCCATTGTTGAGGATCTAGCTCAGAGTCCATGCGCCATGTCTACTTTAGAGGTTCTCCAGTTGTGTCCAACTCAACGAACTGCTTTGCTTTCAGTGATAGGGGCAGTTGATCCAAATAACTCTTTAGTGCTCACTTTCGACATGCTTAATGTCAAAAAGTGACTCCCTCATCACATGGCTTTTCAAATAAAGTCTACATACTGGAAAATTAACATTTTTTGAACCGTTATTGTCGATGTCATGTTGGAAGGCCATTGGATCACCTTCAGTTGTTCCTTCACCTACCCTTCTGACAGCATTTTACGGGCATTCTCATAAGCCGCATGGGATTATCTCGACCTTTCCCATATGTGTTGGGGGAAAGGTCGCCAATATCGAAGAAGAAATAATTGATGCTAACCTAGATTACAATCTCCTCTTAGGAAGGAACTGGGTATATGAAATGGATGTTGTTGTTTTGACTCTGTTTCATGTCATTTGCCTTCCTCATGAGCGGAAAATTGTTAAGGTTGATCAATTTGATTATTCTCCAGTTGATTCTCGAGCAACTTTGGATTCTACTGTTCCCTTAGTGTATAACCCACATCTGCCTACTAAGAATCTAGGAGTTGGGATGTATTCTTCGTTGATGCGTACATTTGATTTTCCCTCTCCTATCGCTAGAATTAATGTCGTTTCATCATCCAAGGATTTTTCATGGGAAGAGTTCTTCCGGACTCATTACTTTTCAGACCCTTAGACCTTGCCTTCACCTACAACCACATCAGCTGAAGGAAAAGTTGGTGGAACGACATTTATTATGTCTGCAGCTGAGCTTAGATATCAGTCTATCGTCAGTTCTGCAAACAACCATTCTACTCCTTTCTCTGAGGAGGAGTTAGATGGTGATGTGGCCCCAGCTTGGACCCTTGATTCTAACTCTGCTATGGACTGCTTAGATACAGTTTTACAATCCGAGGAAGCAATCCTAGAAGTAATGATGGGTGTAGATCGACCTTGGGAAGACTTACACCATCATTCATATTTTCTTCCTCCGTTGCAGGAAGAAGAATCCAGGTTCCCCGAGCTATTTACTAGTGATGTTTGTATGGTATCAAATCATTTGGCTCTAGCAAACTTTCATGCCGAAGGTAATATGTTAGTGATTTCAAAAAAATATCTATAAACATCTCTAGGATCCCTAATGTGATCGAGAATCTTTGGATCAGAGCCAAATGTTCCCCTGAAGAAATTCAAATTTACACTGACCTTTTTAAGGAATTTCGATATGTATTCGCTTGGTCTTATGAAGAAATGTCTGGCATTGATCCATCCATAGTTCAACATGAGATCAAGGCATATGAAAACGCTAAGCCGATTCATCAGAAGCTTCAGCCGATTAATCCTAGGAAAGTAGCAGCTATTAAGGCTGAAGTAGAGAAGCTACTCAAGGCGGGTTTTATATACCATGCTCCTCTTATGGATTGGGTTTCTAATCCAGTCCCTATAGATAAAAAGCAATGAACAATCTGTGTATGCATTGAAGAGAGCTAAACAAATCTTGTACCAAGGATAATTACCCCACGCCATTTATTTATTAGATTATTGATGAATGTGTAGGTAATGAGATTTTCTCCTTCATGGACGGTTTTTCTAGTTATAATGAAATATCTATTCATCCTGAAGATCAGCATAAGACAACTTTTATATGTCCTTGGGGTACCTTTGCATACAGAAAGATGCCTTTTGGTCTTAAAAATGCTGGAGCCACCTTCCAGCGGGCCATGTCCTATGCTTTCCATGACATCAAATGTATCATTGAAGCGTACTTGGATGATTTAGCTACTCATTCTCAAAAGAGAATTGATAATCCTACTCACATTCGATTGGTTTTTGAGTGTTGTCAGTTTTACAATATCCGGTTAAATCCCAATAACTGCTTTTTCGCGGTTACATCTAGTTGGTTATTAGTGTTCATTGTGTCAACTGAAGGGATTCGTGTTGATCCCTTCAAGGTAGATGCAATAATTTATTTTCCTCCCCCGTCCTCAATTTGACAACTTCAAAGTCTTCAAGGGAAGGCTAATTTCTTAAGAAGGTTTATAGCGAATTACGCTGAGATCACTAAAGGGTTTATGCATTTTCTATGGAGAGGAGTTCGATTCGTATGGGACGACTTTGTACAGTGGTCGTTTGATGCCTTGAAAAAAGAATTAGTCTCTGCCCCACTTTTGAGTCCATTGGATTATGATTAGGATTTCCTTTTATATCTTGCTTCTACAAAATCAACCATTGGTATGGTTCTCGTTCAGGAAGATGATGCTCTCATGCAACACGTGATTTATTACTTGAGCCAAGGCTTGGTAGGTCTTGAAATTCGCTATTCTCCTGTTGAGAAGTTGGCTTTGGCAGCTGTCCATGTTGTCCATTGGCTCTGCCATTATATCTTGTTATGAAAAAAAATTGTCTTAGCAATAGTCAATCCATTCCAATTTGTCCTCAGTAGGCGAGTGATTGGGGACAAATACAATCAATGGATCTTCATTTTACAAGAATTAAATCTTGATTTCTTGTCTGCCAAGTCTAAGAAATCTATGGTTTTTGTGGAATTAATTTCTGAGCTGCCTTGTGGAGAGGATACTGTTTATGAGGAAAGTTTTCCCGATGAACATCTATTCCTCATCTCCTCACTCAACCCTTGGCATCGAGATATCATTGTCTATCTCTAGACTTCGAAGTTTCCCTCTACTTTCTCTAAGGATGAACGCCGAAAATTACGTCACTTGGCTAAGAACTATGTCGTCATTGGTGATACATTATATCGTCAAGGGGTTGATTCAATTTTTCAGCGTTGTTTAACCTTAGAGGAAGTAGAGTCAGTGCTCAATGATTGCCACAAATGAGCTTGTGGTGGTCATCTTTCAATGCTTGCTATAGCCCAGCGTATCTTGCGTGCCGGCTATTTTTGGCCTTCGCTCTTCAAAGGTTGTGTTGAAGTGGTCAAACATTGTCACCCCTGTCAAGTTTATACTCGAAATATGTGCACACATCCAACTCCTCTTTTTCCCATTAGCACTATCGGTCCTTTTACTAAGTGGGGTATTGACTTTACAACTTGTAATCTACCTTCAGCAGTGAATCACAAGTATTTTATCGTGGTCGTACACTACTTCACGAAGTGGGTTGAGGCCATGCCCACTTATAAAAACGATAGTGAAACAATAGCATTTTTCCTTTTTAATCAGATTATCTCAAGGTTTTGTATCCTGAGAGAGATTGTCACTGACCATGGCAGTCATTTCCAGAACCAAGTAGTGTCTAAATTAGCTCTTAAATTGGGTTTCCAGTAGGAAAACTTGTCTCCATATTATCCTCAAGCCAATGGACAGGTTGAGGCTATGAAAAAAACCCTTAAGACGATCCTGCAAAGGACGATCGACAAAAAATGGTCCAATTGGCATCTTATGTTGTATCCAGCTCTTTGGGCATACCGAACCTCCATAAAGATTGCTACAGGTTTTACACCTTTTCAGTTAGTTTATGGGATGGAATCTATCTTACTTGTTGAATGCAAAATTCCATCTCTTAAGTTAGCTGTTGAGCTCCTCCCAAATACCTCTAGTCTCGAAGAGCACCTCATTCATTTGAAACATCTCGATGAGCAGCGTTGAGATGTCATAATAATCAATGAGGCTCATAAGAAAAGGGTTAAAACTCAGTACGATAAAGTTGTCCATCCTCGAGTCTTTTCTGAAGGTGACCTTGTTTTGGTATATGACCAAGATAAGGATGCCTTGGGGGTATGCAAGTTCAAGCCTATGTGGTATAGTCCCTTTATAATTAGATGAGTTTTAGAAAATGGGGCGTATGAGTTAGTCAATTTTGAAGGAAACAAGTTGGCAGAGCCCCGAAACAAGCTCTACCTTAAGAAGTACTCTACTTAGGTAGCAGCTAGGCAATGGATCCTTTGTACATTTTGTATTTTTGTACATAGCTCATCGGGAGTTTTATGATATCAACACTTTTTGGTCTACTGTGGCAGGTGTTGATGGATGACTTGGTATATTTTGGATTCATTGATGGTGCTAGTCGGCACACTCATAACCTCGCTTCTGTAGCTTGGGTAATCTACTATCCAACTGGTTAGTTGATGGTGTCAAGGGGAGTATGCATTGGTCCCGCGTCAAATAATATGGCTGAGTATACTGCCGTTATTAATTTACTATCTGAAACAATTTCTTATGGAATCGATTTGCTGGTAGTCTATCTCGATTCACGACTGATAGTGTCACAATTGAATAATATTTATCGGTTAAGGGATCCATGTTTATATCACCAATATTTAAGTGTGAGGTTGTTGCAAACATCATTTACTTACATTAACTATTTGCACATTCCAAGATCTCATAATTGGTTAGCTGATACTATCGCTAATCAAGCATTAGATTGGCACATAATTCATTCCTCACAATAAAATCAAGCATCAAAAAGTCAAAACTGTATATATATATAATAATAATATATAAATATATATATATATATATATATATATATATAAATATAAATAGATAGATATAGATATATCATAAAATATCTCGAGTGTACATAAGAGTGTCCAAATTAATATACAAAAATTGGGACTCAAATGCCCATAATCATGTCCAGTACATCTAATGCCCCGGCTCAGGATGAGCAGCTGAGTATGTGACTACTGCTTTGGCCACATGCCTAAAAGTCTGAACCCAGTCCCATGGCATGCCAACCACGTGACACTACATGTCTATAGGGAGATCCTCTACAGCCTCCATCGGTACTCAGTGAGTTAATCTCACCAAGTGTCGTTGAACTGTGTCTAGGATTCACTCTGTATCGGTAGTCGCCTCGTGGGTATCTCAGTCGTAACGACCATGCCGTGGGAATCCATCTGGTCGTACTGGCCCAATATCTGGAACATGATCATCATGTTAGTCATTTGAATCCTATTAAAAATGTTTTTCAAAGTTCATTTTTATATTTGAAAAATCATAAAAGTCATAAAAATTGTAAAATCATAAAATCAAAAACATTTGTTACCTATATTGCCCCATGCCACGGCTGGTGGTAAAGCTAGATCATGATCTCCTCAGAAGTCCAAGCCGTCATAGGGGTAATCATCCACTGTGATGATATATTTCTCCCACCAAGAGAAGAAGTCATCATCGAAAGTAATCTGTGGAACGTCCCCACCTCCTAGTCGTTTCATTAAGTCAACCCACCTACCCATCCGTGGATCTCGTGGGGTGCTGAACGAAATTGATACTCTAGGGTGAAGTTCTAGGACCCTCTCAAAGAAGAAAGAGCACAAAATAGTACCATACCTGAAGTTTTTGGTCTGGCACTTTTTGATAGATGTAAGCTAGCTCTTAAAGTTGGCGAGAAGTGGAGTACACCAATCAAATACTATGGTGAGACAATCTACTGCCAAGCTCATGGCAAGCCATGAAGCCTGGTGTAAAGAAGCTAATCCGTTCACTCTGGCTATAGTGAACAGGATGATCCTCAATGATAAACTATCCACATGCTTGATTGGAATTTGACTTCCAACCTTTTCTGGATGACCCGGGAAATATATATGCACATATTCCTCGATAGAGAGACTACATCATGATCTACCTATGGAATGTGCTACCACTCCCCTCCGGGAAAAGCCTATGATGAAATAAATATCCTCAATCTCTATCTTGAGTGGCATTTGATCAATCATGAATGATTCATCATCGATGCTCCGGTAATGAATGAGAATTTGGAGCAAGCGAGTGTTTGCTTTCATGTTTGGCATTTTGAAGAACTTTAGAAAACCGCATCCTCTTAAGGCATTCAGGGCCTAAGGATCATTCATAACCTCATCATCCACTATGGCATGCTCTCTTTCACTCCATGTGACTGGCATCTTGAGGAAAAAAAAAGTTTGGACCGTTAGTTTTTTGTTTTGAATTTTTCACAGTGTCTACGTGGGTCCGTTTCTTACACAGTCGCATCTAGGGCCTACGTATACATAGGTTGCATATAGCCAACTCGCATATACGCCGTGACAAATTTTTTGACATAAATTCAATGGTGAAACTTGAATTAAAATTTTTAAAAAAAATCACAAATGAATACAAGATAGGTTTAATGGTTACCTGGTGATTTTGGGAAGATTTGAATGGTAAAATTTGGCGAATGGAAAATCTTGCTTCTTTTTCTTCACTCCTTGTGTTCTCAACTCAAATAGTGATAATGGTGAGTCAAAAAACTATTTTATAAGCTTTGAAATGTCAATTTTTTTCAAAACTTGATTTTGTTTTGTCTCATGTAACTTTTAACTTGGGAGCTTGGAATGTCAAGAATGGTTTGATTTTCAAGACATTTTGGACGCTTTTTCGACAGTTTTAAGGCGGTTCCATGACTACTGACCCATCATGGCAAGTATCATTTTCTTACTGGCATATAGGTTAGGGAGCCATTTTTCCATTGCATTATGCATACTAGCCTCCATTTGTCGATACACTCACCATAGGGTCGATCCCATCGTGTTATGGTTCGTAAACCATCTTCACTCATTGATTTTTAAATCATGAGACAATGGTAGAGCCATCCTTTTCATGGGCATCATAGTTAGCACCTCACTGACATTTGTTGCCCATGCCACTTCGATTTGAGTAGGCTCGGGAGTCCTTTGTAGTCACGCCATGACGTATACGATGAATACTCATTCCTCTTTGCTTCTTCGCTTCATTCTAGCCTTATACCCTAGAGGCTCCTTCGTGTTAAGTTGTACTACTGCATTGTAGTTTGACCATTTGCACCTTTTGGCCTTGAGCTGACTTCACTTGGACTTGTGTTTAAGCCAACTTTTGACCATGACATCTACAAAATCAAACTTGCATCCCCTTGACTTTTGCAACTTGACACACCCTAACCCGTGGAAGGAACACATCTTTGGGTGTCTTTGACCCGTTTTCGCCTCCCTGCATTGAGCATAGGATTGTTCCAATCCTAGGAACTAGATCATCTGTTTCACTGACACTCGTTCTTTCCACTGTACTATAGCATTCTTTTATTCTTTTTCCAGCTTAAATAAAAAGACAAAAAAAATTATATATTCCAAAAAGAGCAAGAACAGGACAATATTTCTACTTATTGTTGGCAGCTAGAGTTAGTCATGTTGCCCTTGAACAAAGCACTCAAAACAAAGTTTCCTCCATTTGGGCAGGATTTAGTTTGACTTAGGTACACCTTAACCTTGTTATTGACTCAGTTCTCCCTCGATTGGTTATCTCCTCCAATCATATGGAGGGTTTGTTCATGCCTCCTGTATGACAAACTTATATGGAGTCATCATATGTTGCCACATAGTGACATTGTGTTGTGCTTTTGTTCAAGGGAAGTTAGCCTGAGTCAGCCTCTCTGCAGTGTTTCTTGACTCATTTTTCAAGTTAGCCATCCTTGGTTGTCAGTGTCTTGTTTATCATCACATCAGATATATCAGTCCTTTACTCGTGCCGATTTGAGAAGGTCTCCATTGACTTCTTGCTAGCAGGTCTTATCCTTATCGACGACGACATCTTGCTCTAAGGACAAGTGTAGAGCCGTACCCTGGCCCTATTTTCATTATTGATAGGTCACCTTGTGCTCAGCATCGATCAGTATCATGGGTCATTGACTGAGTGGTTTCCCTTGTGTTCAACATCAACTTACACTATCACACATTGGGATTTCGTGCAGTACCTTGGTTTCCATTTGACCCTATTGGTGGATACCTTGCCTCTGTGTCAGCTTTCATTTATTGGTTGGTTGAGAGGGTTTCTTTCGTGCACTAGCCACATCTTGTGTACGCCAGAAATGTGCTTTGGTTAGGTTACTACATCTTTTTCATCCGATTCCTTCCACATTATTGACCTACAGGTTACACTTGCACTAGATTGATGAAGGATGCCTTAATGCCTTCCTTCTAGTGGATCTTTCCCCATCTACTATGACTCATTGCTCTAGGGCAAAGGTCTAGAGTCCATTTGGCAGTACCTTGGGGTTTGCAGTCATTAGTGGTAGATCCATCATTGTCTCCTGATTGATAGATTCTTATAGGTGTTCAACTCCAGCTCATCTATTCACACTTTTTAGATTGTACTGGGTACCTTGACGCTCATTATCATTATCAGAGAGTGGTCTTGCATTTGTTAACAATATACATCAATGACCGGTAATCAAATGATTTCTCACATGGTCGAATTCAGATCATTTATTCCCATGGTGTACAAATGTACCACGGCGGTCGGTGAATACCTTGGGTTGCATCAGCATTCATTGGTTCACTTGCTAGTTGCTCCTGTTTCTGTTAGTTGATGCCACTCCACCTTATATGTTGCAGTCATTCATGGTGACATTCTATATGTTGGCACCTGAATTTGTAGTGTAGTACCATCTTACTCCATCATGTTCATTTGGTACTTTTGAGATCAATCTTTGATATCAGTGATTAGCTTCATCCTTCAACATCATTGACATTCTTATATTTGATATTCAAACATGTACTTGTTCGATCGTGATCAGATGATCCATTATGTATTTTCTAGTCTTCTATACTTGTATACTTAGTGGATATGCTTGTATTTTATATGTGGACATGATTTACATTCTCTGAGCATGGGTATGCCCAACTCATATAGTGCTTCTTTCAAATCTCCTTTTGTGGCTTGGTGGGCTGAACTCTGATGAAGTCCTTCTCAGTTTTTGACAGGTTCCTTTCCATGTACTTACTTAATACATTTCGGCCATCATGTACCCCTTCTGACCTTATATATTAGGGGGCATCTATTATATCTCCAAATCTCACTCTTGATGTTTATGATGTTTCACTCACGACCTTGGGAAACCCCTCCTTCTAAACCTGGTCCAAATACTTAAAAAATAGTGTTTTACTCCCTATACATGACATTGTCCTGAGCTAAACGTGTGTGTATGCAGGTCTGTGTATACCCAACTCGCGTATATGTCTTAAAACACTTAAAAAAAAATAAATCTCCTTAATTTTGGGCAGAGATCACCGGTTTTACCTGTTAATTACGTATTAGTGCCTGTGGCCCAACTGTTCCCAAAAAATTCAACTAAAAAACTACTTTGGGAGAAGTATAAAAGGCTTCAATGGGAAGGCCTAAGGGGGGAGAGAATACAAAGAAAAATCACTCTACTAAGATTATCTCTGATTAGGTCTGAAGATCCTTGTGCTTCCAATACTTCCCCCATTACAGAAAACCCTTGTTTCCTTGAGTTATGATGTCTTTTCATTAGTTGAGATATCCTTGTGTGAGTCATGGAAGGAGCCTTTTGAAGACTTGGGATTGAATGAATCCAGAGGACAATTCCACTTGGAGCCTATGAGAGGAAGATTCAGGTGATATCATTCCTTGTTTTACTTTAGTTATCTGCAATAAAGAAACATTTTTCTTGTTCTCGAATTCAATCTTCTTCATGCTTATGATGTTGTTATTATGGTTTTCATATGAATAGTTGTTTCAATTATATAACTAACTACCTTTCAATATGCTATGAAGTTGATTTCTTTATGATGCTTGGTCCATATACTGTTATGCTTCTTTGAATTGGTTATTTTTCAATTTGAAGGATCGAAAGGAACTCCAAGAGGGTTTGGACCCTGGCTAGATCTACTTGAATGAAGGACCTCCAGGTGCACCTCTCTTTGCGTAGTTTACTTATATTAGTATCATGACTGTGTGGAATGCTTGTTTTCATTGTAGATAACCCTAGCTCTACTAGGGTATTGACCCAAGACCCTAAGGGACTTTGTCCCTCAACAAAGTGGTGGGAAACCTTTGATCGAAATAATGTCAAGGAAGATCATGATATCTATCAACTCTAGGAAGATTTGGCATGAAGCTAGGGAGCCTTATATTTTCCCCAAACACTACAACCAAGTGTTTTTTTACCCAAATGTGTTCGATAGGGATTAGTGGCTCATATGAAAACACGACACTAGATCAAAACATATTTTTGAGAAAAACAATGTTATCCTACCAAGAGAGGAAGATAATCAAGTTGATGACAATTGAGAGTGATATGTACTTGCGTTATTTCATCATTTATACTATTGTTGTGTGTTTTTGTTTTGTTTATTTCGCTAATTGTAAATTTTTTTATTCGTCTTCTTAGCATTTTGTATATTTGGTAAGATTCACAAACATTTTTGCATCTTTTATTTTCCCATGAAAACATTTTTCCACTTAAAACTAAGTATTTCCAATTGTGTAATTTATAATTTATAAATTAAAATTTTAACATATTTATTTAATTCTAAGTTTGTGATAATTTTAATTTGGATTTTGTGATCATTTGGTTTTCAAGTTAGCTTTTTTTCAATTTACATACTTTTACCATTGCTTTTGGAAATATTTAAATTATGCCCCCAATGTTGACTAAAACTACAATTAATGAAGTAATTTAAAATTTTGATAACAATCAACTTATGAAATAGTGACAAAAACAACAAATATAGGAAGATTTGCATCAATAAAATTTTAGGGCCAATAGAATGTTTGTGATTAGAGATCATAAAATGTTATGGCCAATAGAATGTTTGTGGTTAGAGATCATAAAATTTTTATAATAACAATTTTTATGGTAGAAGAATCTATTCAAAAAGAGAAAATAGTATAATGGAAAGTAACGTTCATTCATATAATTGTTTTTTAAAAAGGATTTCTTGTTTGTAGGCTTGGCAGGACTACATCTTCATCATGTCTAATATATCACCCCAATCAAGGTGGAGAATTGAAATGATGACTTCACATCAAGGCATGCATTAATAGATTACCTGATCACCATCTATCCAAGACCCATGGACTTTTTAAAAATGAATTTAGTTAGAATGAATATGTACGAATTATCTATACAATAGAAAAATATTTATGATAATTGTATAATTATAGTTTTAACTATATTAAACTTTATATAATTTTTAAAAGATATTTGCATTTTTTATTTAAAGTAAATCTTTTTGCATGTAATTTCATATATAAAATTTTGATATAAGTTCACCAATATATAATCTATAATAAATATATATCCTTTTATAAAAATAACCATTATGATGATAACCATCTAACAAACATAGACATAATTCAAATTACACATTCAAATTCACTGACATCATTTAATTATATACACCTCTAGCAAATATAAACTTGATTAGCTAGCACACAAATCTAATAACTTAACAAGGCATCATCATGGTGATCACATCTAACAACATCTCATTCTAATTATATTATTTTTTATTCGTCTTGATGGCATTTTATTTTATATAATTGGTAAGATATTAAATTTAAATGGCTAAGATATTACATTTAAATTTAAATTGGTAAGATTTTGCTATAATTATTAAATTTAAATTACTTGAAACTATGATAACTTTAGTGATAAACTAAATTTTATTAAAATAGAATTTTTTAAGTTATATTAAATCTAAATTAATTATAAAAAAATTGACTTAATTCTTTTTATTTTGTCAAGTGGTTTGAGTTCATCACACATTACATCGAGCTTGACCTATGGATTGAGAAATTGTGACCTAGCGGCATCTAAACCATCAAAATCACCCGAAGATCACAACCAACTTGGTCCACACTAGACCTTAACATAATATCATGGAGTGCCTTAATAGTACACCCCATCACCATCTATTCTACACCCCATGGGCTTGACTTAAATTTTTTACATTTAACAATAGATTGAATTTTATTAATGAACTTAAAATATTATTTTCATATTTCTTACCTAAATATTATTGATAATAGTTTATTAGATGCATTTTCTTATCTATTAATTTAACCGTTAGAAATTAAAAAATAATTATAATTAAAATGTAGAAATACATATTAATTAAAAAATATATTTTAAATAATAATTAAATTAATAAATAAATATTTTTAATTATGTTTAATTCATAAATAAACTTTAATTATAAAATTTATAAACCAAATTACTTGTAATGTTATTTTATAATCCAATAATTTATGAACATAATTTCTTAATTATAGTTGATTTTATTATATATTATTTTTATTATATATATTTTTTAATTTATTTAATGATTACATGTTGTAATATAGGTTTTGAAAAATAATTGCAAAGATTAATTAGATATTGTCTAATTCTTGTATTGTAAGTATAGGTCACAACTTTATGGTTTCTACGCTTGATTATGTATGGAAAGATAGTTCTGTTTTGATGTTTGTACAAGTTAATTGTGTGCAAAATTGATTTTGTTTTGTAGTGACTATTTTTTAGACTAGTTGGAATGAATATGTATGAACTATCTATGCAATAGAAAAATATTTATGGTAATTTTACAATCATAGTTTCAACCATACTAAAATTTGTAATTTATAAAAATGCATTTGCATTTTTTATTTCAAATATGTCGTATTGCATGTAATTTCATATATATAATTTTGATATAAGTTCATCAATACATAATCTATAATAAACATCATTTCATAAAAATAAACATCACGATGACAACCATCTAACAAACATAAACATCATCTAAAATACACATTCAAATTCACTAACATCATCAAACTATACACACCTCTAGCACATATAAATGTCATTAGCTAGCACACAAATCTAATAATCTAATAAATCATCATCATTATCATCACATATAAGAAAACACAAGCATTTTCTAACATCATCACCACACACATCCTCAAATATACATCTCATATTGTCAAATAACTGCTATTACATACACATCTATATACAAGCATATTAAATGAACATATCTAGCATGACCTAATAATATACACATCAACGCCAACATATAAATTAAGTACAACAACATGAACAGAAAATATACACACGCACACATAGATATATATATATATATATATATATATATATATATATATATATATATATATCTTATATATATATATATAATATATTATATATATATATATATATATATATAGATAGATAGATAAGTCAAATAACTGCATCAAGTCAAATAAATGGTATAAAATATCTGATAAAATAGTAGTAGTGGTAGCCTCGTTTGTAGCAAAGGATGATGGATGGTCAATTACCTAATCAAGAGGAAAACAATCAGGTGGAGGAGGAGGTTGCTACCCTGGTCTATGAGGAGAAATGTGAGGCAGTGGGTGATCATGAGGTGAATGAGCAGGAGGTGGTCAAGGATCACTGACACCTTGATAATCATCTAATGAGGTAGTACGTCTCAGTGAAGATTGTGTATTTGATTTATGGAATCCCAAGGGGTTGAGTACTACCAAAAGGATCACCACCTTAATCATCATGATCTGATGGGGTAGTGCTAGGTGAATATTTTGTATCTGTTGCATGGTCATCCCTCCTCAATGCCATTATAAACCTTGTATATTGAATGATATTTCGCATAAGACTCATCATACCACAAGGCAAATCCGTCTAGAGCTCCAGGAGCGTAGGATCAATCCTTATGTCTTGACCCATCCCAGGGCAAACTCCCACCTCAACCAAAAGTATAGAGAGATGTTTGCCCAACTCCATCCCAAATCTAGTATCAAGCCTATGGCATAGTCGCATGGTCATGTGTATTTTCATCCAATCACGACCTCCCTCACCCTCTGTGACCTTTTCCATCTCTACATCTACATCTGGAAGGGGAGGAGGCATGTCCCTAATGAATGTGCCAATGTCTACAAAATATATAGTACACAACAATAATTAGGGAATGTCATTAAATAATTTAATAAAAAAAGTTAAAGAACGTGCTATAATAAATTTTATTCTAACTAATTAAGACAATAACAAGAAACTAAATTTATTTAAAGAAAACAACAATATTACCTCTATCATTTGTTGGCTAATCCTATGTGAAGAGGATGTTGGGACACTATTTCCAATCCATCCCCACGTAAGGAGGTGACACCAAGACAAATATGTGGTCAGACTCACTCATCAGTAGCCTGAATGCATCGACAGAAATCCTAGTGGGATACTTTGGCTAGCCCCTCTTGGACATTATCTCGCCCCACATGTGCATCCGCACCTCAGTCATTGGCCCAGGAGGGTGACAGTTAAAAGTAGGTCTCGTCTCTGGAAACTTCAAAAAATAAAAAATAAAAAATCTCTAAAGCAAAAGGGAAGTTTGCTCTCCCATGTATCATAGCATGATATTGTTGGCATTATGGTGAGCATGGTTTCGGCTATTTGATGTTGGCATGAGTTCATGATGGAAGCTGCCTGATGTTGGTATTGATGTCAACCCTTGTAGCCTAGATTATGTGTATATTCGATTCACTATAGTATGGTTGAGCTTATTACATTGGCATTGGAATGATTGTGTTGGCATTGATGTCAAAAATATTATGTCACACTCATGACGGTGAGATGATGGCATTAGTTTGGTTGATGAAGCTGCTACAGGTGGTTGATGTAGATCTACATGTGATGGAGATGATGATTAGCACACTAGTTGAGTTGGAAACTAGGTCTTCATCTAGATCTTTGTTCTTATGCTCATGGAGATGACTTGTTATAGTGTGATGGCCTTATGCTTAATGATGGAGATGTGCTACAGAGTATTGCAGTTCTATCAAAGGTGTTGTATCTTGTGGAGATGATTGTTGCAGAGTGGAGGACTTGTTGAAACTCTTGCCAACCTTGTTTGTTGGCCTTATTTTTCAACTTCGTAGTGACAATTGAGAGACATGTTTGACCACGTGTAGATGTGTCAGAGGTTATATTAGAGGTTTGGAGGCATGTACAAGAGATGAATAAGAGAATCCAACAAGTGGCAAAGGTTTTGAGCTGAAGGCTTAATGTTTTTCTTCATCCTTATCCCCAGTCGCATGGAGCAAGCCTATGAGAGCGACTGAAAGGATCCATTCACTGGCAGACAAGCCTATGGGAGTGACTGTAGGTTCCAGTCATTTTTTTCTAATGTTATGCATGTGACTGAGGATTTTCATGAGAATTATTTGCTTTCCTCACGCAAACCGAAAGGAAATTAGCATAGAAATTTTGAGAGGCTTCTAGAATTAATTATAAAGGTCAGGAATGGTTTGAGGAGGTCCTCCAATAATGTGAACCCATCTCACACAAGTAGTGGTATTAGTGGATTGATTTGGTCTAATTTTTTGGCCCTTGATCCTAGCCCCAAGCTCATTTTCACCCTACATGTTTTATATTCTTCATTTTGGAGTTGATGATGAGTTGATGTTGAGTGTATGGGTGTAAGAGAAGGCTGCAAAGAGTGATTATGTTTTAGACCTATTGGAGAGCATAGCTAATTTAGTGAGTCAATGTTAATGGAAGAGATTGGAGAAAAACTGAAGCATGTTGTAGAATAGATCAGATTTGATGATGCTAGAGTAGAGAATGTTTTGGAGAGTTTTGTATGTTGTTGGATAGTTATGGTTGGTGACTCTCACATTTGTTTTTGTAGGATCTGCTGATGAATTTGGCACAGAGACATAGTGTCTTATGTTGTTGCTTTTATTATGTAGCAATCATATTTTGGTGTGAGGGTTTTTTTTTTTTTTTGTAGCAGAGGAATCGGCAACTGGGACAGTCTCGCAACTCACGTGACACGGGGTCGATTCTAGCCACCACCACTATAACCTCTGGGCTTCGCGCCTTTCCCGCTATAACGCATCACCAATGTAAGTCCAGGGGATTTGAACTCGTGACCTTCAATACGGAGTCCGCTTACTATGAACTTCACCGCCATGTGATTACCAACTCGCCTACCCCCATGGGGCTAGGGTTTGTTAAGAGTGTTATTTTAACTGCTGGTGACATTATTCAATTGTTTTGTTGGATGGATTATGGCCACTATTTTTCTTATGTGAGAGCATATTTGTGGTGCTATTTTTATTTGATGAGATTGTCATGTTGCTAAGAGCATGATTGCATATCTAAATCAAACTTGAGCATAGAGTCTTGGGATCCAGTTTGAAAGTAGGTGAAAGGACGTCCACATAGAGTAGAGGAGTAGTGACTTCATGGATGTGGAGCAGTGATTGTGAAGTTTCGGTGAAAGGAACATTTTATCAATCCAATGGTAGTTGGATAGTGTAATCAGAGTTGGGTGAGGATCAGTTTATTGCGGTGGCTTTCAATGGATGGCAGTCCATAGATATGCAGAGAAAATAGTCTTCCGAGTTTATCAGTAGAATCGAGTGTCTAGGCTTATCAAATTCAGCTAATTGTATATGAGGTTGAGTCTCTTGACTAATGGGATTCAATCATCTATGTAAAAAGACTATATTTTCTTAATAGAATATTCAGAGAAACGAAGTAGTAGTAAGGGTGGTTTTTTTTTCTTGGTGAAGTGTTTTCCACTAGATATCTTGTGTCTCTTGTGTGATGGTTTATATGGTTGTGTTTGACAGTTTTGTTACTCTCATGGTTGCTTGATTTAGCTACGTACATTATTATATTCATGTGAAGATATAATATGTTGTTGGATAATGGTGCATGATTTAGTAAGTGAAGTAATAATTGGTAAAATTGTTAAAGAAGTCACACTACTGATTCAACCTCCCCTCCCCCCTGTATGTAGTGCTCAAAGTTTTGCAACAGACATCTATCTAAAGCTATACAAAGCTACCAAAAAAAAACGGCAGACCATTCAATACATCATGGCCTCTACAACAAAGAATCAACATGAAACAAAAGATAGAGACTAATGTGCTGCCCATAAATAGTATAGTATGCAATGGGACTCACTAATAGTGAGAGCAACCTAACCTCCTCTACACCAAAAGAAGTGATCCATAGTTTTCCACCAGACACTTGAAAATTTGTTAGAGAAACTACATGATCCCCAACATATCTTTGAGAGTAAACATGCTCACTCTTTGTTGCGACACCATAGGGGACATCAGGGAACTATGGAAAATCCCCCCCTCCTGGATAGATCAGTGATAAAATAAATATCCTTCTCAGTTGTCTAAAACCACATGTCAATACCAACATAGAAAGCTTGTTGGTGGAAATCCCATTGATGGATCAAATATGCCAACAACCCAAAGTGCCCCTCTAGGGATGTAGCCTCCTCCTAGTACTTAAGGAGTCCTGCATTCGTCAAGAGGCCTTCGTTCAATGTAGTAATAGGGAGAGGGTACAAATCCCTCTCCCTCTCTCATGCCTTCCACGCTCATCCCATATTGTACTACTCAATTATTTTCTCTTACTGTTCTTTCTCCTCTCTCCTTTGATGTCCTTGCATGATTGACACATAAAATACATCAACCTCATACATAAAAAATACATTTTTTTCTTAAATGAAAAATGTGTTTATATAAAAATGGACCTATAACTTTCAATTAAAAAACAAATTCAACCTCGATGCTCCAAACAAACTGGAATGTACCAGACACAGTGTACCACAAAAATAAGAGAACACCAAAAATGGTGCATACATCGAGTTGACACATCGCTTTTGGGTTGCATACATACATAACATTAGTTTTTTTTTTTTCAACGTGGTGCGTCAAAACAACATTTTTCTTTGGTGTGTTAATTTTATGTTGACGCACCGCACTAGAACATTCAGCTTAAAGAACACACTGAGCTATAGTTTTTTAATATTATTCAGTGTGTTTGGAAAAATAAACACACCGAGAAGTTACGTTTACGAGGTGCACCGCCGTAAAAATTATAATTTTTAAAGTGGTGCATCTTGGAACTTCATAACCCTGTGCGTTTCAATTTTCATATTGTGTGTGCCTTCGATCTCCGCCTCTAACAGTTGGATGAAATTTATGTCGAGACCCGAGGAAACCATGGTCTTGGAATAAGCATCCATGAGGTGAGGGGAGACCATCAATTTGTAAGTGATCAAGGTAACAAAGAATCCATGGGTGCCGAAGAGCTATCTGGTGAGGTTTGCGAAAGGGATAAAATGGCCCATTTGCACCAGGAAACATAGATCTTCTCTTTTTCCTTCTTTCAAAAATATATAACAAAAGAAAAAGTGAGACTAATATTTTCAATTGAAGAAATCATGCATGGCGCATCAGCTTACAGAGTCCTAACCAAAATTAGACCACATAACCTATTAAGACCAAACCTCCCCACTTGGACCACATCCTCGCAACCAAATCTCCCCACTTGAAACTTGGGATTGCCAAAAAGATAGCTACGTAGGACTTAGGGCTTCCAATTGTCGTTGTGTAAATGAGTCGAGGCAATAGGGAGGAATATGATATTTTTGTCATAGGTATCTCGCTGAGTCATTTTATTGGGCCCGCCCATTATGTCAATGGATGATACCTTCCATTTATTGGGTCTGCGCATTACGTCAATGGACAATACCTTCCATATTCTATGCTCAATAGAGATTAAGTTAGAACGACATTGTATTGTGGAGTGCAAGCTCATAGCTTGGGTAAGCATTACCTAAAGAGCAGGTGGCTTGGGGTTGGATGGCTTCTTTCTTTCTAAATAGTTTCCAAGTGTATGGAATGACTTCTTTTAATAATTTTTTGAGTCAAGTATGATGTATAACATTGTCCGTCCATCATCAAAATTGAATATGAAATATAATGTGTAACATTGTAAGTCCTTCATCAAAATTGAATTGAAATTTTGTTCATATCCGCCAAAATAAAAATGATGAAAAATCTAAAGAAAAACTATATAAAATATTTAAATAATATCCGCTCATAAAAAAATATACACTTGAAAAATTGTATTCCTCATATTAGATGATTGTTTAAAATAAATCTATAATTATTATTATTATTAAATATATTGCTGAAAGGTGTATGAAAAGCACTATTCGTTAGGTTATGGACTTTCCGCATGATGCTGCACATGATCGCCCCAAAATCTTCATAATAAAATAGACTAATATTCAAAGGTTCAGTATTTGATAAACATATCATATAAAAAAAAAAACCTTAATAATCAATAGACTAAGATCCGAAGGATCAGTATTTGGTAAACATATTATATCATATGTTCTTCATCAACTAAAATTTTCAGTGTAGGCTGACTCTTCAAAACTTATTGTTTTTGGCATTATTTTTATTTTTATGCATTTCGAGTGAAAGAATGTGCATTGTTCATTGAGCTTATTATATTATAATGTTAACTATTTCAAGTGAAACAATGTGCATTGTTCATTGAACGTATTATATTATTATCAATTTGGTGAAACAATGCGCACCATTCATTGAAAATATTATATTATAGTGTTCAGCTGAGGCGGACACATAAATTCACAACGCTACAATTTTCCAGTGATTTTGGCGTTAAATTTGAATATGAATATTGATGGTGTTTAATTATTTTATGTTTTAAGTTTTTGTTTGGAGTTTGAATCTTAATCTGGTTTAATTATTTTATGTTTTCAGTGGTAGATTAGAATTAGAATTAGAATTTAATTTTAATTTTTATTAAATTTATTATTTAAATATTTTTAATATATAAATAAATTTAATTAAAAAAAATAAAAATCATAAAAAAATATCATTTAAATTTATAATTTTGTTATTTTTTTTTTAATAAAAAATTGAAGGAATATCTTATTTGATTAACATATAATAATGTTAATATGAATTATATGATTAAGTGGAGCTGTCAGATTCAAAATTGAAAATTTTTGTTAAGTTGGCCAAATATAAAAAAATTTAAAATCTAAAAAAAAACTTAAATAACTATACAAAACATTTAAATAATATTGATTCATAAAAATAAATTCTTTTTAAGCAAATAGATCTATGCTGGTTTTGTTTCTAATACAATTAAATATCATATCACTTGTTTACTTAGTCTTTCTAAGTCACCATCATACACATTTATTTGTTTTTATTTTAAAATTATTAACAAGAAACAATTCTTATTATACATGTGGACAGAAGTATTCACATTCACATTAACCATATATTAATTTCTTAAAAAAAAAAACTTATCTAAAATTTAATATTATTAATTTAAATTAATTTTTTTTAAACCATATTTAAATTTATTTATCTAAAATATCATTGCTTCAATTCTTTCAACTCTTATCTCACTACAGTTTGTAATAATAAAAAATATACCCTATTATTAATCTATATTATAGAACACTCCCTCTATAATATGACAACCCTTACTTTGTATCAAGATGTCTAAATCGTGCAGGCAAGGGTGAGGTATATCCTAAGCCTTTATAATATTAGATTCATATAGAACTCTCCCCAAATATATTTACTAATAATAGATTGTCATTGGTGTATTGTGAGATGCTTTATTCGGATTGAATAATTTCTTTGGCTAGCGATTGCTTTTACCTATTTTACTCGCTGAATCCTAATTAATGCACCTGAAAATTTCATGTTACCTGTCATGCATGATAACGTTTAAAAAATATAATGTTTGGATTTTTTTGAAATATATTATTATGAAGATTCTTTATCCACTTTATCGGTTAACTTCTCTTAATGCGAGTGTTTGGTGGGTTAACTACAAATAAAAATATTTTGTCCTCCGGTTTTAAAAAAATATAATTTAGTTGTACCTACAAATATGGTATTGTTATCATTAAGTAATTTCATCCTCTAGTTTAAAAAATATATATATCATATAAAATATAAAAAAAATATAATTTATGTCATTAGTGGTACCTCAATATATTGGTATTATTCATTGAGTTATTTTTATCTTTTAGTTTTGAAACAAAATATAATTTATATCTTATTAATTGTACATACAAATATTGTTACTATTTCATTGAGTTATTTTTATTAATTCTTTGTGTTATTTTTATTAAGCATGATTTTCAATCTCTCTTTTTTTAATACTTCATCGTATA
>APFE031707284.1:11446-112332 GCA_000404065.3 Pinus taeda | reverse complement strand
TAATGATTACATGTTGTAATATATGTTTTTAAAATTAATTGTAAAGATTAATTATAAGTATAGGTCTCAACTTTATGATTTCTAGGGCTTGATTATGTGTAGAAAGATAGTTTTGTTTAAATGTTTGTACATGTTAATTATGTCGAAAATTAATTTTGTTTTGTAGTGATTATTTTTTAGACATGTTTTTATAATAGCAATATTTGTTTTTCTATTTTTTCTATAGGCAGGGACTATGTTAGGTACTAGGGAATATTGTTCATAACCATTTTTTTAATAAGAATTTTGTAATGACCTATAAGCTTTTGCCTTATTTAAGTTAAATAGTAAACAATTAGTAGTTATTATGGTATAAATAATGTGTTTGAACTAGATAGGTGGAGGTTGAAAATGGAACTAAAGATAAATAAATACTCATTTTGTTAATTAATGATAACTCAGATTTTTAACATTGGTAGTAAGCAATGGTTGGGAAGCAATACTAGAGTAAGCCTATACCACGTAGTTAAACAGTTATGATGGTTAGTAACCAAAAACTTCTAGGAAATAAAGACTCTCAAAAATAAAGCCAAACGTGTGAAGGAATATGAGGCAAAAGAGGCAAAAAGAAAGAAGAAAAGGAGGAAGATGACTCTGGTTAGCTAATAGAATCTAGAGACCTAGACTATGTTTGTTACTGATAAGATAGTAATAGAGAATCTATATAAACTGTAAGAAAAACTGCCTGGGCTTCAGGCATGAAGCTAGCTCGGGGGAGGCGCAATAAAGACGGGCCTCCAGTTGGGTGGAGTATTGCTCATCACTATGGTTGAATTTGGATTTGAGAAAGAAGGTATTTAGGAGTAATAGCTTATTGTTTTATTGTTTTATGATATAAGTTAAGTGTTTGAAAGGTAAATTATGCTCTTATATTTAGACTTAAATATATTTATATTCAGACTTAAATATATTTATTGCAGGAAGAAGATATAGAAAACTTAAATATATTTATTACAACAAGAAGATAGAGAAAACTGAAATATATTTATTGCAGTAAGAAGGAAAATAATCTAGTATTAATCTTCTGTGCACATACAATGATAACATAGTAGGAAGGAAATAAACGATAATTTTTTGTACCTGTAATGGGCTAGTTACCAGATGAATAGTAAATACGAACTACAGGTATTTAGATAAAGTTTTTCTCAGTTATCTAAAAAGACCGGAGTGAAATACAGGAAGAAACCATATGCTAAAATCACAGAGAACCTAGATCGACACACAAATAAAGGTAGTAATAAACATCTATTGCACAGTCATGTACTAGTAGTGGTTACACCATAAAAGGTATATATACCGGTAAATAACGACAGGAATAAATAAAGAGCATGAGGGTTACTTCGAAGGCCAGGTAAACGACTACATGGGACAGTCCCTCAAGCTATTACTTAACCTATTAAAACATTACCAATTGAAGCAAAATTGTTATAACCAATGATGCAAGAAAAACTGAGTATTTTTCACAAGATACAAGTTAACTACAAATCGTCGTTCTGCCTTCATGCTAGTCCAACATCGACTGTGATAAACTGATATCATATTCGTAAAAACAGGAAATAATGTTCTTAACAAGATATTAACAAGATAGACACACAATGTGCACGGAGGAGAAAACGATGTTAGCATAAAAACCCAATAACTTAATTATTAAATGTATATTACTGGAATGTATGAAAATATTCCAAGAAACAGTGCGAAGAGTGATCCTCAACTTAAAAAAAATAAGTTGGACTGTATGGAATAGTGTCACAACCTTTCTAGTCAAATAATTACATTATCTACCACCCGACGATGTCGAGGGTTGGAATAATAGCAAGAAAACATTAACGAGCGAAAACCCCCAAACGGGGTACCATGCCGAGAATTCTTGTTAGAGTAAGAACTAGAATTCAGTTACACGCCTGGAGAACGAAGAAAAAAACAAACCCTCAGTCGTGTTGAAGTTGAGCTTTTGAAACCCTATGAATGTTGTTTCGAGGAAAGGCATACCTGCACAGAAGTCAGTAACCAACATTAGCATGGACAAGACTATATTATTCAGAAGTAACATCGAAAATTGTAACGCTAGTTACATGAGAGTAGAAAGGAGTTGTTCGAATAACCGACCGTGAAACATGGAGGGTAAAACCCATTACGAAACTGCCAGACAAGGATAACATTACAGTACCTGATCGTTGAATCTTTCTGAGATGTATACTGATACCTTCCATGAGCGCAGTCGACCTTAGCCAGTTGAAACTTGAAACCTGAGAAGGAGGAACCCTATGAATCGAAATGCTCATCACAGAGCTGCAAAACCATGTGGAAAACCAGCCATGTGTAAGTTTCATCCACACCGGAACATTTCAAACCCAAACTCGACTAGTAAGACTGCGATTGAGAAAATTAATAGGAATGGCCATTGCCATTTACCGTGGGTTGAAAAAAAGTGGTGGGGAGCGTCTGCCGACTTGCCTGAATTGTCATAGGGTGCCATGAATCGCTGGGATGCAAGAACCTTAATCTCACCATCGAACAAACTTGAAACAGACAAATGAACCCGGAGACACAGTGTCACGCCCCCAATTCTTTTTTCCTTTGATTGGTCGGGTCTGGCATGGCCTAAGTAACCAACATTTTCCATTATTATGCTACCTTACGAACTACGCCTTCAAACATTCATATTAACTATGAAATACTTTATAATGTGCGGAAATCATCATAAATAACATGATAAACAGCAATAAGAACACCAGCAATATGCAAGAGAATGTCTTTTATTATATCTGTGAGGAAATAGTACAATCGCCGGGAGCATCGCTCCACCTGCGTTTATGACCCAGGTTGGGCACCCGCCCGTGCAAGAGCGCACGGTGGTCATCACCACAACCTTCCACCGTAATATACAACCATACAACAATACCAACGCAACTCTGCTCGAACTGGCATGCGCGCCATGCACACCTGCACGACCACAAACTATGCGTTCAACCGGTGGGAGGGCGGTTCACCTGCGCCCTTGCCCTACACGTTCACCCGGCGGGCGGGCGGTTCACCCGCACCCTCGCCCACACTTCCAACGCTGCACGACCGTTTCCTCCTGCCCGATTCGGCGGACGCATCACCGAACGCCTTGCGGTAGAGGACTGCGCTCTACTTGTGCGATGGATGTGCGATGTAGAATGATCGATGGATGATCCAAATGATCGTTTCTTCCATGTGTATATATGCTTGGTTGAGCGGCGGCCTCCTGCCCGACCGACTCACCAACACGGCCAACCGCCATGTCTATAACCGCGTTTGCGATGGTATCGTGTGGTTGGCCTGCCCATGGTGCGGGACCGCCCCACCGATCCACCCAATGCTCACCATCATGTCTCAGTCGGCTTGTAGACAAGCGTTCCTCGACTCACCCTATAAGCATATGAGCACCAACCCGCCTACACTTGGGCATATCTTCCTTGTTGCTCGCACTTCTTGCCTTAGTCACATTTCCGCGGAGGTGGACACGCACGCCCGGTCGCCCAATGATCGCAAGGCATTACATCCTCCCCCACTGGAAATCATTGTCGCCCTCTATAATCCCGACTCCCTCATTATCTTTCGTTCATACTTCGCAATCTTCTTCTTCCATCTCCAAAGTGAGTCCTCTGATTCCCAACTCTCCTCTTCCGGTGCATTCTTCCATCTGACAAGGTACTCCCGTTTCATGTGAGAACCAATCCCTGTAGTTCTGAAATCCAAAATCTTCTCCAAATCCAATCCTGGTTTATCCATAATCCCAGCTGGTCCTCTCGGCGGTTCAGCTCTCTCTGGATGATCAGAATCAAGTCTACATCTCTTCAACTGACTAACGTGAAAAACTGGATGCTTCATGTGCATATGATGCGGAAGCTCTAGCTCATAAGCTGCTTCCCCCACTCGCTTCTTCACCTGAAATGGTCCCTCATACTTCCCTGTTAGTTTGCTTGCAGTCCCCTTGGCTGGCTGAAACTTCTCCCCAGTAATCCTGAGAAACACCATATCTCCCACACTGAAGTGCACATCCCATCTTCACCTATCAACATACTTCTTCATCCTCCTTGCAGCATCATGCAAGTGCAACCGTGCCAACTCCAAGATCTCCTCTCAAGCCTTCATGAACTTTTTCGCATGAGGACTCCTCAAAAAACCTCCTGTCACAACGGTGTGTGGTGCAACCGCCATCTGCCCATTCACCAACTCAAATGGACTGTACCCTGTCGGAGAACTCTTTTGAACATTGTAGCTAAACTGTGCAATATCCAAGAGTTCATGCCAATTCTTCTGATCAGTTGTCACATAATGTCGCTAGTCCTCCAACAATGCGTTGATCTTCTCGGTCTACCCATCTGTCTGCGAATGGTAACTTGAACTCATCAACAACTCTGTCCCAACTAACTTGAACAATGTGGTCCAAAATCTGCCTGTAAAACGCGGATCTCTGTCTAACACAATGCTCAATGGCATCCCCTAATACTTCACTATGTTCTTAAAGAACAACTCCGCAGTTCGCTCAGCTCCACAAGGCATCTTTGTAGGAACAAAGACAGCATACTTGGAAAAACGATCAACCACGACCATAATCCCATTATACCCCTAAGCCTGTGGTAACTGAGTGATGAAGTCCATCGAGACACTCATCCATGGCCTCTCTGGAATCGGTAAAGGCTGCAACAATCCTCCTTGCCTCTGAGTATCCGATTTGTCCTGCTGACAAATGATGCACGTATGTACATACTCCTCCACATCCTCTCGCATCTTCTTCCAAAAGAATCCTCTCTCCAACAATGCAAAAGAACAACACTGCCCTGGGTGGCCAGCCCACGGAGAATCGTGGCACTCCTTCAAAAGGTACCTCCTGAGACCAGACAAATTTGGAACATAAAGTCGGTTTCCAAAAACAAGTACCCGTCCCGTAGAAAGAACTTTCGTGTCTTCCCTTCGTTTATCTGCTTCACTATATTCTGCGCCAAAGTATCGGTTTCAACACTTTCCTTGAGTTTTTTTTGCATCTCTTCCGACATCTGAACCCGACTTCTACTTCTTGATGCGTGGTCTTCTCCCTCCAATGCTGCAAGTTGACCCTTCCTACTAAGGGCATCTACTAGCGCATTGTGTCTCCCCGGTCTATACTCAATAGACATGTCGAATTCTGCCAAGAAGTCCTGCCAATGAGCTTGCTTCGCAGAAAGCTTCGGTTGTGATGCAAAATAACTTGCTGCAACGTTGTCAGTCTTGACAACAAACGACTTCCCAATCAGGTAATGCCTCCACACATGAAGATAGTGGATGATCACAGTCATCTCCTTTTCATGAACCGGATACCTTTGTTCTCTATCCTGCAACTTCCGACTCTCATACGCCACTGGATGCCCATCCTGCATAAGAACCCCTCCTATGGCAAAATCTGAAGCATCAGTGTGTACCTCAAAAGGTCTCCCGAAGTTAGGCAACTTCAGTATCGGTGTTGTAACCATCCTTCTCTTTAAGTCATCAGATGCCTTTTGACATTTATCCGTCCAACACCACCTCTTGTCTTTCTTCAATAAGTCTATCAGTGTCGATGTCACCTTGGTGTAACCTTCTACAAACTTCTATTGGTGTTGGTCATGCCCAAGAACACCCTAATCTCATGGACTTTCTTCGATTCAACCCAGTCCTCAATTGCCTTCACCCTGCTCAGCTCCATCCGTATGTACCCTTGACCAACAATATGCCCAAGGAACGAAATCTCGGTCTGAGCGAACACACACTTAGACTTCTTCAAGAACAATTGATTTGCCCTCAGTGCCTCGAACACCATCACCAAGTGCTTCTTATGACCCTCCATGTTGTCACTTTACACCACTATATCGTCCAAGTACACTACTACGAATGAATCCAAGTATAGTCGTAGAACATCATTCATCAAAGTACAAAATGTAGCAGGAGCATTGCACAACCCGAATGGCATAACAAGGAACTCAAAGCTACCATACCTTGTTACTATCACGGTCTTCTTCTCGTCTCCTTCAACTATCCGTACCTAATAATATCCATGCCTCAAGTCCAGCTTGGAAAACACTCGAGCTTTCACAAGCTTGTCAAAGCAATCAACAACCAATGGGAGAGGATACCTATTTCTCACCGTCTGCTTATTCAATGCATGGTAGTCATAGCACATCCGTAGCTCATTGGAATCCTTCTTCCGCTAGAACAATACCAGAGCTCCATAAGGGGACCTTGAAGGTCTAATGAAACCTGCATCAGCTAACTCCTTCAGCCGTCGTTTCAATTCCTCCAACTCAGGCCCTCATAAATGATAACGTGCTTTTGCCGGGGGTTGCTTCCCTGGTTCAAGCTCAATGCTCTGGTCCACTGCACGCCTTGGTGGAAGCTTCTTCAGTAGCTCATCAGGCATCAAATCCACATACTCGGTCAGCATATCAGAAATATCGGCCGGAACGGGCATCCCCACTCCATCACCTTCGACTCCCTTGAACATCACCACATATGTCTCCATATCTGACTCCTTCATAGCCTTCCCCAAACTTAGTGAAGAAACATGCTGCACCTTAACTTCTCTCTTTTGCCTATGAGTGGGCAAAGTCCAAGTTTGTGACTGTCCAACCAGCACCACCTCATCACAGAAGGGGAAAACAATAGCCATGTTTCCCTTTAAGAAATCTTGTCCAAGTATCATATCAAAGTCGTTCATCTCCATCACCTTGAAGTCCAACTGACCCTTCTAGTCTTTTATCTGTATCGGCACTTCGTGTGCCAAACCAGCCACCTTAGCTCTAGAGTTCACTGCCTTGACCTCCATGTTTGATGGGAGGATCATCAGTCCGACCTCTCTTGCCAACCATGTCGTCATAAATTTATGAGTGGCCCCTGTGTCCACGAGAGCTTGAATGGTCTTTCCACGGACCATCAAGTTCACGAAACCCAGACTGTTCATCCATGATTTCTCCATAACTTGTCCTTGCATACATACCCGTTCACTGCGTTTATCCTCAAGAAACGGCTTCACCATCTATGAATCTGCTCTGATACCACCTGTCACGCCCCTAATTCTTTTTTCCTTTGATTGGTCGGGTGCAGCATCGCCTAAGTAACTAATATTTTCAATTATTATGCTACCTTACGAACTATGCCTTCAAACATTCATATTAACCATGAAATACTTTATACTGTGTGGAAACCATCATAAATAACATGATAAATAGCAATAAAAACACCAGAAATATGCAAGAGAATGTCTTTTATTATATGTGTGAGGAAATAGTACAATGGCCGGGAGTGTCGCTCCACCAACGTTTATAACCGAGGTTGGGCACCCACCTGTGCAAGAGCGCACGACGGTCACCACCACAACCTTCCACCGTAATATACAACCATACAACAATACCAACGCAACTCTGCCCGAACGGGCGAGCGCACCCGTGCACACCTGCACGACCAAAAACTATGCGTTCAACCAGCAGGCGGGCGATTCACCCACGCCCTCGCCCTACACGTTCACCTGGCAGGCGGACGGTTCACCCGCGCCCTCGCCCACACTTCCAATACTGCACGACCGTTTCCTCCTGCCCGACTCGACGGGCGCATCACCGAATGCCCTGCGGTAGAGGACTGCACTCTACTTGTGTGATGGATGTGCGATGTCGAATGATCGATGGATGATCCAAATGATCGTTTCTTCCATGTGTACATACGTTTGGTTGAGCGGCGGCCTCTTGCCTGACCGACTCACCAACGCGCCCAACTACCATGTCTATAACCGCGTTTGCGATGGTATCGTGTGTTCAGCCCACCCATGGTGCGGGACCCCCCCACCGATCCACCCAACGCTCACCATCATGTCTCGGTCAACTTGCGAACGAGTGTTCCTCGACTCGCCCTATAAGCATATGAGCGCCAACCCGCCTACACTTGCGCGTTTCATCCTTTTCGCTCGCACTTCTTGCCTTAGTCACGTTTCTGCGAAGTTGGGCATGCACACCTGGTCGCCTAAGGATCGCAAGGCGTTACACAGAGGATCGAGTCCAGGCATTTTTCCTTGTACTAGCCCAATTTACCGTCAGTCGTCCAATCAAAAGAGTTAACAAGGGTCGTTGATGGGGTCGTTGATCCCGAGTTACGAATGCGAGGTGGAAGGAAATGATGCAGCATCCAGGCTCTTTGAAAGAGGGAGACTCACCTGCCAAGTTCAATGGGCCAGGGTGTAATCCACCAACCATACCGTAGTTAGTACGAGGTGGATAAATCAAACACCATTGTTATATAGTTTGTCATATAGTTTAGGAACCATAATAAATTCCTGGTAAATGTGATACAACTTACGTGGAATATAAGTGCAGGAATTAACAAGGATTTCCAAACTTTATACCCTAAGCTTTATAATCTTTATATGCATATGTTAACCAAATGAATGTGGAGCCAGGTATGTGTATGTGTAGGTAAGGTAGTGTTTTTTTATTTTTTAAGATGTATTACAAATTAATTGGAATGAATATGTATCCACTATTTATTTAGGAAAAAGAAATATATATGGTAATTTTACAATTATAGTTATTTTTTATTTTTTATTTAAAATAAGTAGTATGGCATGTAATTTCATAATATTAAATTTTATATAAGTTTATTAATATATAATCTATAATAAATATCATTTTTATAAAAATAAATATTATGATGATAATCATATAATAAACTTAAGATAATATAAAATACACTTTCAAGTTTATTAACATCATCTAATTATATACACCTTTAGCACATTATAAACATCATTAAGTAACACACAAATTTAATAATTTAACAAAGCATCATTATAATGATCAAGTTTAACAATATTCCATGCTAATTATATTGTTTTTTATTCGTCTTATTAGCATTTTATTTTATATAATTGGTAAGATACTAAATTTAAATGGATAAAATGTTAAACTTATATCATTAGTTGTAACTACAAAAATTGTTATTATTTCATTGAGTTATATTTATTAGGTATGATTTTGAGATTTTTATTTTAAATACTTCATCATATATAATATTAAATATAAAAAATTAAATAATTATTTGTAATAATGGATATATTCACTTTATGATATGATGTAAAATAAAGTTAAAGTTTTATTTTTTAAATTTGATATTGGTTTTAGAAAGATTTTTTTTTTGGAGAAATCAATATATGTTATAATTAATAATCTTACTAAAATTAGTTATATTTCATTGAGTATTTTTATAATATTAGTTGATTTTTTTTTGAAATATTTATCATATTTAATATTAACCTAAGTAGATATAATATTATTTATAATAATTATTTCATCGAAATTCAAGAGGATTGCAATATAAAGTCAAGGTCTTATTATAAGTTTAATTTTTTGGTTTTGTTATATATTTATTTTCTGCCCATCATAACATTATGTATAGATTTTCTTTTATAAAAGTTTTTGTCCTCATGATGATGTCAGCATTCACATTTGTGATTTTTTTGGGAAGAGATATATTGTTTTTTGGTTTTGTTATATATTTATTTTCTGCCCATCATAACATTATGTATAGATTTTCTTTTATAAAAGTTTTTGTCCTCATGATGATGTCAGCATTCACATTTGTGATTTTTTCGGAGAGATATATTGTGTTACTTTTTCATTTCTCTTTGTTTTCACGAAGAAATTATTAATATTATAAAATTTAAATTTTATTATTTTTTTAAATGAATGTTTAAATTTATTATTTTTAACATGATTGGTTGCAGTTATTGTGATGATTAGTTTATTGAATTGTATGTTTTTTATTTATTATTTAAATATTACAAAATTAAAAAACAATTAATAATTAATAATTTTGAAATACATATAATTTAAAAATTAATTTTAAAATAATAATACAGTAATAATTTTTTTTTAATTATGTTTTACTTAAATTATTATTCATAAATAAATTAATTTAATTAAAGTTATAAAGAATAATTAATTGTATTTTAATTTATAAATCCTATTTTATGAAACATATTTTTTAATTATAGTTGATTTTAACTATATATTAATTATATCATAGAAATTTGAAACTTTTATTTAATGATTATATGTTGTAATATAAGTTTTGAAAATTAATTACAAAGATTAATTAGATATTTTCTAATTGTTGTATTATAAGTTTAGGCCACAACATTAATTACAAAGATTAATTAGATACTTTCTAATTCTTGTATTATAAATATAGATCAC
Organism: Pinus taeda; assembly: GCA_000404065.3. Classification (NCBI taxonomy): domain Eukaryota; kingdom Viridiplantae; phylum Streptophyta; class Pinopsida; order Pinales; family Pinaceae; genus Pinus; species Pinus taeda. Next base: position 102,073 of record APFE031707284.1, on the reverse strand, counting down.
AATTTTCTGACTTCTACGCTTGATTTAGAAAGGTAGTTTTGTTTAGATGTTTGTACAAGTTAATTGTGTGTAAAATTGATTTTGTTTCGTAAAGACTATTTTTTAAACATGTTTTATAAACCTAATTTTTTTGTTTTATTTTCTCTATAGGCAGGGATTATGTTGTTTGCAACCATTTTTTGGATAAAGTTTTAGTTGGAATGTCACTACCCTTATATAGTAAAACAAAAAAAAAAATTATTTACCTTGCACTCGACCTTCATATTTTATTTAACTGACATATTCCACGCGTTACTACAATGTTATCAGTTCATATATTAATGTTACTATAACATATTAAAGCCTCAAATGTTAATATATATATATCTATGGTGACTCCATGTGTTCGTGCTCACGATAACCATGAGCTGGCAAATTGGGACATGTCACCTTAACATTCCCGCTACCACCTGGGCTTTGTATTTAATGTTAGTCACTCGAATTGAATTTACTCACCTGCATAACACTCCACTTGCTGTCCGGACGGGACAGCTGGTCTCTCCACGCACCTCCACTGATACGGTTCTCGGATATTGAGTCAGGGGCAGCTGATGGTGTTAAATGCCTTGGCTTAGCCCATAACCCCTCGGGATCCTACCTTGGATGGACGCTCAGGATTTCACTCCGGAAATCGACGGTGATAAACCACTGGTCTTGGTTCAAAAGGGATTGGACTAGGGTTTAATCGGGCATTTGCATGGTCATTGCGAGGCAGCGCCTCTCGACGCTGGTTACCTCTACGATTATAGTATGGCACTCTCCATTCGGCTCTTTATTCGGTGAAACCATACCGTCAGCTTCCCTGGGTTGCAGTCCGCCATGGTTGAGGTCGATACGGCTAGCTTTCTGTATGAAATGGCCGAGTTCCTCTCATTTAAAGGTAACTGTGGTTTCCTTTCTTTTCAACTGTGACGTAGCTTTCTTATTGTTTGTTTGTTTATTAAAAGATGTTTAATCGGATATGCACTGTAAACTTGTCAGGATACCAAGTGCGAGGGTTTGGCGATGGAGTTTCCAGGATTCCGGTTCCTCTGCATTTCCAGGTGAGTTACCCTAACCCACGAGTTGTAATTTCTTTTTAACTTGGACTTGGTCTGAATGATGATTTTCTTCATGCCAGGAGTCTTACCGTGCTCCATTATTGCTTGACCGAGTTATGACGCTCTCGGCAAGGAATTTCTGGTTACTGAGGGTTTAATTTTACCATGTCCAGTTCTGGGTAGCTTTCTTTAATCTAGGTCAGGGTTTGGTAACTGAATCAACTCGAGTCTTCTCGAGGGACCTGTGAATATTATTGTTGAACTTCCATTTATTTGTAATGAGGGTAGCCAGTCGGCTTTACCATACAAAATTTGAACAATGATTCGAGTTATGCCAGGTTCCAGTTCCGAATGAACTTAAAGGGTTTATACTGAGCTATCATTTACTGTTTGTATATAGACTCTAACTATTATATTTCAATGTCTATTAATGTTATATTTCTGAGTTCACGCGGTCTGTCAATGCTCTCCTGTAGTTATTCGTTTTATTGTATGAATGCTTATGAGGGCTCTACCCTGTTAGCGATTGCCGCCTGCTCTATTTCAACCTTAGAAATATACTTCTGTTACTTATTTAGAATGTACCGACCTTGCGGTCATGCATGTGTAATCTGTAGTGATGATAACGTTTTTACCTTCCGAGATGTGGTTCTTCCTATGGAATGCCTTCGGGTTTCTGGCGACTGTTATTTATATATGTTTATATTGATGCCGCCTCTGCTCCTCAGCTTTGTGCTTTTATATATTCTTGTCAATGGTATTATGGACAGAGTTCTATCAATAACTCGATGTGCACTGTATGTTTACATGGTACTTGCATATGTATGGATAGTTTATCTTTTGTCATGATTATCCCAATTGGTTTTCTGTCTCGGTCGACTCCGTTATCTCCATCGGAGATGAGTCTGAGCGATGTTATGCCCAGTCTCTTGTACCCTCGCGGGTGAGTGCTGGGAACATTGAAAGTCCAGGAAACCCTTCGGTTTCATCCCTGGCAAATAGTTCTTTCTATTATGTTACAATATGTTAGCTGCATATTACTAAATTATTTTGCAATTCGTTTTCTGATATATTGTCTGGACCGAGTAACAATATCTTACATGGGATTTGGACTATACTTATGCGGTTATGTAAAGTACAGTGTAATTTTCCTCTCTGTTTTATATTCACTAAGGTACCGGTTATTATCTTTTCTTAACCTTTGAATTTTTCTACTGGTCGGTATAAACTGAGGAATAAACTGGCAGTCTTAATTGTTAAAGGAAAAATAAATAAACTACCCTGTTCATCTTATTTTATTTTCCTATTTACCGTAGACAACAACCCCTACAGATTTATAATACAGTCTTATCTTACAGATGAAGAATAGAATCTTACTTTACAGATAATCAACAGTCTTTACAGAGAAAGAAAAGGTTCCTACATTAATGCCGTAACCACATTTCACTTACCTGTACTGTGCTTTCTTTAATTCTCTGTCCTTTTTCAAACTGAAGAAACTCCTACAGAGCTTGTTATCCTCCCAGCCACGAGATCAGTCATTTTGACCTGATTCTCTCCCCCAAGCTCGCTTGCAGGCCACTGCCTTCCGCAAGATGATGCACGCTAACAGCAGTGCAGTATGACGCACAGCAGTGCTGATACTATCTGATCCTCACCAGACATAGTACCATCTCTTCTTGCTTCTATCTTCCTTTTCTTTTTCCTGTCTGTTCCCTAACAGCCCAGGCCTTTTCCTCTTTTCCATTTCTATGGTAAGGAAAAGTGGTTAGGGTTGCCCTTGTTTGCTGGCAACTGTTTCTTTTAATTAAGCAAGAGGAAGTAAATAACTTTTCCACACAAAGTTACTTACAATATTACTTAATTCATAATTTTGAATAAATGACATTTCAATATTAATAAAGTAATAATTCCTGTTTTCACATTTACCTAGCATGGTAACTTATAAAATTATTCATATAACTGTTTGTTCATTACATCTCCTCCCCCTGAGATTGGACACCGTCTCGGTGTCTTACAGTCATGAACAGGTCTGGATATGTTTTCTTCATCAATTCCTGGTCTTCCCAAGTGGCCTCCTCGGGTCCAAAATGCCGCCATTGTACCTTAACTTGGGTAATAACTCGTTTCCGCAGCTGCACTTCTCTTTGGTCGAGAATGCTCAGCGGTTCAACCAGTACTTCTCCTTCCGGTTCGACCTGCATTACACAAATTCTGAGTTAGTTTTTTCTTCCAAATAGGATTCTTGCTGAATCTTTATTATAACAATAACCCCACCTGTATATCCTGCCATCGGATTACATGCTTAGGGTCATACACATACTTCTTTAGGACTGAAACATGGAATACGTTATGGACCCGAATGTGACTTGGCAAGGCCAGCTGGTAAGCCACCGGTCCGACCCTTGCTAGTATCTGAAAGGGTCCACAATATCTAGGTGCCAATTTAGCGCAACCATCCCATTGCAAGGTACTTATTTTGGCCTGAATTGGAATATACACATGATCCCCAACCTGATACTCCTTAAATCTCCTTTTCCGATCAGCGAAATTCTTTTGTCTATCCTGAGCCGCCTTCAGATTAACACGTACTCTCTTTACCATGTCCTCCATTTCTTTAAGCATGTCAGGTCCTAGACTTAATTTATCTTCAGGTCCTCCCCAGCTGGAGGGTGTACGGCATTTTCGGCCATACATAACCTCAAATGGACTCATTTGCGTTGAAGTGTGATAACCATTGTTATATGCAAATTCCACCAAATGTAAATATTCCTCCCATCGTGTGGGTTGTTGCATAACATAAGCCCTTAGCATGTCTTCTACTACTTGGTTCACTCGCTCCGTCTATCCATCAGTTTGCGGATGGTATGCTGTGCTAAAATTCAGCTGAGTACCTAAATCAGCAAACAATGTCTTCCAAAAAACTGATGTGAATTTCACATCCCGATCGGAAATTATTGTTTTTGGAAGGCCATGCAATCTGAATATATTCTGCATAAAAACATGAGCGATTTGTGCAGCTCTGTAAGTAGATTGCACTGGTATGAAATGTGCAGCCTTACTCAATTTGTCCACTACTACCATAATGGAATCATTGTTTTTCTTTGTTCTAGGTAATCCCGTAATAAAATCCATGGAGATGATTTCCCATTTCCATTCTGGGATGGGCAAGGGTTGCAACAGTCCTGCTGGATGCTGATGTTCAGCTTTAATTTGCTGACATTCTAAGCACCGTGCCAAGTATTCCACAATGTCCTTTTTCATTCTTGGCCAGAAATATTCCTTCCGGATTGCTGTTATCATCTTTTGATAACCCGGGTGACCAGCATAATGGCTGATGTGGAACTCGTCCATAATCAGATTTTTAATTTTGTTTTGATTGGGCACGTATATTCTTTGCTTGAAGTAGACAATTCCCGCATCATCTGTCGTATATTCTTGTTGGCTGTCCCTTCTAGCAGCTTACTGTATTTGTTGTTTTAACTGCTGATATTCTGTATCTTGTTCTGAAATTTCCTTTATTATGTCTAGAAAGGGGTTTTTCCATCCAGTATTGGAAACTTCATACAAACTTTGCACTTTCCTGCTTAAAGCGTCTGCTACTCTATTTGCTTTCCCTTGCAAATGTTTTATATCGAAGTCGAACCCACTTAAAAAGTCCATCCACCGTGCTTGCCTAGCGTTTAAAGTAGGCTGGCTGAAATAGCTGGTCAAACTATGGTGGTCGGTGAGCAGTAAAAATTTTCTGCCCATAAGATAATGCCGCCACATCTTTAGAGCATGTATAACAGCAGCCAGTTCCAGGTCATAGGCGGAATATCTATGTTCATGTTCTTTTAATTTACGTGATTCATAAGCAATTACCTGCCTTCTTGCATTAAGACTCCTCCCAATCCTTCCTTACTTGCATCTGTGCAGACCACATAATCCTTATGAGGATCTGCTATACTCAAAATTGGTGCTGTAGTGAGCAGATGTTTCAGTTGTTCAAAACTTTTATGGCAATTTGGGGTCCAATGGAATGCCCTCCCTTTCTTCTGTAATGAGGTAATGGGAAAAGCTACTTTCGAGAAGCCTTCCATGAATCTCCTGTAATACCCAGCCAATCCCATGAAAGATCGGACATCCGCTACGTCTTTTGGTACAGGCCAGTCCATTATGGCCTTTATCTTTTCCGGGTCTACAGCAATTCCATCCTTTGTGATCACGTGACCCAAATATTGGATTTCCTCCTTAAAGAAATCACACTTACTAAATTTTGCGTACAACTGATGTTCTCGAAGGGTCTGTAATACCATTCGGAGATGTTCGTGATGTTCTTCGATTGTGCGTGAATATATTAATATGTCATCAATGAATATTAGCACAAATCGATCCAAGTATGGATGAAAAATGTTGTTCATTAAACACATGAAAGTTGCAGGGGCGTTGGTTAGCCCAAACGGCAAAACCACGAATTCGTAATGTCCATGCCTTGTTCTAAAGGCTGTTTTAGCGATGTCCTTGTCTTTAATTCGGATTTGATGATATCCTGATCGCAAATCGATCTTGGAGAACACTGTTGCGCCTTTCACTTGGTCGAACAATTCATCGATCCGGGGTAAGGGATACTTATTTTTGATGGTTAACTTGTTCAATTGTATGTAATCGATACACATCCGGAGGGTACCATCCTTTTTCTTGACAAATAAAACTGGAGCTCCCCATGGAGATACACTAGGGCGAATGTACTCCTTATCTAATAACTCTTGCAACTGCATTTTCAGTTCTGTCAGCTCCGGTGTACTCATTCTGTAGGGTGCTCGTGATACTGGTGCAGCCCCGGGTATCAGTTCAATGGTAAAATCTATATTCCTTCGCGGCGGTAGTCCAGGAATTTCCTCTGGAAATACATTTGTAAATTCCTGTATTATAGGAATATTGTTCAAAGAAGCTGACTTATCCTTGGAGTTCGCATATCCCACTTGGATGGCGTAAACTTGACACCCCTTCCATATGCATTTCATCAGTTGGTTGGCAGTTATCGGGCGAACTTGCACTGGTTTCTTAATTCCTTGCATTTCTTTCCTGTTTCCTTGCTGATCTCTGTAGTAAATAATTTTAGTTTTACAATCAACTAATGACCAGTGTTTTTCTAACCAGTCCATGCCGATTAGGATATCATAGGATCTGAGAGGGAGTACATTCAGATCAGCTGTCACTGGCTGTTCTGCTATGGTAAATGAGCAATCGCTGATTTTGGCTGTTACCCGTCGCTTGGCTCCGGTAGCTAGTTGCACTAACCAAGGATTTTTAAATTTAACAGATTGTAAACTACAACGTTCCACTATCTTTGGACTCACATAGCTTAACGTAGCCCTAGGGTCAATTAAAACAGATATGGTAAGGTTTGAAATTTTACCTTCGAACTCAACCATGGTTGGTTGGTATTCCGCCCGACGGTCTTCCAGAGACGCGTTAATTCTAGGTATAATGCGACCAACCTCGCCCACTGTTGAAGCTTCATGGATTTGGGATAATTGTTCAGTTCCTTTTCGCTGTGGACATTTTTTAATGTAATGAGGTCCCCCACAACCCCAGCACTGCACCGGGGGTCTTGCTGTGCCTTCACTGTCCAACCTAGGTTGTTGTTCGCTGACCTTGGACTCATTTGTAGTTCTGAACTTAGATGCAGTTCTTGGTGCAAATTTGCTGCTTGCTCCTTTGCCATTTCCCTTACTGCCATTGCCACGACTCCCTTTGTTGTTTCCCCCTGTCTTGAATCCTCTCTTCTCATTCCATTTTCTGTTAGCAGTTTCCCCTTTCTGTTTACTTTGTTGATAACAAATTCTAGATTTGCGGATTACTTCATCCATCGATTTTGGATTGTCAAACTCAATCCTCTCTCGCATATATGGTGGCAAACTGCTAACAAATCACTGGACCTTTGCCTTTTCTTCCCTTATGTATGGTACATAACGGAGTAAGGATGTAAAGCGAGTGATGAATTCGTCCATAGTCTGCTGTCCTAATCGCAAATCATGGAACTCCCTTGCCTTTTCATCATAGAAGCGTTCCGTTAAATATCGCTCCTTGAAGAATCTCTGAAAATTATCCCATGTAATATTTTGCTTAGTGACCCCTTTTACTATCTTTACCTCCTCCCACCATAAGGTGGCCTTCCCTTGTAATTGAAAAATAGCCAGTCGCGCCTTAAGGTTGTTATCATACTCATAAAGCTGAAAATACTTGTTCATATTAATGATCCAGGCTTCAGCCGCTTCCTCTTGTTCTGCATCAAAATGTGGTGGTTTGATTTTGCAGAATTCCCCTTGTAATTCTACCTTTTGTCTTTTTGAGGTTTGCTGGTCAAATACATTATCGGAGCGTTCTTCCTGTTCTTCCGATCCTTCGGGGGGTATGTGATGGTTCTGCTCTTCAGACATCCTTTGTTGTTCTGCACTGGGATTAGCTGGTAATTGATTTTTTTTATCAGATAAACTCTTTAAGATTCTTTCTTGTTCCATTGTTAACCGAGCATTGTCTTCCCGAAGTTGAGCCATCTCATTCTTCAGTTCTTGCACTGTTTCCAAAATTGCTTGATTCATAACTCTGGCTTCTTCCCCAAGTTGCACCCATAGTTCTGGGTTATTCTCTGGACCGGGTACACCCTGTCCCATTACAGGTCGTCGTGATGTGTTATCCGCTCTCCTCATGTCTTCGTCTTCAAAATCTAAAGCCTGTACTTCATTCAACAACAGAAGGAAACATTCAAGAGTATTATCGGTAATGACCTTTTGTTAGTTATTTAATACAGTGTCCTTGTCTGTCATTGCTGTTCTGCCCAGAGGCCACAGTGTTGTAGCTGGGCTCTGATACCATATGTCACTACCCTTATATAGTAAAACAAAAAAAAAAATTATTTACCTTGCACTCGACCTTCATATTTTATTTAACTGACATATTCCACGCGTTACTACAATGTTATCAGTTCATATATTAATGTTACTATAACATATTAAAGGCTCAAATGTTAATATATATATATCTATGGTGACTCCATGTGTTCACGCTCACGATAGCCATGAGCTGGCAAATTGGGACATGTCACCTTGACATTCCCGCTACCACCTGGGCTTTGTATTTAATGTTAGTCACTCGAATTGAATTTACTCACCTGCATAACACTCCACTTGCTGTCCGGACGGGACAACTGGTCTCTCCACGCACCTCCACTGATATGGTTCTCGGATATTGAGTCAGGGGCAGCTAATGGTGTTAAATACCTTGGCTTAGCCCATAACCCCTCGGGATCCTACCTTGGATGGACGCTCAGGATTTCACTCCGGAAATCGACGGTGATAAACCACTGGTCTTGGATCAAAAGGGATTGGACTAGGGTTTAATCGGGAATTTGCATGGTCATTGCGAGGCAGCGCCTCTCGACGCTGGTTACCTCTACGATTATAGTATGGCACTCTCCATTCGGCTCTTTATTCGGTGAAACCATACCGTCAGCTTCCCTGGGTTGCAGTCTGCCATGGTTGAGGTCGATACGGCTAGCTTTCTGTATGAAATGGCCGAGTTCCTCTCATTTAAAGGTAACTGTGGTGTCCTTTCTTTTCAACTGTGGCGTAGCTTTCTTATTGTTTGTTTGTTTATTAAAACATGTTTAATCGGATATGCACTGTAAACTTGTCAGGATACCAGGTGTGAGGGTTTGGCGATGGAGTTTCCAGGATTCCGGTTCCTCTGCATTTCCAGGTGAGTTACCCTAACCCACGGGTTGTAATTTCTTTTTAACTTGGACTTGGTCTGAATGATGATTTTCTTCATGCCAGGAGTCTTACCGTGCTCCATTATGGCTTGACCGAGTTATGACGCTCTCGGCAAGGAATTTCTGGTTACTGAGGGTTTAATTTTGCCATGTCCAGTTCTGGGTAGCTTTCTTTAATCTAGGTCAGGGTTTGGTAACTGAATCAACTCAAGTCTTCTCGAGGGACCTGTGAATATTATTGTTGAACTTCCATTTATTTGTAATGAGGGTAGCCAGTTGGCTTTACCATACAAAATTTGAACAATGATTCGAGTTATGCCAGGTTCCAGTTTCGAATGAACTTAAAGGGTTTATACTGAGTTATCATTTACTGTTTGTATATAGACTCTAACTATTATATTTCAATGTCTATTAATGTTATATTTCTGAGTTCACGCGGTCTGTCAATGCTCTCCTGTAGTTATTCGTTTTATTATATGAATGCTTATGAGGGCTCTACCCCGTTAGCGATTGCCGCCTGCTCTATTTCAACCTTAGAAATATACTTCTGTTACTTATTTAGAATGTACCGACCTTGCGGTCATGCGTGTGTAATCTGTAGTGATGATAACGTTTTTACCTTCCGAGATGTGGTTCTTCCTATGGAATGCCTTCGGGTTTCTGGCGACTGTTATTTATATATGTTTATATTGATGCCGCCTCTGCTCCTCGGCTTTGTGCTTTTATATATTCTTGTCAATGGTATTATGGACAGAGTTCTATCAATAACTCAATGTGCACTGTATGTTTACATGGTACTTGCATATGTATGGATAGTTTATCTTTTGTCATGATTATCCCAATTGGTTTTCTGTCTCGGTCGACTCCGTTATCTCCATCGGAGATGAGTCTGAGCGATGTTATGCCCAGTCTCTTGTACCCTCGCGGGTGAGTGCTGGGAACGTTGAAAGTCCAGGAAACCCTTCGGTTTCATCCCTGGCAAATAGTTCTTTCTATTATGTTACAATATGTTAGCTGCATATTACTAAATTATTTTGCAATTCGTTTTCTGATATATTGTCTAGACCGAGTAACAGTATCTTACATGGGATTTGGACTATACTTATGCGATTATGTAAAGTACAGTGTAATTTTCCTCTCTGTTTTATATTCACTAAGGTACCGGTTATTATCTTTTCTTAACCTTTGAATTTGTCTACTGGTCGGTATAAACTGAGGAATAAACTGGCAGTCTTAATTGTTAAAGGAAAAATAAATAAACTACCCTGTTCATCTTATTTTATTTTCCTATTTACCGTAGACAACAACCCCTACAGATTTATAATATAGTCTTATCTTACAGATAAATAATAGAATCTTACTTTATAGATAATCAACAGTCTTTACAGAGAAAGAAAAGATTCCTACATTAATGCTGTAACCACATTTCACTTACCTGTACTGTGCTTTCTTTAATTCTCTATCCTTTTTCAAACTGAAGAAACTCCTACAGAGCTTGTTATCCTCCCAGCCACGAGATCAGTCATTTTGACCTGATTCTCTCCCCCAAGCTCACTTGCAGGCCACTGCCTTCCGCAAGATGATGCACGCTAACAGCAGTGCAGTATGACGCACAGCAGTGCTGATACTATCTGATCCTCACCAGACATAGTACCATCTCTTCTTGCTTCTATCTTCCTTTTCTTTTTCCTGTCTGTTCCCTAACAGCCCAGGCCTTTTCCTCTTTTCCATTTCTATGGTAAGGAAAAGTGGTTAGGGTTGCCCTTGTTTGCTGGCAACTGTTTCTTTTAATTAAGCAAGAGGAAGTAAATAACTTTTCCACACAAAGTTACTTACAATATTACTTAATTCATAATTTTGAATAAATGACATTTCAATATTAATAAAGTAATAATTCCTGTTTTCACATTTACCTAGCATGGTAACTTATAAAATTATTCATATAACTATTTGGTCATTACATGGAATGAATATGTATGAACTATCTATACAATGTAAAAATATTTATGGTAATTTTACAATTACAATTTCAACCAAATTAAATGTCTTTGCATTTTTTATTTAAAATAAGTCCTATTGCATCTAATTTCATATATATAATTTTGATATAAGTTCATCAATACATAATCTATAATAAACATCATTTAATAAAAATAAACATCATGATGATAATCATCTTACAAACATAAACCTAATTTAAAATACACATTCGAATTCACTAATATCATTTAATTATATACATCTTCAGTAGATATAAACATCATTAGCTAGCACACAAATCTAATAATTTAACAAGGCATAATCATGGTGATCACATCTAACAATATCCCAGGTTATTTATATTGATTTTTATTCATCTAATTAGCATTTTATTTTATATAATTGGTAAGATATTAAATTTAAATAAGTAAGATATTAAATTTATATATCATTAGTTGTAGCTACAAAATTTCTATTATTTCATTAAGTTATCTTGATTAAGTATGGTTTTCAATTTTTTATTTTGATTACTTCATCATATATAATATTAAATATAGAAAATGAAAATAAATATTTGAAATAATCTATAAATTCAATTTACATTTAATAGGATTGTAATATAAAGTTAAGGCTTTATTTTTATAATTTGATTTTTGGTTTTATAAAATATTTGATTTTGGACAAATTAATATATGTTATTATTAATAATCCTTACTAAAAATAGTTATAATTTCTGGTTCTTTTATTATTATTAAAAAATAATTATTATAAGTATAACTTAGAAACATATTCATTTTAAAAAATTATATTTTAAATAATAATTAAAATTAATAATATTATTTTTAATTATGTTCCTCATATTTATTATCATAAAAAAAGTTAATTTATTAAGTACAAAGGAAAATTAATTGTAATTTTATTTATAATCATATTATGAATATATTTTTTTTATTTTTAGTTGATTTTGTTTATATTTTATTTTTTTGTAATTTTATTGAAATTTTTTATTTTAATTTTATTATAAATTTCTTCAAAATTTGTGTTTAATGATTACATATTGGAATATATATTTTGAAAATTAATTGCAAAGATTAATTAGATATTGTTTAATTCTTGTATTATAAGTATAGGTCACAACTTTCTGATTTCTACTCTTGATTATGTTTAGAAAGGTAGTTTTGTTTAGATGTTTGTACAAGTTAATTGTGTGTAAAAATGATTTTGTTTTGTAATGACTATTTTTTAAACATGTTTTATAAATGTAATTTTTTTATTCTATTTTTTCTATAGGTAGGGACTAGGTTGTTTGAAATCATTTTTTGGATAATTATTTAGTTGGAATGAATATCTATAACTATTTATGCAGTAGAAAAATATTGATGGTAATTTTACAATTATAGTTTCAACCATATTAAACTTTGTAATTTGTAAAAATGTCTTTGCATTCGTGTATATAATTTTGATATAAGTTCATTAATACATCATCTTTAATAAATATCATTTCATAAAATTAAACATCATGATGATAACCCTCTAACAAACATAAACATAATTTAAAATACACATTCAAATTCACTAACATCATCTAATTATGTACACCTCTAATAAATATAAACATTATTAGCTAGCACACCAATCTAATAATTTAACAAGGTATCATTATGGTAATCACATCTAATAATATGACATGCTAATTATATTAATTTTTATTCATATTCTTTGCTATTTTATTTTATATAATTAGTAAGATATTAAATTTAAATAGATAAGAAATTAAATTTATATGTCATTAGTTGCACCTAAAATTTTTCATATTTTATTGATTATTATTAAATAATGTTCAATTTATAAAACTTCATATCTAATATTAAAAATAGAAAATAAAATAATTATTTGTAATATGTATAAATTCAATTTATATTTAATATGATTATAACATAAAGTTAATTAAATTTTTGGTTTTATGGAAGATTTGTTTTTTAACAGATCAATTATATCTAGTATTAATAATCCTTACTCAAAAATAGTTATTATTATATTATATATACTATTGAATTTCTCAGTGATTTATTATTATATACTAATTAAATTTCTTCTATAAAGTTAAGGTTTTATTATAAGTTTAATTTTTACGTTTTGGTATATAATTTATAATATATAAATTTCATTCAAATTCAATAGGATTGTAACATCAAATTAAGGTTTTATTATAAGTTAATTTTTTCGTTTTGTTATATAATATATTTTCTCATATCATAACATTGTGTATAGATTTTTTTTTAAGTTTTCGTCCCTTTATTAGCCTCAGTGATGTGAGCATTCACATCTATGCTTATTTTCTTGTAAATGATAAATTGTGTTTAACTTTTTATTTTTCTATCTATTAGTTTGTTTGGATTAAAAAATCATCTTTTTCAACAATTTTATGTTATAAATTCAATTTAATATTTTTTAATAAGTTTAAATTTATTTTTTTTAATATGATTGATTGCACTTTTATTGTAAAATGGTTAGTTTATTAATGCATTTTTTTATTAATTAAATATTAGAAATTAAAAATAATTAATATTAAAATTTAAGAAATACATATTAATTTAAAAAATATATTTTAAATAATAATTAAAAATTAATAAATATTTATTTTTTAATTATATTTCATTTATATAATTATTATTCATAAATAAACTTTAATATATTAAAGTTAATAAAAGGAAATATTTGTAATTTTATTTTTATAATCCAATATTTTATGAACATATTTTTCTAATTATAGTTGATTTTACTATATATTTAATTTTATATTATAAATTTTCTTGAAATTTTTATTTAATGATTATATGTTGTAATATACATTTTGAAAATTGATTGCAAATATTAATTAGATATTGTCTAATTCTTGTATTAAAAGTATAGGTCACAACTTTCTGATTTCTACACTTGATTATGTCTAGAAAGGTAGTTTTGTTAAGATGTTTGTACAAGTTAATTTTACGTAAAATTGATTTTGTTTTGTAGTGATTATTTTTTAGACATTTTTTAGAAACCTAATTTTTTTGTTCTATTTTTTCTATAGGTAGGGACTATGATGTTTGCAACTATCTTTTGGGTAAAAATTTAGTTGGAATGAATATGTATGAACTATATATGCAATAGAAAAATATTTATGGCAATTTTACAATTATAGTTTCAACCATATTAAAATTCGTAATTTATAAAAATGTCTTTGCATTTTTTATTTAAAATAAGTATTGCATGTAATTTCATACATGTAATTTGATATAAATTCATCAATACATAATCTATAATAAATATCATTTCATAAAAATAAACATCATGATGATCACCATCTAGAAAACATAAATATAATCTAAAATACACATTCAAATTCACTAGCATCATCTAGTTATATACACCTCTAGCACATATAAATGTCACTAGCTAGCACGCAAATCTAATAATTTAACAAGGCATCATTATGGTGATCACATCTAACGGTATCCCATGCTAATTATATGGATTTTATGTCTTGTAGGCATTTTATTTTACACAATTGGTAAGTTATTAAATTTAAATGGGTAAGATATTAAATTTATATGTCATTAGTTGTACCTACAAAATTTCTATTAGTTCATTGAGTTATATTTATTAGGTATGGTTTTCATTTTTTTTATTTTAATCATCATATATAATATTAAATATAGAATTAAAAATAATTATTTGTTAGAATGTATAAATTCATTTTATATTTAATATGATTGTAACATAAAGTTAAGATTTTATTTTTATAATTAGATTCTTCATTTTATGAAATATTTGTTTTTGGACAAATCAATATATGTTATTATTAACAATCCTTATTAAAAAATTGTTATTATTTCATTGAGTTTTTTTTTTTTTTTTGTTAAGCTTAGCAGGTCCTCTCTTTTTCTATTCATTTATAGGCAAATTTACACCACATAGATTGGCTAGGTGGCCTCAACTTTCCCATTGGGAAACAACATATGTTGACCACCTAATCCAAAAACACTAAAATTTTAGTCTTTCTAGCCAAGCTATATATGTCCTTGTTTCATGACCATACTCTAGATTTCTACGTATACATATACTTGCAAGATGAAAAATAAATGCTATCTGCATAGAAAACAAAAATAAATATGGGTGATTATCTAGTCCTTCTACTCTTCCGAGGCCGATTCCACTGGTGCAGGGTCCTTGACCTTTGATCCAGGCATCTCAGATAGTTCCAGGATACATGGAATAAGTCTCTTAATCCTATCCAACCTAATATCTTGTTTATGGAGCTGAAATTAAACTTTTTGGAAGTCGTGTTTGTAGCTTGGCATACCATGAAGAGAAACAGCCATGCCCCCTGAGATATGTTCCATATCTTTGCCCATCAATATTTTCATCAGCCAGTAGAGATAAAAGTTTTGGTTGAATTGCGTTATCCTGCCTCGAGTGTTACCTTTGTCCGGGACAAGGGTCCTCCATTTTCCCATGTCATCCTCAGTCTCCCTACCTTGCTTAACTTCCTGTTCCCATTCCTCTAAGAATTTTCAGATGCCTTCATCAATACCCTTGTGATATGCCTTAATAGTTTTGAGGATGATATGATCAACCAATTAACTCCCCTTGCAAGGCTTGGACATGCTGGGGTCCTTATCATTTTTGGGAACCTGTCCGTGTCTTCCAAGTCCACAACCTTTCTTCTCTCGAGCCATGGTGAAGGTTCCAAAAACCTATTCACAAAAACAATTTGTTAACCAACAACCATTTAACATGGCATGGCATTGCTCCCATCCTTGAGTTGAGTTATCGGTGCAGGCCGCCTCACCATGCTCCTCCCTTTGCCCCTTGCTATTAGTACCTAGGACATCATGGTCAGAGATCCACTCACCAAAAGGGTCTGACCTCCATCTAACAATAGTGAGCCCTCGTCTCCACACCCATTGCCTCACAGCCACGTCAGGTTTTCTTCCCCTTGCCTAGGCCAAGCTAGTGAGTTCTGCCACTTCCTAGTGGGAGGTCAAACATGGATTGTAGACCCATTCCCCTCTACACAAGATATCAGTGCAAATCCTTTAGCAGTTTCGCGCCCAATTTCACACTCAAGAGTCCTAGTTGTTCTCTCTCCATGAAAAGTTCTAGCTATACCCAAACAATTGAAATGGCTTCGACAATAGGGGCATACTCCTAGACAACATCTTAACTGATCCCTACTTCCCTTAGCATTTGATGCATAGCCTCTCCCTACATAACCTCTTCTATCACCCCTGCTCATCTCTTGGCCCTTAGAACCCAGGGACCCAAAGCAAAACAATGCAAGGTCAAAACAAAAAGAGGCATAGGAAAGACCTAGCTAAAGCAAGACATAGACACAGAACCAAGTCAATTCAAACCAGTGCCACCCTCAATTCCTCCCGCAACTCTCAACTTCCCAATTAAAATTTCTAAATTTCCCCCTCTCCCACCAACAGAAGCCCAATGAGGTCATCTTTGCAATGGAGGAGAAGAGCCAGAAAACATACCCATGGGAATTTGCAAGTCGTCTATGAGCTTAAGGTTGAGGATGGTGCCACCCTCTCTTTCCCATGCACCAGCTCCTTCGTCCATGATCAAACACAGTAGCATTACCCATATGTTCACTCGTAACTCCTATAAGACCTGCGCCTCTACCTGTGTTGCCACCTTGCCCACCACCCATGCATGAAATCATGCCAAGTGCCACCACAACCATCGTCTAGAGCATGTGGGGGTAGGTGCTACAAAACTCAAGGGTATGCTTAATTAATCCCCACTTGTTATCCCAACCACCGGTTCACATCTCGATCAGGGTAGTGTGCTTCTATGAAGCCATGTTCCTAAATTTGCATGTGGTCTTGTTCCAGGATTTTTGCCAGGGTACTATATCTATCATCCCCAGGTTGGACTGGGCACATTCTTTCCATCGGACCATTTTGATGATTGCATCCCTAGTTGGCAAGAAAGTCTACCACCTTATTCCCTTCTCTCCTGACATATCGGACCATAATGTAATCAAACCTTTGTATTGTTTCACTAATCACTTGGATGAGATGAGATGTCCTCCAACTTTAGCTAACATTCTCCCATTTGGTGCAATTGTTCAGCTTTCTCAGAGTATTTGTGACCAGACTTGAGTCACCTCCCACCACTAGGTTTCGATACCCCATTCTAACATCTGTTTGAAGTCCTTGACTTGCTGCAATGAATTCTGCCTCATTGTTACTAGCTATCCCATAGGATTCAGCATATATTAGTCGAGTGTTAACTTGGGCATCCTAGAAGAGGCCACCTAGGCCTACCAATCCTAGATTACGTTTTGAAGCCCCATCCAAATTGATTTTTATGAATCCCTATCCCATGGTGGTAAAGTGTGCCAGGGATATTGGTCCTACCCAACATTTTTCTAAGTAGTGGGAGTTATCATTTTCGACGATATGTTAAGATTTTGTAGAACTTGATCTTCCTGACGGGGTACCTGGCAATCCTCTTGGTGTCATTGTTTTGCTAAGATCGTCTCCCTAATGTTCTAGATTATTTCTTCCCATACCTACTGATGAGATGAGGATTTATTCTTAAAGACTGTGATTTCGCTCTTTCCATATGGCCCATAAATGTAATCCTAAGGCCAGCCCCCATTTTCGGTTTAACAACGAACTAGAAAAGATATGGCTTCTCTAGAGGAGAAGTGTTTCCCTAATGTTGTGGTGGTCTCGATCCATTCTTTCAAAAAATCCTTGAATTTGACTCCATTTTTGTTCTACAAACAAGCATGTGTTGAGCATATGCTCAAGGTCCTCCCTGTGTTGGTGGCAAATCTAGCAGAAGGAAGGTCCTTGGAAGCCTCTTTTTTGCAGTTGATCCCAGGTTAGGATTTGTCCTTTGCAAACCAGGCATAGGAATTGAGTTACCTTTGGCCACCATCTACCCTTGCATATTTTTTTCCATATTATTCCCTCCCCATCCTGAGCTTGTCTTGCGTGAATGTCATATGCTTATTTTATGGTGAAGGTTCATTTCGTAGTATGCCCCCATCTCAGGATATTAGGATTATTATGAACCATCAATTGTCTTAGTATCAGTTCTTTGTCTAACTGTGTCCATTGTTCAGTCTCAGTGGACTGGCACCAATCTTCCTTCTTTTTCCATATTCTCCATCCTCCTAGTCCTTCTTCCTTTTTCCAGAATTTCTCTACCAAATGTATATTCCAGTCTCTGGTATATAAATATACGTCCTAGAGCTCTTTCCTTTCTATCAGTTGTTCCCTTTGCCAATATTCCTGCCAAAATATTGTTGTTTTGCCATTGTGGATTTCCAAAAAGGCATGTTGCTTTATAAGGTTCCTATTTTGGGCAGCCAGATTTCACAATGCCAATCCTTTATGGGGTTCATTGTATCATAGAATATCCTCAGTTCTCTTAAGCATATTATAATTTATTTTCCATATTTTCTTCCATACATCCCTTCCCCTCCTATCCATCTCCACCATATATTTGTACCTATTACTTGATTTAGGGTGTAAGGATCTCTGAGGCCTAATCCTCCCTTTTTATTTTTCACTAAGCCCTACTAGGATACCAAAGCCCATTTTCTAACCTATTGAGCCACTCCCCATAAGAATGTTTTTGAAAATGTCTACCATTTTGGAGCACACCCCTTTAGGAGCTACCATACCTTAGATTTTATAGATGGGTATCAATTGTAGCACTTCTTTAAGAAGGATTGTCCTGCCTGCTAGTTTTAGGAATCTAAAAGGCCAACTCCTTAACTTTCCATACATATTTTGGGGGATCTATTGTCAGAAGGATGACTTTAGGGAGTTGTCAGAGAGTGAAATTCCTAGGTATTTAGATGAGAGGATCCTAGTACTAAACCCTAGGATCCTAGCAAGGTAGGTCCTAACATTCCTCTAAGTACTAAAAAAGAAAATACAAGATTTGTCATTATTTATCTTTGTCTTGGAGGACTCCATGAAGGTGTTGTTTATCTCTTTTATTAGGTATTCTCTTAGAGATACCTAGTATAAGAGCATGATATTATCCACAAATTGTTGGAGAGTGATGGCTAGGTCATTGACCCAGATCCTCAGGCCCTTAAGCCTAGATTCACGGACCTCATTTTTAATGAAACGACCCAGCTCTTCTGCGGCAATAATGAAAAGAAAAGGAGATATTGGATCTCCCTCCCTTAAGCATATCACTGGGTATAAAGTGGGGGTAGGAGTCCCATTTAGTAGAATAGATATCACGGGGGAGGAGATCATGGCATAAATCCAATTTATCCATTTTTGGTCAAAACCATAGGCTTTGAAGATATTGTTCAAGTAGGCCCAACTTAGCCGGTCATAAGCCTTGGATAGGTCCAACTTAATAATCATGCCTGGAAGATTTCTCGCCTTTAGAGAGTGCACTATTTCTTGAGAGGTGATGAACCCATCCAGGATTTGTCTTCCTTCTACAAATCCAGTTTACTCCGAAGAAATGAGGTTCAGAAAAAGGGGCTTTAGACATCTTACATTGAGTGTAGCAATGATTTTGTAGATGACATTACACAAAGCAATAGGACAAAATCCTTTTGGATCTAAAGATTTCGAAGCTTTGAGAATAAGAGAAATAAAAGTAGAGTTCAAGTTGGGGCATACCTTTTGATTGTGGTGTGATTCCTCTACTATCTCTAAGATGTCTCGTCCCATGAATTTCCAGGTGGCTTGGTAGAATTCTAGTGTGAACCCATTCGATCCTATGGCCTTATTTTTTTGAATTCCATTGACAATCTCTCTCACCTCTTCCAATGTGGTAGCTCTCATCAAGGAAAGATTCTCAGCTCGAGATACCAGATGGGAGATATTCGGTGTGAGTTTTTGTATGGCTTTCATTCTATTCTCTTGTGGTTTTGTGAGGAGGTCTTTGAAATGGTTTATAAGAACCTCCTCCATTTCTTCATGTTGCACTCTATGATTCCCCTTCTCATCTTTCAGAGAGTAGATTTTGTTGTGTTGCCTGTGTTGAACCATAGCTTTATGGAAAAATTTGGTGTTGCATTTGCCTTCCCGCAACCAATTTGCCCTTGATTTATGTTTCCAAAGGATCTCTTCCTATTTTCTTCTTTCCTCTAACTAGTTTATTAGTGATGCTTCTTCTTTTATGATATCTTCTATTCTCCTTTCCTGTATGATTTGTTATTGTAACTCCATAATACGCTTATTGATATGATGTTTAACATTCATGATATGACCTAATTTTTCTTTGTTTCCATTTCCCAATTTTCTTTTTTAGTTCCTTAAGTTTAAGTTGGAAAGTATGCATGCAGATCCGCCCTTACTGTTTGCTCGTCTTCCATGATTCCTCTATTCTTTTTAGGAATCTAGGATCTCTTAGCCAGAAGGCTTCGAACCTGAAAGGTAATTTCTTAGATCATGAATTAAGATCAACCTCCAATCTTATCGGCCAGTGATCTGAGCCCATGCATGGGAGGACTGAGGCTTCCATGAAAATATATATGCTTATGGCTTGTTTAGAGATCAAATATATGTCCAAGCGTGAAGCAATTTGATGAATTACTCCCTGTCTGTTATTCCAGGTATGTACTCCATTAATTGATGGGAGATCCACTAAGTGCAAGTCTAAGATGACATATCCAAATGCTTCCATGTCAATATCCATTCTTCTCATTCCTTGCTTCTTCTCCACTAGAGAGATAATCATATTGAAGTCTCTTCCAACTACCCATAAGTCTTCTGGGTATAGATTTCTCATTTTTGCAATATTTTGAAGAAATACCCATCTTTCCCCTGGGATATGGGGTCCATAAACCCCTCTAAAAAACACCCATTCTTTGGATCCAATATTTTAAAACTTGCCTAGTAGTATTCTTGGAAGGTTGACCAAGTATTTAAACCAAACCTCTTCAAGGTTCCATATAATCACTAGCCTCCCACACTACCATTTTATCCTGAGCCATGACTTGGTACTTGGGTTTAAAATTCTCCAGAAACCCTTTCAACTTTTGTTCACTGATTTTAGTTTCCTTTATTATCATGATGTTTGACTTATCTTTCTTCAGTCCCTCTTTGAGGTACCTATGTTTTCTTATGCTATTATGACCTCATACATTCCATGATGTAATGATCATTTCAATAGTTTGGGGGTTTGTTGAAATACCTCTGACAATGGAACTACCCTTCCAGAATTTACTAGTATCTCCCCAACCATCTGTATGGATTCGTTCAGTGTTGTTCTTCCCCACTTCTACCCTCCTTTTCTTTGAGTACATGTTTCTTGCCCTTGGATGAGTTGGGAACCTATATGGTTCAGTTGGATTATGATAGTTAAGCCCTATTTAACTTTGTATTGTTCGAAGGTTTCCTTATATAGTTTCTTATGATCCTCTCAGATGAAGCATTCGTCCAGGTGTCTCCTTTCTTGAAATAAATGCTTCATCACTTGCTCTTTGACACTAAGGTTCTCTTTCGGGTTATCAATCTCCATTGGGTTATGTTCTAGAATTTTCATAGGGATTTCCTTTTCTGGGATTTCTACTACCTCCTTTCTCTTCATCTTGATTCCTTCTAAGTCATTTTTTATAGACTTTCCATCTCCATGGTATTATCGAGGATTATCTCGCTTGTATCTTCCTCCTGAAGGGATGCAAGCCAGTTGAGGGTTCATTTTTATTTTTCATTTTGACTTTCTCTCTGATTACCTATCTATTTCTTGTGCCTTTTCCTCCTGTGCACCTCCTAGAATCCTTCCCCATCTTCTGTTCTCTTTTCTTTGTGGTGAGGTTTTCATTCAGATTTAACGGGAAAGCTCGGTACAAGTGGCCATATTCATGGCATTAATGACATCTAAAAGGGATATACTCATAGTCTAATGGTTGTTGCTAGATCTTGTCATGGTATTCTAGTTCTATGTAGTCTAGAAGCAGTTCATTGCTATTCATGTATACATAGATTCTGGGATAAGAGGTATACCTACCTTTTCATGTAGAATCTGCAACTTTGACGAAGGTTCCAATAGAATAACTAATCCCTTCCAACATTTATGGATCCCAGAAATCCATTGGTAAGCCAAACAACCAAACTAAGACTGGGGTTGCTAGTAGATTTTCCTAATCTGGGTTATATCATTCCTCCCAATGTCGAATGAAGAGTCCTTCATTGTTGAAGAAATAGGTCCCATCTCAAACACCTTCTCATTGTCTTCTAGGTTAATGAAAATCGCTGTAAAAAAACCCTTTCACCCCTAGCTTGAGATTGATGTGACCTTTCAGCTGCCATTGTCGCTTGATCCATTTGATCAGTTCCTTCTCTGTTGGCCAAGCCCTGATAAATTTTCATATAAGGGCACATTCCTTCATGCATTTTCGGTATTCTTCTAGTTTATTGTTTGGTATGACAAATCTTGGTTTCTTAGTTGCCCTCGATAGACATTTACCACCTAGTACCGCTTTCCATTTAGCTCCCAAGACCAGAGGTCCTTTTCCACAACCTTCGTTGCTATCTACTACATTGTGCTAGATAGATGCTCCTGCTACGATATTCCGGTAGGACGGGATCTCTCCCCCCCTGCCATTCCACTCATGGCTCCTGTCATCAAGTCTGCTGTAGAATGCTATGACTATCCCTTCTCAATCTAGTATACCTGTAGGGTTGTGAGATTGAATCCATTGAAACCCTACCTGTTTGCTCAACCATCACTTCATATCATTGCCTCTTCTATTTCATTGATTTTTTATTATTATATATTAACTGATTTTTTTTATGTTGAATATTTTATCATATTTAATATTAAAAATAATTAGATATAAATATATTATATATAATGTATAAATTTCATTCAAATTAAACATGATTGCAACAAAAACTTAAGGTTTTATTATAAGTTTAATTTTTTGGTTTTGTTATATATTTTATTTTTGAAAGATCGTAACATTGTGTATAGATTTTCCTTTTTAAAAGTGTTTGTCCACTTTATTAGCTTCAGTGATGCGAGCATTCAAATTTGTGCTTGTTTTCTTTTACAGGATATATTATGTTTAGTTTTTTATTTGTCTATCTATTAGTTTGTTTGGACTAAAAAAGTTTGCATCCTTTTGCAAAGTTTAATATTAAAAATTCAATTTTATTACTTTTTAATAATGTTTAAATTTATTTATTTTTAGTATGATTGGTTGCATTTTTTGTGTGCAATGATTTCATTATACACTCAAATATTTATTAAATTTTATTACGAACCATTGAATATAAATATTTAGTTCTAACACCTAAGTTTCTGGAGGCAAGATGATATATTTGTGATTGCAGGTTCCAACTTGGCTCAATCGCTTTCACTTCCACTCTGCACATTCTTTCTTTTGGGAAGTGTGACATAATTATATTTTTTTAAATGCAAACATGCCAAAAGAGAAAGTAATCCAATCCATTCCTCCATCCAACTGTCATTTTGGCATTACCCATCTTGCTTCCTACCCTAAGGGCCTTTCTTTCATATAAGTGTTTTTACTAAATATTTAATACTCTTAGTTTCTTTATTTAATATGGTCATGTCATCAAGTTGCATCTTTCAATGTACCCAACATTTTTGTACCCTAATCGCTAAGAGATTGAGCAAGAAATTAGATTTGACATCCCCTTAAAATATGTATGTTTTGTCAAAACTTTTCCCACCATAAAAGTTCCCTTGTGTAAGAACTCCATAAAATTTCCCAAATGTGCATGCATCAAGCAATGTGGTTTGCATTCCACAACTTCTAATTGTTTAGTAGTTTCAAATTCGAGTAAAATTTGTTTATTAAAGCCACCATAATGGCATTGCTTCAAATTCGACACTAGGCATATCCATCTTCAACAATCAATATTGACGTAATAAATTTTGTTTAGGGTATAATTTAGGTTTTTTTCTATTTTTAAATTACATTTTAGATTTTTTAGAGATACTAAAGAGGAAATTAAAACAAATCATTATAATGCGTGTATGGAATCTAAACAAAATGTATGTTGTTAACTTGGTAAACTGATCCAAGTTTAAAATATGTAAAATATTGTACAAACTATCCATCTTTAAAATTTAGGTTAAACATCTATGAATTCCAAATCCACATTGGTTTATGTTAAGAAACAAAAACTAATATTTGAATAGTTCTGACTAGCTGTCATTAGTTTCTAGAATAGTTTGTGATTGGCTGCTATCCACTAATGCATATTGACTCATCACCAAAATTTGTATTAAAAGAAAAATCAAGAAATGGGTTGTATTAAGAAAGTGAAAATAATTAACAATGTGTTATCAAAATATTTAGAATTTACAAATTGCATAACTTAATTAAATATAGCCCCCTTTTTTTCTAATTTATCGTTTTCCAATTTCACATCTTTTTCTTCTAATTGTATTATCTGGTTTCTGCATGCACTTATATAGGCTTCCATTTTGCGAAATCTTAATAGTCTTTTACCTTATATTGTGACTATAATTTGCTGCACCCAAATCTCGCCATCAATTGTGTACATTTTTCTTACATTAAAGATATAGTGGTGTAATGATTATTGTTTCATTAATACCTCACAATGAAAATTTAGGGTGTAATTTTGATGGTAGAATTTTTTATAAATTCAGGGTCAAGCTTCAGGATTTTGGATGTCTCTAGCTTTTTATGGTGTTGAATCTATTTCCATCATAAAAACATGATTAAACTACATCCACAATAAAAAAAAATTGAAATATATATATATATATATATATATAATATAATATATATATATATATATATTTACATAATTTATATTTGTAATTTTTATATATATATTTTAAACTATTTTATATTGGAAGTCTTTTTAATATATATTTAGGTAAATTTAATTATTATTTTTGGGAAGAAAAAGTGGTGCTTTTCTAGTTATTCAAATTTCATCACGTAATACATCATGATCATCTCTACCCAGATGGTCTCAACCTGCCCATTGGGAAATCAAGTTTGTTGACCATCTGGTTGAGTTATAGCTAGTCCAAAATCTAAATTGTCTAAGTATTTCCAACAAAGCTAAGTAAATAAGATTGTCTTGATGACCTCTATTATCTACTATTGTATTCAAAATGACAAAAAAAACATTCGTATGCATCTAAAAGACTCTATTAATTAGAGGAATCTATCGGGGTTAGGTCCCTAGTGCTGGATCCTAGTTGTTCTATTCGGGGACGTCATGGAATATGTCTCTCTATGTAAGCCAACCTCTCATTCTACTGTTGAATTTGGCACTGGATTAGTTGGAGTGCCCTATTAATGTCTTGTAGCTCCTCAATGAATTCTAGGCTACCTGTAAGTGGTAACATCAAGGCATTTGCCAATAACATTTTTAGCATCTAGTAGACATGCAAAATTTGCAAGAATAAGGTGCAACGACCATGATTTTGTCCCAGGTATGGAATAATCTTTCCCAAATCCGTTAATAGTTATTACTTGTTGAGGTCCATCTTAGCCCTAATTTTAGATTCACAATTTCTAATGGGATCTATGGATCGATAATGTGTTCCAGTTCTATATGTGTTGGTTGCATTGCGTCTCATATGAGGAGTGCGCCCACAACCTCGACCTCTATTGGTGTTGGTCTGAGCATTTCCATAAATGCACCTTCTACTAGCTCTCAATCTGTTGTTATGGAGGGACATTGATCTAACCATGATTTCTCTCCAATTCTTTCTAGTAGCTCTCTTCAAAAAAAAAAAAAAATGAGCCAAACATAATGCCTATGACCCACAATGGGGAGAGACCAAGTGACAATTCTAGCTCAAAGTGGTCAAAATAGATATTGATATCCCTTGGAGAAAGAGTACCTAAGATATCTAACAAACAACCATGAAGAAATAAATAATTAATTGACCATATCTATAAATATTCATATAATGACAACTAGGGACTAAGTTGTCCCAACCCATATCTATGTGATGGGTCTTTTTCCAATGTTTCTTATGGGTTTTCAAAGAGAAATAATAACCCTGAGCACTAATTCCCTTTGGGTGGCTTATGCCAATGAGCCAAGTATGTAAATGAGGAGACACTCTCCTCCCTTCTCGAGTGTACTATTATCTCTAACGTAGAGGATTCCCATGGCCACAAAAGATAGAGGACAAGACTTAGTGCCACCCCACCAAAAAAAACTTTTCTTGGGGACTTTAGAGCTCCATAGATTCCCCATGCCCCGATTTCTAACAAATAATAAAAACAAATATCCATGACAATAGTGTTGAGATAGGAGTGAGATTGTCTCATCCAACCCCTAGATTGGATGGTGGTAATGGTGGAATAAGGCCCTCATCTCACCATAAAACCAAACCAACTCCATAACATGACTAAGAAACCATAGTTGGCATTCACACCCCTATTGTTGAAGCATATAACATATACATAATATAAAATGAGTAAGCATCTAGGAAACACCCTCAAAAGTGGATGCAAAGTTGTAAGAACGCATGGACACAGTCCAGGAAGAAAAATTATTTCAGTCCACTTGCTGTGCCCACACCCTATTCCCTTGACCTCTGTTTAGCTTCTCGAGAATCCTTGTTCTTTTTTGTCCATCTGCTTATGATAGCAATGCCAACCACCTCTTTATACATGAACCTCATCCTGTGCCTCCTTCTTAGATCATTCTTTCCACCCATTGTATTGTGCATGTGTTTACATCCCTCCTTAATGACCACACTTTTCATTATAATGACCTAGATTCCATGATACTTCTTTTCCCAGCTTAGATTCCACGGTATTTATTAAAATTATAAATTTTGATTTTGAAATTTATATAAATTATATATTTTCAAAATATTCATTTATTTATATAAAAAAAAAAATTATTTTAAATTTAGGAAAAAAATTTCAAATCATAAAATAGCTAAATGACAAAATTTATAAAACCAATCAAATATGTTTAGAATTATAAAAAGTCCTAAAATTCAAACAACATAATTTTTATTTTCACTCCCTTTTGGCTTGGTATAATAGTTTGTAATGAGTTAGAGCATTATAATTATTGTTGAAACATGTAACTAGGTTCGGTCTTCATAATGACATGTGTAATTGTGATTTTATGTAGTTGATGTAAAGAAGAAAAATAAATTGTAATGCTTGAAACATGGGTTTCATGATCAAGAAATTTTATTTTTGGTTAAGTCTCCCATTGTGAGCTCTTAGGATTGTTTATAATGTTAAATTGAGTCAATTTCATGTATGAAGGACCTTTCTTGGGAATGTTACATATGTATGTGAGTCATTTAAAAGAGTAAAAATATCATCCAAGACCAAGCTCAAAAACCTCTAGCAAGTCAACCTCAAGACGAAGTGATGAACCTATACCAAAGGACATGTCAGCCTAGATCTTTGTCAAGTCAGCTTATGTATGGGAAACCCACTATAAATAGGAATCCCAACCTTCATTTAAGCACAAGAGATTATATCAAGGCTTGAAGCAAGAAGAAGTACAAAAAACACACAAGAATAAATTCCATCCAAGCAAAGAAGAAAATAATAAAAGCCAAGCTACTTTGGATCTGTTTTAGGGCTATTTTTTGTCACATGTGTAGAGGGATCTAGGGTTTCGATCTACTGTAGATAGGATGAATTGCAGTCACACCAAAGTGTTCAAGATTGGTATAAAAAAGGTCTACCTAGAAGGCCGAGTTCACTAAGAAGGAAAGGAAGGCATAGTGAAGGCATAGAAGGACAAATCTCTCCATGATATCGCCCCTCCATGTAACCTAGGATTTCTGAAGGGAAGACCGAAAAGTTGTAGAAAGTGTAGGAAAGTCGAATTGTAGTAAAGAGGGACAAGGTTGTCGTAATAGTGTTGTTAAGATCGAAGTTGGAGTCTATAAACAAGCTCAAGTATAGATTATATCAAGGCCCGAAGTAAGAAGAAGTACGAAAACCATACAAGAAGAAATTCCATCCAAGAAAAGAAGAAAAGAATAAAAGCCAAGCTACTTTGTATCTGTTTTAGGGCATAGAGGGATCTAGGGTTTCGATCTACTGTAGATAGGATGAATTGCAGTCACACCAAAGTGTTCAAGATTGGTATCAAAAAGGTCTACCTAGAAGGCCGAGTTCACTAAGAAGGAAAGGAAGTCATAGTGAAGGCATAGAAGGACAAATCTCTCCATGATATCGCCCCCCATGTAACCTAGGATTTTTGAAGGGAAGGCTGAAAAGTTGTAGAAAGTGTAGGCAAGCCGAATTGTAGTAAAGAGGGACAAGGTTGTGGTAATAGTGTTGTTAAGATCGAAGTTGGAGTCTAGAAACAAGCTCAAGTATAGAGGTGACTTGGTATTGGAGAAAAATTAGTGAAGGGTCTAGGTCATGATCTTGGTATTCTTCAATTGAAGTCTCTATAAGAAGAAGAATTCATTTGGGTTTTCCTCTCAACTGGGAGAGGTTTTGGTCCTGGATGATCACCTACATATTGTTTCTCTTGTCTCTTTATTGTTTAGGATTTGGTAGTTGTTTGATGAAGAAGAACACTACTATAATCTAACTCAAGAGAAGATCCTAATATAATGAAGTAAAAATCATTCACAAGAAGTTATCATTAATAGAGAAATCATCTAATCTCTATGCCCTAGATTTCTCAACATGGTATCAGAGCTACGGTGAAAAATTCAAGGAAGGGAATCTTATCAGGGGATGCTCAAGCATAAAATCTCGAATAATATCAAAACAAAAGTGAAGATATACAAAGAAGTGGCAAAAACCCTAGATCGAAGAAGAAGTCTACACTAGCAGATGGCTTGGGATTCTCAAAAGGCCACAAAGACCCTACTAAAGTTGAAAGAACTTACAAACGAAAGTTTCTTGAAGACTATTCATCCTGGAGAAGAAATATCAAGGATAATGTCATCATCTTCAAAAGTTCTAAGGCAATCTCCCTCTCGAAGAAATGTCCTTCCCATTGAGGAAAATCATCATAGAATCATCGATACATCATCAAGAAGTCATCATTCATCCTCATATAGAACTTTACCATCAAAGGATCTAAAGTAATCTCCTTCTTTTTGGAATCAAGGATTAGTCTTGAAGAGATCTATCTTCATTAAGGAGAAGTTCTCTATCATCTACTTTATCATCCAATTGAAGGAGGCAACAAGTGGAAGAAGCATCTTCACGAGTAAGTATATTTTATGTTTGAATCTATCAAAATGTCTTTTTGCAATGAAAGAAACAAATATGTTGGATCTTAAACTATCTTGCATTGAAGAAGAAAACAGTTCTAAATATCATTGAAAATGAGGTTATCGATCATGTCAAAGGATCTATCACCAAACCAACGAAATAAGATGCTCAAGAACTTGAAAATTTTATGAAAGGGGAAGTAAGGGATCAAAGTATTGTCATAGAATCCATCAAGGATCCCCTCATTCCATATGTATCTAAACTTGACACCTCAAAAGAAATATATAAGAAATTGGTAGATTTGTTTTTGTAAGAACTACATGAGAATTTATCTCTCTATTGCAAGAAATCTACAAGTGAAGGGTATCAAAAGAAGAAGGGATAGCCTCATACTTTATGAGGATATCTAAAATAAGGGATCAACTTCAATATCTGGGAGAAATAATGTTTGACAAGGAGATGACCATTGTAGTACTAAATGCACTACCAAAGGAATGGGGTAACTTTACTTCAAGAATTTATGGGAAGAAAGAAGATACTCCATTCCAGGATCTATGGTCTCTATGAAAAATTGAAGAAACCTAACTAAAGGAAAAATCAGGTGTAGGATCCAGTAAGCAAAATCAAGCATATGCTGTTATGGAAAAGAGGAGGAAATTCTAGGAAATTTGGTCCTCGGAAAAAGGAAGAAAATCCTAGATAAGGTTCAATGCAATGTATGTCAAGAATATGGGAATTATAAAAGAGATTGTCCTAAGATCAAGAAGGACAATAAAAAAATAGGAAGAGAAGAAGCTCATATCACTGAAGAAGTGGAGGAAGCTAAAAAGAAGAATTCCAAGAAACAGGAAGTAAGAGATCTCTACTGTGATTGAGATAGTCTTCCTCACCTAGTTCTTTTCATGTTCTTGTTTTCAACTTTTTCTATTGTAAGATATGGCTATCATGATTCAGTAAGGAAAATGATAGAATGCATCATGGCACCATAGAAGAATTAAAAGAAAGAGCTCATGACATCATCATAGAGAAGCATGAAATATGGCTGAAGTAGAAGTTTATGGAAGGATATAGATCTTGGTAATTATCTCATTAGAAGCATAAAGTGGCACTTATGGGAAAAGGAAGAAAAATTCATCTAGCAAAAAGCTCATTATATATTAGTCAAAAGGAAACATCTCTTGGATGAGGATACTCAATATCCTCTATTGGAATCTTCATCAGAAGGTTCACCAATCAAAAGGAAGAAAGTGTTTCATCAAGCATTCCAACTTGTGGGAAGTCATGGGATGATGATAAGATGTCAAAAGGGGTAAATAAGATCAAGGAATTGAACTTATTTCAATAAAGGAAGTTTTTAAAGGAATTTCATATGACCCAAAGGAAATGAGGTATGTATGCTTGTGTTCGATATTTTTAGAGTCATGTCATATGGTTGCAGGTAACATGGATAAATGCTCAATATTGAGAGCAGGATCAATAGAAAAGATCTCCTCCTTTGAAAGATGCAGGAAGGCATAGGTCACACATTGTTTAGATGAAATAAATATAATATGTCCTCATATGAAATATGAGGTGGTTGAAAAAATTGAAGGAACTATGACTGGAATTTCCTATAAGGAAATGTGTGAAGAAAGAAAGGAAGAGATCATGAAATATGAAACTATGGAAAAAGGCAATCGACATTTGAGGACTGAGATATTTGGATAAGATATCTCCGTGAAATATATGAAGACTTTGATGAAGTTTGAAAAAGAAATAGACCCTTGACAGTATATATATTTTGGAGATGTTTCAATGTATATGCAAGATGTTGATGTGAACTAGAAGATGTCATGATGAAATACCATCACAAAGGTGATTTTGATTTAATGTCCATTCCTTATTTTTGAATGATATATAGATGAGCTTATGCGAGGTTTCCAAGGGAAGATATATGGATATATTCCACCACTAATATCCATGTAGTAGGATGAAAGATCATTAAGGAAACATGACATGAAGAAGGCATCATTCCATGAAGGAAGACCAGATAGGAACTAATGGATCACTTTCTGATGCAAGGAATACTGACATGAGTGAATCATGGATGAAAGTGGTGGATGGTATATTCCCTATAAATAAGTCCCAAAACATGAAGACTCTTGAATAAAGAAAAGAAGTTCATGACATCGTGAGGAGGAGTTATTCAAGCAGTTGGTTTTCCCATCATCTCCACCTAAAGATTTGTCACAGGTCCCTAATTAAGAGGGAGACTGGAAACAAGTTTCTAACTTGGTAGAAACTTGGAAGCAAACTCCTAAGCCAAGACGGAGCTTAGGTACATTCCTTCTATAGGAATGAGTACATTCCTTCACTAGAATAGATATATCCTCCCTAATAGATAGACACATCATTCTTTTCTTCACTCCCAGACTTCATGAACAAAGGAACAACAAAGAAATATATGAGAAATTGTTTCTTCTTGTATTAGGAATAAAATATAGTGCGAGGGGCTAATCATTCCTCTTTTGTGATGATTCTCTATTATCAATATTTACCATGTGCTAATAACCAACAAAAATATGTTAGATTGATGGGAGACTTGGGAATCCAAACTCATGAACCAATTTAAGACTTTGGAGGAAGTCCTACTTGAAACAATAAAATAGAGTAGGCTTCATGAATACCGAAGTCTACAAAATAAGAAAAAATATGTGAGGTATAGAGTTTGGAGCAAAAGGAAGAAAAAACTTGTATAACATAGAAAGATAATCTACACCAAAATGTAGATTTAGAACATTTTTTTGACTTAATTCAAGTATTTTTCTAATGATGAATCACATACATTGGTTTGAAATATGGAGAAAAACAAATACTAATGGGATGGATCCAAAAACAAAATTTATTCAATAAAAAAATTGTCTCAGAATTCTCCTATATGAAATTGTAAGTCTAGTTGAGACAATAGTTACCAAATTCAAATTAATTCAAATTCGAATATGAATTCAAATTCGATTAGATATGGAAAAAATTCCAGAGTATATATCCTATACAAATTAATATATTACTATTTTTTTATCAAAATTTTTAAAATTGAATTGGATATTTCCTGGATACTATACTCTCTTGTCTTGTTTTCAATATTAACCATATATTCCTATTTAAGATCATCTAAAAAAATGAAATATAAAATGTGGGAAAACATGTAAGTAAAATCTAATAATATGAATGACAAAACCTTGACACTAAATTGTAATGTAAAAAATGAATACCAGATATTAGTAGGCTTCAAGTGATCTCCATATACAATCACTCTTTTCTTTTAGATCCAAATTTATTCAACAATAATTGTGTTTAAATTAATCCTAATAGATCACAAAAAATGAACCCTTTTAATTGAATTTTAAACAAAATATCATTATTACAATAATCGTTATTCTCCAATTAAGAAATTGTTATTATCCAATTAAATTAGGAATTGAAAAAAAAATATTTTAAAATTTTAGATTTTTCTTTTAAATATTACTCTTAGCTCAGAAGAACATTGGGGAAATTGCAGAAAGCGAGATCTGCTTGCTGATCGAATTAAGTTTGAACTCCTGCACAGGAATCTTGTAGATGTTTCCCCATCCAAATTGATGCCCATGTGGGACAATGGAAGAACTGCAGAGGCCTACATTGCAAAAAGAATAAAATGTTTTCTTGTTCATACCAGCATAATTGATAAATTGGGAATGTCTTTCTCGTCCATTGAGAATGTTTACATCTCCGACCACAGGGCTATTACCCTCAGTTGGAAGGAAAAGGGGTTTAGGAATGGCTACCCATTCAAATTCAATAGAACATGCTTAGAAGACCTTGATTTCAATGATTTAATAACAAAGACATGGAGAGAGTTATCTGCAAATAGCTCTTTCCCCCTTTTTGACATTTCGAGACAAACTGTCCCAAATTAGAAAAGTGGTAACGAATTGGCAATACAAAAAAAGTTTGGCTAATAGAAAGGCTCTTCAAGAAGTACAAAAGGACCTGAACCAAATCTCAAATTTTTTGGAGATCAACTCGCTCCCTTTCAGTTTGAGATGTCACCTCAATGAGCTTGAAAAAAAGAAACAATTTTTACTAAAGTAGGAGGAAACAACTTGGCAGTTCAAAAGCAGGGCAATATGGCTCAAGAATGGGGACCGAACATCCAAATTCTTCCATAAGTATGCTAATGCCAGACGGGAGAGAAATTCCATATGGAAGATTAGTGATGGTTAGGGGGGTTTTCTCTTCTCACAACAAGAAATGACAAATGAAGCTGTAAAACATTTTAAAAATCAATACAAAAGAAAGGAAAATTGTATCTTTCAGGATATCCTATGGGGTATTGACCTGGATCCTCAGATGTTTGACGATGCAAAAAATGAAAGACTATTCCAGCCCATTTCAGAGGAAGAGCTTCTTGGAGTTATGAAGGCCTTTAAGAAGGATAAATGTACTGGCCCGAATGGCTGGACTATTGATTTCTTCATTCACTTTCTTGACATCATTAAATCAGATATGTTGAGAATGGCTGAAGTAGTAAGAATCTCTGGCAGCATTCATCAAATTACTTCCTCCACGCAGATAGCACTTATCCCAAAGAAATTGGAAGCGGTCACCTTTAAGGATGTCAGGCCAATCTCTTTATGCAACATAACTTTCAAAATCATCACCAAAATCATTGCTGAAAGAATGAAATCGACCTTAGCCAGCTTCTTAAGAAAGGATCAGTATGCTTTCTTAAAGGGGGGGAATATGTTGGACGTTGTGGCAAACAATCAAGAAGGCCTGTTCTCCATGGTCTCCAATAATACAGAAGCTGCCATACTGAAAATCGACTTACAAAAAGCTTTTACTATTTAGACTAGGGTTTCATCAGATGTTTACTAGCTAAAATTGGCCTGAAATCAAATGCCATCAATTGGATTATGGCATGTATCGAGAATGTGAACTATTCAATCATCATAAATGGAATTCCCTCCCCTTTCTTCCCAGCAGAAAGAGGGTTGTGCCAAGGATGCCCTCTCTCTCCGATACTGTTCATCCTAGCAATGAACTCTTTGAGCCTTCATATCAATAAGGCAGTCTCTGAGAACAGATGCAGGACCGTGAAGATTTGCAGGAACAACTACATGTCGCACAATTTGTTTGTCGACGATGTGCTTATTTTTGCAATGTTGTGCAAATATCGTGGACATGTCTAAACGATATATTAAATAAGTTTCAAAGCGCCACTGGATTACAGATAAACAAGGCAGAGTCCACTCTCTTCCACAACGACGCCAACATGG
This sequence comes from Pinus taeda, assembly GCA_000404065.3. NCBI lineage: Eukaryota > Viridiplantae > Streptophyta > Pinopsida > Pinales > Pinaceae > Pinus > Pinus taeda. The sequence goes on along the minus strand of APFE031707284.1, from coordinate 67,786 downwards.
AAATAGTGGAATGGATATCTTTACTGTTTGGAGTAGAAGCGAGATCAATCAAGGACCGTATAAAATACCTGGGCTTCTAGCTAAAAGCAAAGGGATACACTAAGGACGATTGGCAATGGATGATTGATACATACTATAAAAAGATCTCTGCCTGGGAATATAAATATCTATCACTGGCAGACAAAATCGTTTTATCCCAAGCAGTCCTATCTCAACTTGCAGTATATTGGGCCCACATCTTCTTTCTCACGGCAAGCATCATACAGATAATGAAAAAGGTGACTACAAACTTCATATGGTGAGGCAAATTAGTAAAAGGTAAATATCATCTCACCAGCTTGAAGAAAATCTCTCGGCCAAAATCCTCAGGTGGCTGGGGTTTGCTTGACTTGAGGGCCTTCGGGAAAGCACTTTTGTGCAGATCTCTATGGAGGGGAATTTTCTGGGAAGCGCCCTGGAGCACTACCATTAAATTAAAATATATGAGAGGCAAGAGTATGGAATATTGGTTTCGCCTAGGAAGGATTGGAGCCAGGAACGGTTCTGCGATATGGCTCAACTTCCGCAAAATCGAGCAATACTTTCTATCGAATCTGAAATGGTCCCTTCAATCGGGTAGTAATATCTTCATTGGTCTTGACCCCATCATGAGCGGGCGTGAGAATATCTCCATTCCCGAAAGAATCCTTTTTTTCCTACACAGAAAGGGCTTTTTCACATGGGACAAGCTTATTTCAGGATGGCATGGCCCCCTCCCAGCACAGAAAACAACTATTGATCTAGGTTTATCGAGTCATATGGAAAACCAGTGGAACACTGTCAGAAATGTATTGAGAAGTTGTGGTTTTGACAGGTCTAGATCGCATGATTATCTCATATGGAAGGTGTCTTCCGCTGAAATACAAGTTCGTGTCAAGGATATATATTCTGACCTGCTTGGTTTTTTCCCTCGCTTTCTAGCCCCATTTTCCCTACAGTTTTTTGGAAAACAGGTTACTCTCCTAAATTAATTTACTTCTCGTGGCTGGTGTTTAACAACAAAAATCCTACCTGGGAAAATTTAAAAAAGAGAAAGTGGCACAGGCTAAGTAGATGCCTCATGTGCCATCAGAAGAAGAAACAAACTATCATATGTTCTTCCAATGTAATCTATACATCAAATATGGCATGAATTGGCAGCATTGTATCGTTTTCCCCTAGTCAATCACATTTCTACTTTCGCAACTTTTGAATGATGGAGTGGACAGAGAGATACATGGCGCTCCTTCATTATTATTGTCATATGGTGTGCATGGAAGTGGAGGAACAGAATTATCTTCAATGATGTAAAAGAGCCTCTCAATGATATTACACAACGCATTATTTCCATCTATGACACAATTCCGAAAAAGCTTCCCAAATTGACAACAACCAATAGAAATGGACACGAAGATTCTCAAGAAGTTTCTCAAGCCTGCTTCCCAATGGCTTTTTTCAATGGCGGTGCTTAGAGGAACACATGTGGCTGCGGGGTTCTCATTTTTATGGAGGAGATTCTTCATTACAGTATTTCTTGGAATGTAGGAAATGGCACCAATAGCTTGGTTGAGGCAAAGGCCCTTGCTGGTCTCCTTGCTTTATGTATTTTTCTTGATATACAAGCCATTTCTATTTTTGGAGACTCAAAAAGTCATGGTCGATCATGTAAATAGAAGATGCCACATCATGTGTCCCCACCTTTCTATTTGGATGGACAAGATCATGTTCTATTGGAGCCTTATGCGAGACTGCTCCATCTAGCACATCTTCAAAGCCCAGAACTAGCGTGCCGACAGTGTGTCAAAGGACGGTCTCCAACTTGTCCCAGGCTCCTGGTCCCTTGAGGTAAGGTCTAGAGGGGAATCCTTCTCCATCCAGGACTTCTCTCTCCTAGGCTTTTGATCCTCAGATCTAGTTTTTCATCCTTTTTGGTTTCTCAACGCTTTCATTCGGCTTATATGTGTCGTTTTGGCATAAAGTGCCTCTCCTTCATGTATCTTCTTATGTTTCTGATTTGTATCTGTTGTATATGCTTATGTATCTGCTCATTTTCATATTCCTGATTATGTATCTGCCTTATATCTGTTGTATTTGCTAATGTATCTGCTCATCTTCAGGGATCAGCTCTCCTTCATGTATCTGTATACATGTTTTATCTGCATCCTTCTTTGAGGATCCACATCCTTGAGTTGTTTCCTCATATGTATTTATGTAACTATCTGCTCTGCTCTGTTATATATTCTCAATATAATACAATACTGATTTTTCTACCTAGAAAAAAGCATTGTATATAATTCTTTAATACAAAAATTCTAACTTTTCAATGAAAACCTTTAAAAAAAAATTATAACTTTTTAATGAAAACCTTCGAAACAAAAAATAAAAGATTGTATTGTAAATCTTCGTGAGACCATAGATGGATGCTTTCTCATTCATCAAAAAAAAAAAAAATTATAAGTTGTTTGGGAGCATCGTGCCCTTTGTTGAGCCTAGTTGCTGAGAATAGCAAACCAGATCTATTCTACCCTCGTTGCTTGTTGGTTGATGAAAAGAGATTTATAAGATGTTTGGGAGCATCGTGTCGTTTGCTAAGCCTATTTGCTGAGAATAACATGGGGCCGTTTGAAGTCTGACTAGTATAGAGAACCGCACTTGCTGCCAACTTTAAGAGTAGTCTAACGAAGCGGAGGAATTGCCCAGACAGATAAAAATCGCTGGAATTTGGACCAAAAAAATTGAAAAAATCTTGTAGAGATAGTGTTTGAATAGTGCTTTTGATGGTGGAAATGGATTCAGCACCATCAAAAGCATCTAACACACCTAAATTTTTGAATTTTAACAACGAATTTACAAAAATTCTTGCCATATTTTCTCTAAATATGACTGGAATTTCCATAACTTTCCGGTCAATCTCTCCAACAAATTCCATACCGTATTGAAATCAATGTATTAGGATGTGAACCCAATAGTATTAACAAATTTCTGAATTTTTCGGGCCAATACTGTCGAGCTTGGTAACCATGGTTGAGACTTAAGCAACGAGAATTAGTATTGGTAATTGAGTGAAAGTGTTGGAGATAATCACTTCTAGTTAATTTACATACCATTTAGGAAGTGCCAATCATGGTACAGTGCTAATTTAAAAAGCTCATGCATGTGTTAGGCAATTTATTTAGTTATATAATTTTAGTTTAGTTTAAGGAGGTTATTTTTTTCTCTTAAAAAATAGAAATTTTAGTAAGATTGTGATAAAATCTAGTGGAAATTTTGAGAAATTTTGGATTAAGATGGTTAAGCTTTAAGATTTTAAGTGCTGTCCCAATATTTGATAAAGCTGAATCTATTTCCACCATCAAAAAATTGATTGAAACACTTCTCTACAAAATTTTTTTGAAAAATAAATAAATAAATAATAATAATAATTCAGATTCTAACTAAAAATAACTTTTCCAATAAAATTATAAACTCTTTACACAAAGCCTAAAACTTCAATCAATACAAATCTATTGTTACATGTTAACAATGTCCTAAACTGAGATCGAAGGCTCAGTGTCTTGTAAATGGTTTATAAAGTAAATTTATAGTTTTTGGCCATTATAAAGAAAACAAAATTGTCATCTTATTGAAAATTGTATAACCAATTCTTAAAAAACAAAACAGTTAATTTGACTGAGTCCAAATAAATTTAAAAGAAATAATATATTTTAAGTCATTTAAAGCTATGTTTTTCATATTTTTTTTATGGAATATGTTAATTTTTTCATGTCTTTTCCTTGGAATATTTTTATCACTTCTGAAACATTTTATTATTATTTATATATGGTGAAACACCGTGCATCATTCTAGTTTTCACATGATAATGCTAGGTTGAGAAGGACAGCCTGCATACTTTTACAACGCTCTAGTTTTGGAGTGTTAAGGGGTGTTAAATTTGAAAACGTCCATCAATTTCATAATGCGTGCTGACGTTTTACATGATCTATTGCTCATGTGCACTGTGTATATAATATGCAGTCCCCATTAAAGAAAAAGCTTAATATATTCATAAAGAAGATTATGAATAATGTAAATGCAAAAAACATATGTACACACGTAGACCGAACTATATATAAATTTGCTTAAACAGATCCCAAATAAAACCCAAAAAATTAGTATTGCTCCATACAGATTTTAAAATTACTCACACTTTTCTTTATTTATTTCCTATTATAAATAATTCGCAGACAAACTTCTTGATCTATTACAGGGGACATTCACTGCAGGTGGTGCTGTATTAGCTGTGACGCCCTGTATGGCTCTATGAAAAAGTCGATGGAAATGTTCCTCTAGTTTTGTACTCAAATCTCGTCATCAATGGCGTCTCACTCTTTATAAATATGTTACAGCTATTTTTTATTATTATTAAAAGTATGTCTGCCTCAGTGAAGGACCACGGCGAAGCAAACTTTATTAGGTACACTCCAAAACCTTAATAATAAATAGACTAAAATCCAAAGGGTCAAAGATTTGCTAAATATATCATATAATATGTTCTTTATAAACTAAGTTTTTGTTTTTGGCATTATTTTTATCAATTCCGGATGAAACGATGAGCATCGAACGTATTATATTATTTCATGTCTTTTCAGGGAAGCTTTTAATCAATTTCCGTGAAACAATGAGCACCATTCATCTACTGTATTATATATTAGCCATTATTATTGGAGGTGTAAAGACGGTGAAAGAATATGGTGTAATTGTTTTTAACGTGTAATTGTCTTCCTAGGTGCAAAGACACACCTAAAGAATAGGGGTGAAAGATTATTGAGTGTAAGATAAATGTATTTGTCACGGTTTTGTATGAGGGATAATAGCACGTTAAAGAGAAGGTTTGAGATGAATGTATTTGTCAAGGTTTTGTATGAAGGATAATAATTTCAAAATGTTCCAGATATGGCCACCACTTTGTATCTATCTCATTGTTTGCAATATTTATTTTTGGTAGCATCTACCCAAAGTATTATTGGAGCTATTCATTTCCTTTTCTCTACAATTCTAACTAGAGAATGTTGGAGGTATCCTCAAAAATATCTATCTAGTCTTCCGTCATTTTGTTGGAGTTATAGTTCAAAGGTGGAGTGATACCAATTAATGTAGGATGGGATGGTCACAAAAACTACTACCACTCAAGATGCCAACATGAACTGAGAGGACACAAAAAATACAAGAAAAGCACACACATTTTACCACAAAACAAGTTTAGAAAGGAGAGGATTCCAATTCACACAATTAGTCTCTTTTGTACAAATTCATAAAGCAACATGATTATTGCCACAATAGGTTGGATTAATTTGTTGGAAAATAGTTGGTCTAGGTCTTCGTCAACCTTGTAATGATGTAAGGGTGGATGAAAAACAAAACTCCTTGTAGTATTGCCTTCATATTCAAGTTGTTGTTGCACAATTATCCTGTACTTTCGGTTCTTTCTATTCCATTGTGTTCGTCCAATTCTATCCAACAGTACTGCTCAAATTGTCTTTCTTCCTTGTGAAAATTGGTTTTACCCAACACGTTGTTTGAACCAATTACTTCCTTACAGTTTTCCCTCATTTATCCTTGGACTGCTCTTTTGTTCTTCCTCTCCCCATTTTTTTATCTTCTTTATTCTTCTTTGTTTGCTGAGAATTGGTTCGACCCAACAAGTTGTTGAAAGCACTTTCTTCCTTACTGTTTGCTCTCACTTATCCTTGAACTACTCTTCCCTTCTTCCTCTCCTCAATTTATTTCCATCTCTTTTATTCTCTGTAGCTAAGCATTGGTTCTACTCAGCGAGTTGTTGGAATCAATTTCTTCCTTATGGTTTGCTCTTGTTTATCATTAACTACTCTTCCCTTCTTCCTCTCCTCATTTTTTTCCTTCTCTATTCTTCTTTGTCAACCACACTTCAATGATAACCTCACCTTCATTTTTTCATGTGCTTCTTTCCTATTTCCTATTCTCCTCCTCCTCTCTATCTAGTTTTTTTTTTTTTTCTTCATATTTGCTTTCCCTCTTTTACCCTCTTCTTTTTTTCTTCTTCACTACCTCTCCCCTCTTCTCCATTCGCCTCATCTTTTATTTTTGGTTCCTACATTTTCCTGATGTTTTCCTTTATTGACCCCCATCAGAGATAATTTTGTTATTCAAGTGTGCTTGAAGAAAATATAACATGATTAACAAAAAACATTAACCCTCATATCAAAGTCTCAAAAATATCACACAAGACATAATACCAGATATCATATTAGACTCATAGTCCAATCATTTAAAATACCCACCATATTTCCATGCAAATTCTATATATTCATAAGAGCACCAAACATAAAATATTCTTGCTAGGGTGTATATGTTAAATATATTTTAAAATTTACATCCATGATGTACTATATTATATCAATTATTTGACACAATTCCATATTAGAGTGTATGTTTATAAACATATTCTTATGGCTTGAACTTATCATATCAAAAGCATATTAAACTCATAATCCCATCATCTAAAATACCCACCATATTTCCATGCAAATTTTGTATATTCATAAGAGCACTGAGTGGACAAGATTTAGGTTAGGGTGTATATGTTAACTATATTATAAAATTTACATCCATGATGTACTATATTATATCAATTATTTTAAACAATTCCATATTAGTGAGTATGTTAGTGTGTATGTTTATTAACATATTCATATGGCTTGACCTTATCATATCAAAAAAATCATCCAATTTAGGTTAACAAGTGCCCCTTTTTGTGAATTTTTTTGCTCTACCTACAAAGGAATGGTATGCAATATAGTAATTTCAAAGCATAAACGTGCATCACTATTAATTTCCACAAAAACACATTCCATTGTTAAAATGATGGAATCAATTCGCATCATCTCTCACAATAATCTCTTGCCCAACAATCTTGGAGATGAACTTAGTGGAATTTGGTAGTCCCCACACACATAAAGGTTCTTCATGATGCGGTACGGGTACATTGTCTTGTACTAATTATCCCAAAACTAATGGCTAACTTCTTAGTATGACTGCATAGAATGCTTTCCATAGCCTCCTCTTCCACATCCTGTAACAAAATATTTGTGTTAGGTACATAACATGACTTCTTCATTTACCCATATGATATTTGCAATGTTACATAATTTTTTTCCAGATTGAGGATGGATTTTGTCTTCCATGAGGAATGTACATACCTCTCTATGTACCACAACAACATTATGCCCTGCTTGCTTCTTCACTCCTCTTTCTTTAATCATGGTCCTCAACTTCACTACATCCTCCCACCTATGTGCCTCTGCAAATATGTTTGAGAAGAACATGTAATATCTGACATATTTTGGTTCTAATTCTAACTCATGTGTACCTACCTGTTCTCCAAGGTCAATATTGCAGTGAATTCTGCAGCCCTCAGCAAGGCTCCCCACACATTTGCATCAGGTTCTGATGACATCGGTTTGATAATTTCATTTACTTTAGCATGCCCTAGAAGGTCAATCAGACACGCTTGATGTTCCAGCGTAGGTGCAAATCCATAATCCAACTTCATGTGCTCAAAGTATTTCCTACCCTCATTGATTAACCCTACATGAGAGCAAGTAGTCAAAATAGTAGTGAAGGTTCATGATCTTGCTTTGTGCATTTCTCTTACATTTAGGAAAAAAGAGAAAGAGAATCCTCACCATGTCCATGAATTCCATATGCCACAATCATTGTAGTCAAGGACACAACATTTTTTTCAGGCATTCTTTCAAACAATTTGTGGGTAATATTAACATTCCCACATTTGGCACACATATCCATAATTTCATTACCTACAGTAACACCAAATACAAATCCACTTCTTATTGAAGAATGCCAATGTTTCATGAGGATAACAACTTTGTATATAACTAGAAATTATTGCAATCCAAGACATAACATTTCGTTTATGCAATCTCTTCAACAATTTGTGTGCAATGTTGACATTCTCACATTTTTCATACATGTCTATGAGAGCAATGCCTACAACAACATCAAATTAAAGTCCATTTATTATTGCATCGCCAAGGACCAGCTTACCCCGTTCCAAAACCAATAAATCAGCACACACATGAAGAACAATAATCATGATAATAGAGTTGGGTTTTATACCATGAATTTGTGTTGCATTGAAGAATGCCTTAGGCTTCATGGTGATGACCATTCTGTGAATAAAAACAAATTATTGCATTCTATGACAAAAAAAAATATTTAGACATTCTTTCAAATAATTTGTGGGTAATGTTCACATTCCCACATTTGGCATACATACCTACAAGCGTAGTGTCCACAACAACATCATATTCAAACCCATTTCTTATTGCATGTGAGTGGATCTACTTATCCTATTTCAAAACCAATAAAATGGCACATGCAGGAAGAACACTAATGATGGTTGTTAATTGGGTTTTATACCTTGGATTTTTATTTCCTTGAAGAATTCCAAGGCTTCATGGGGTTGTCCATTCTGGGAATATGATGCAGGGCACCTCCCTACAATAACCAGGATCCTTTTCTCTCATGCACATAAAGGCACCTTCAATACTAAGCTCCATAATGTCCCATTCCCCTATTCCCAAATATGTTCAACATGCGAAAGCATTTAAGCATATGCAATAAAGTCATAACACAATCTTCACACAATTGGTTCCCTCATGAACCGAAATTAAAATTGTATTGAATCGAATACTAAAATATGCTAACTGGCAACTCATCAACAATCGTTTGAAAACCTTAGGCGCCACTCTCCGCTTTGAAATCCTTATCAGAACTCGCGTCCATAGAAACTAAGCACAAGCTTTTACCTCGATACTTACCAGAGCCTTGCAATTCTTCAAATCTTCACCAACATAAATCGTAATGCAATACAACATAAATCGTAATACAATACACTTCACTAATATCTGATTCATGAAAGTCAAGTATATAAATAGATCAGTCGTGTAAGAGGTATTAAACAATGTTCGCCAGCTCCAAATTCATTGTGACAGAGAGAGAGCATTACATAAATTAACTTTCAGCACAGTCGTTTTTCTTTGGATGTTTGCCTGACCGATCTCACCAAGACATCCGCCCAGTTTTCCCCAACCTCGAAGACCGTAGAAATTGTGCTATAAAACAATTCGGTTCAGTACTTTGAGCACATCGCTACATCCATGCCAATATGGATGGTATCGCTGATATTTCTACAGACTTCATTCCTTATGTTACTTGAGAGCACTAGCGAGAATTGAAGAAGGCTACTCCGCCAATCGATTTAACAACCGCAGGCTTAATACACAATAATGCATCCATCCATCGGCTACCACACAGTTTCTGCCTTAGCGGTGAGAGAGTTGGGAATGTGTTCTCCTGCTTCGGCGTAATATCCCATCTGTAATTCTTTGAAAGACATCAAATTATGTTGAACTGAAGCACCACATTATCACCTCATCTTTGCATGGTTAATAAAACCCTGTCCTTCATCTGGCCATCATTGTTAATTGACATGACATTGGGTTTAAACCTCTTGCGATTTCACAATATCATGGTTCACGCCTGCTAATTGCAGTAATTATTATTACAAACAGAAATCTGCATAGCAATTATAAATTATGATTAAGAGCCTCATCATATTAATGCTTTTCTTCAGTGGCGTCAGTTATAAGTTTAAAAGAAACGAACCACACACAAGAGAAACAACAGAATGCACAATACACAGTAATCCAGTGGAGAATAAAAGGTGATTCAACAGTGCAATCACTATTGAATGCATCCACTCATATCAACAGAAATTCAGGGAATTCTCAAAAATACTGAGAGGAAGTTTCATTCATGATCATTCTGGCATGCTCCTCTCTCTGCCTTGAGAGCTTGCTGCCACTTTAACTTTATTTACATATAATAATGGATAGGCCTTTTTGGTCCTTATCCGATAGAAAATCAGGCTTTTTTTTTCTTTTTACATAATGATTTAAAACATGGAGCTTTATTCCCTATTTTTATCCAATTTTTAACTAAAAAAGCATAGAAATTCTATCCCCTTTTTATTCCATATTTACACATGAAGATGTTCTAGATGCTCCTGCATCATACACCCAACCTTAAAATTAATCATGATCTCTTGATCATGTGTTCGGATCTGTGTATGCCTGGATCCCATATCTTGTGTTGCAATTTTCCATTGGCCATCGCTTTTGTCTGTTGTCCTTCTCCAGGTCTCCACACCTTATGCTGCTTTGCTCCACTAGCTGCACTCTTGCAATCTTCTACTGTCTTCCGTTTGCCGCTTCTCCTTTGTTTCACTGCTGCTGGTCTCTTCCAGGATTCTTTCACCATCATCCGCCTCATCGCTTCAATTTCTCTGTCTAATAAACTTTCTCCAGCATATTCATTTAGACCTATATTCACAAAACAATTGTTAGAATAAAAATCATAAGGCATTAGTGCCTCTTCTGCTGCTATCAACCCACATGCTGCTCTAGCTGTCACTATGGATGTTGCTGCCTCCCAAACTACCTGTCCCTCTGCAACATTCTTTTTCTCATCACCTGTAATTTCATCTGCAACTTTTCCCTCTGGTTCACTGCACTGGACTCTTTCTTCTGCAATCTCCCTGTCATACTCTAGATTCTCCAACCAGTGTTCTAACAATGCAATTTCTCTGTAACATCGCTGAAGCACCTCATCATCACTTGCATTCATGATTAAACTTTCAGTATAAATTGTTACTTCCTTTATCTGTGCTTCCGACTGATTCACTTCTTCTGCATCTACAAGAACTTCCTCTTGTGCTGTAACAGTTTCACAAGATGGCACATCCTCCTCAACACCTGTAATCACATCACAATTGTCAGCTATACAAACACAAGAGTTCACACTATCCAACTGATATGGATCTACCCAATAACTCAAGAAATCATCAATAATCTCCTCCTCCTCTGCACCTGCAAACATACACAACTCATCAGTTTTAAAACTACAAGACTTTTTAGTCCTGACTTCTTCCTTCAACACTTTCCTTTGATCAGATCTGCATGTGGAATTTTCAAATTTCATCTCTGGCACAAGAACTCTAAGCCCCTTTTTCAACAAGGCAATCAGAATTTGCCTCAACCTCCTCTGCAATTGTTGCCAAATCACTCTCTTTTCCTTCAGTGGAAAGAGCCATTTTCCTTTCTGCTTTTCTTGCTCTTGTAGCCGTTCTTCTAGTACCTACAACTGTGCCTTTATTTTTGCAATCTTTCTTTCTCGAACTCCTGTAGTCATCTCATCTCTGTGGAATTTTTCTGAACCTCTTCCTCCTCTAGAAAAACTCCCTCTGCCTCTGGCAAACTGCTTCCTCCTAATTTTCTCACTCACCATGAGTTGTATTATCCTTTGCAACAGCAATCTCTCTTGCTGCAACTTACCTCACCAATCCTTCCCTCCGGATCTGGTATTTTGGTAAGTACTTGGTTCACTGCCTCTGGAACCTCTTGAGCACTCCTCTTCTCTCTCTAGGCTATCTCTTCAACTCACCTTCTTATTCTTCAGGACACTGCAATTGTCCTCCCTATTCAGCCTTCAGCTGAATGTCAGGTTCACTGCCACCTTCTCTGCAACCATAAACTTAAATCATAAATTTCAACAAAAAAATATCATCTCACCTCTAAGATCCTGCACGATCTTGTCTTCTTTCCACTTCTGCAATCCTGCTCACTTGCAATTGTGTATGCTGCATATCAAATTTAAAAATCTCATCTTTCTTTCAATTATGCAATTAACTTAACTAAAAAAAACTTGAATCTTCAAACAAAGCTAGTCCTGCTCTGATACCACCTGATGCAGGGCACCTCCCTGCAATAACAAGGATCATTTTCTCTCATGCACATAAAGGCAGCTTCAATACTAAGCTCTAGAATGTCCCATTCCCCTATTCCCAAATATGTTCAACATGCGGAAGCATTTAAGCATATGCAATAAAGTCATAACACAATCTTCACACAATTGGTTCCCTCATGAACCGAAATTAAAATTGTATTAAATTGAATACTAAAATATGCTAACTGGCAACTCATCAACAATCGTTTAAAAACCTTAGGTGCCACTCTCTGCTTTGAAATCCTTATCAGAACTCGCGTCCATAGAAACTAAGCACAAGCTTTTACCTTGGTACTTTCCAGAGCCTTGCAATTCTTCAAATCTTCACCAACACAAATCGTAATGCAATACAACATAAATCGTAATGAAATACACTTCACTGATATCTGATTCATGAAAGTCAGGTATATAAACAGATCAGCTTCGTAAGAGGAATTAAACACTGTTTGCCAGCTCCAGATTCATTGTGACAGAGAGAGAGCATTACATAAATTAACTTTCAGCACACTCGTTTTTCTTTGGATGTTTGCATGACCGATCTCACCAAGACATCTACCCAGTTTTCCCCAACCCAGAAGGCCATAGAAATTGTGCTATAAAACAATTCGATTCAGTACTTTGAGCGCATCGCTACATCCATGCCAATATGGATGGTATCGCTGATATTTCTACAGACTTCGTTCCTTATGTTACTCGAGAGCACCAGCGAGAATTGAAGAAGGCTACTCCGCCAATCGATTTAACAACCGCAGGCTTAATACACAATAATGCATCCATCCATGGGCTACCACGCAGTTTCTACCTTAGCGGTGAGAGAGTTGGGAACTTGTTCTCCTCCTTCGGCGTAATATCCCATCTATAATTCTTTGAAAGACATCAAACTATGTTAAACTAAAGCACCATATTATCATCTCATCTCTGCATGGTCAATAAAACCATGTCCTTCATCTGACCATCATTGTTAATTGACATGACATTGGGTTTAAACCTCTTGCGATTTCACAATATCATGGTTCACGCCTGCTAATTGCAGTAATTATTATTACAAACAGAAATCCGCATAGCAATTATAAATTATGATTAAGAGCCTCATCGTATTAATGCTTTTCTTCAGCGGCGTCAGTTATAAGTTTAAAAGAAACGAACCACACACAAGAGAAACAACAGAATGCGCAATACACAGTAATCCAGTGGAGAATAAAAGGCGATTCAACAGTGCAATCACTATTGAACGCATCCACTCATATCAACAGAAATTCAGGGAATTCTCAAAAATACTAAGAGGAAGTTTCATTCATGATCATTCTGGCATGCTCCTCCCTCTGCCTTGAGAGCTTGCTGCCACTTTAACTTTATTTATATATAATAATGGATATAGAAAAGCAGGCTTTTTTTTTTCTTTTTACATAATGATTTAAAACATGGAGCTTTATTCCCTATTTTTATCCAAATTTTAACTAAAAAAAGCATATAAATTCTATCCCCTTTTTATTCCATATTTACACATGAAGATGTTCTAGATGCTCCCGCATCAGAATAAGTAGCAATTATGGTAATAAAAAAACTGGTTGATTGGGACTTTAATTTTTTTGGGGTCCGAAATCAATTTTAAATCACTAATGAAATTCAAAGAAATATTGGATTTCATTTTCGGCATCGATTACTCCATATTAATATTGGTTTTACTCATATGTTTTTCATATTCTTTGGCCCATGCATCAGTATTTAAATGATTAAATATAAACAATAAAATATACATGCAGTGCATCTAAACAGTTAAATCCCTGCACAATATTAATACATTTCTTATATAGATAAATCATTCCTCAGATTCAAGTGATTCTAAAAATCATGTAACATAGCAAATATCATCCGTCAAATTTGATTCCTACCCATTGAAATAGTTTGATAACAGAACATTTTTAAATAATGGTAATTCACAAACTAAAGTTCAAGAACTTGACTTAATCTCATAAACAAATTCAAAGCCCCAACTGAAACTTCATAAATCAAATGACACACATCCAAGTGAAAATAATAAAAATAACAATAAAATTTAAAACTGCACCACCATTTAAAATACTTTCATTACAATAATATAAATCTTAATATTTCACGAAAATATGTTTTCATAGGATTTTCTCTCATAGAGTATAATGACTTCCAAAGTTAACATGATAGTATCAGCCAGAAAATGAGTGTTGGCTTCCACCAACCGAACATACATTAACACAAGTAATAACAGAGTCCACAAAATAGAATAAACATCAACAGACACATATAAAACACCTTTCAATCATAACTTGTTATGTAACTTCAACATACCGACATATATTTAACAGTTAAAAACCACCACCACAAAGAAGACACACCACGTGCAGAGAAGACCCTTTCTGAATGTTATAATCATCCAGAGTACGTCCATCTTCCAATTGCTTACTAGCAAAAATCAGCCTCTGATACCCCCCTTATCCTGAATCTTAGCCTTCACATTATCAATGGTGTTAGAGCTCTCTACCTCCAAGGTAATAGTTTTCCCACTCAAGGTTTTCATGAAGATCTACACACCACCTCTCAAACGAAGCACAAGTTGCAATGTTGATTCCTTCTGAATGTTGTAATATGCCAAGGTAGGATCATCCTCTAGCTCCTTGCCAACAAGATGGGCCTTTTTTGGTCTAGAGGGATGCCTTCCTTATCCTATATTTTTGCATTAACATTATCAATGGTGTCATAGCTCTCAACTTACAAGGCGATCGTATTTTCGGTGACAATTTTAACAAATATTTGCATACCATCCCTTAGACATAGGACAAGATGCAAGGTGGAGTCCTTCTGGATATTGTAGTCAGTGAGGGATCAACCATCTTCAAGTTTTTTTTCCAACAAAATTCAAATGTTGCTGGTAAGGGGGAATGCCTTCCTTATCCTAGATTTTGGCCTTCACATTTTCAATGGTGTCTAAGCTCTCAACTTCCAAAGTAATTGTCTTACAGGTAAGAGTTTTGACAAATATCTACATGCCACCTCTCATTTAGAGGACAAGGTGTAGGGATTATTCCTTCTGAATATTGTAGTCAGCAAGGGTTTGGCCATCTTCAAGCTGCATCCCAACAAAAATTAGATGTTGTTGGTCAAGGGGGATGCCTTCCTTGTCCTATATCTTAGCCTTCACATTGTCAATGGTGTCTAAGCTCTCCACTTGCAAAGTAATCATCTTACCAATGAGGGTTTTGACAAAGATTTGCATGCCACCTCTCAAATGGAAGATGAGATGTAGAGTGGATTCCCTCTAAATATTGTAGTAAGCCAAAGTGCACCCATCTTCGAGCTGCTTTCTAGCAAATATTAAACGTTATTGGTCAGGGGAATGCCTTCCTTTCCTAGATCGTGGCCTTAACATTTTTGATGGTGTCTGAGCTCTCAACCTCCAAAGTGATTGTCTTACTCATTCGAAGGACAAGATGCAGGGTGGATTCCTTCTGGATGTTGTAGTCAGCAAGGGTTTGACCGTCCTTGAGTTGCTTCCCAACAAATATCATACGTTGCTGATTAGAGGGGATGCCTTCCTTGCCCTGGATCTTGGCCTTAACATTGTCGATGGTGTCTGGGCTCTCAACCTCCAAAGTGATTGTCTTACCGGTGAGGGTTTTGATGAAGATCTGCATCCCAACTCTAAGATGGAGGACACGATGTATGGTGGATTCCTTCTAGATGTTGTCATCAATAAGGGTTCGACCATCCTCATGCTGCTTCCTATCCAAGATCAAACATTGTTGACTAGGGGGGATGCCTTCCTTATCCTAGATCTTGGCCTTTACATTGTCAATGGTATCAAAGTTCTCAACCTCAAGAGTGATAATCTTTTCAGTTAAGGTCTTAACAAATATTTGCATCTTGAAATTGGGATAAAGTTAGTAAGGAAAACTTGCAAATAATTTCAAATAATTGTAATATTGAAACAAACTGAGTAGAAAATATAAACAATCACATCATAAAATATTTCGAAATAATCATCAAGTGTCACAAAATATTTAGGGAAACTTCCTAATATAAATCCCCACAAGAAAGCACAAGACCTGGTGGTATCCCAAGCATGTCTTAACTTTACACCACCAAAAGCCATTAAATTGAAATTGGCATCTCTTAGGAAATAAATCTTAAAAACTCATTCTCCAGAAATATATTCAAGAAAACTTCTCCTTTTTAAAATGAGAAAGAGTCGAAACCATTACAAGGTTAGAAGAAAAAGCGTAAACACTTATCACAAATGAAACACAAAAAATACAGAACCCCTAGTAGATCTTGGAGATGAAAAACAAATCTATGGCTACCAAAACAAGAAAATACCTAAATTATCAAAATGTTGGCAGGTTATACAAGTTATACAAAGGAAATATGCATTCATACCTTGCAAAGGACTAATATATAGATCTATGAGAAGCAAGAACTATTAAACAAAAGACTCGAGGGCCAAAATATAAAAGGCACAGTAACAATGGGCTCAATAGTGGCAAGAAAATCGTAACCCTAATAAAAGTCATGCTATGTTGAAGTACTACAGGAAATGAACCTAAACACCTGTCAAAATTTATCCATAAGCGGCAAAAATTCTCCCAATGTAAATAATGACTGTATTCTAACAAAGAAATAAAGAAACTCTAAATGCCATGCCTGTAAAGTTATTTGAAAATATCGCATGTTATTGTAGAGATTAGAGAATGCAAGTGAAAATATGAGGATTGGACGAAGGGTAGGCTATATTTATAGAAGTTGTGAATGCAAGTTAATATTAAGAAAAAGAGTTCTAAATCAAAATTTTAGAGACTTCTTGGCTCTTCTTTTCTCTGCTACGATGATATGAACAACCTCCTCCCTCAACTGTTCCTTTGCTATGGCATTTTCCATGCATGGGAAGAAAGCCCAATTCCCTTGCACAGTTAGGTTTTCCAACATGGTGATAGTGTCTTCGGAGTTAACCCAAGATAATCTTTTCAATTTTCCCTCTCTCATTACAAATTGGAAGCTTGTTAGTATAGAGTTAAATTTATGGTAAACAATTTTTGGTGATTGTGTAAGAACTTTTAAATTTTTTATAATTTGAGTTGCAAACTTGTAAACGGACACATGGACATATGTCATGGGTGTCAACATCTAGACAAATGTTAAATAGAGATAAAAATGATAAACAATACTTACCCTAACCAAATTAAAAAAAAACACCTTCAATGTAATCATAATATTATGACAAGCACAACATGATTGGATAAATTCCCAAATTACATTTTTCCAATATTTTTGACATTACATTTAAAAATGTTAATTGATTTCGATGTCAATTAATTAGTTTATATTTTTGAATTTTAGATTTGAATTTTAATATTGTTTAATTATTTCATGTTTTTGAGTATCGGTTAGAATTTAAATTTTGAATTTTATTAAATTATACACATTTTATTATTTAAATATTTTTTTATATATAAATAAGTTTAACTCTTAAACAAATTTGAAATATTAAAAATATATTAATAGAACTTATAAATTTATAATTTTAAACAATCTTTTTAATTTAAAAAAAAAAAAAAAAAATAATAATAATAATCAACCAAAAGTATATATGAAAAAGGTTTCCGACACATTTATTTGTTTTTGTTTTTACTTTTAAAATCATTAGCTGACACACAGTTTTGTTTCTTCATCTATTATATTTATTAGAGGGGACGTTCAGTGCACGTATTGTTGTTTTAGCTGTAACGCCTTGTATAGCTCTATGAGAAGGTCGATGGAAATGTGACTCTACTCACATCTCGTCAACGGTGTGTATCTTTTTCTTACATTAAAGATAAAATGATTGATTATTATTTTGTTAACCTAATTTTATAAAGAATTAAAATGATGTAGTTTAATTATTTCATATGGTAGAGGTTTTTTTGTTTTTTTTTTTGTTTTTTTTATAGATTTATAAAAAATTTAATAAATAATTATTAAATTATAAAATTAAAATTATGAAATATATATATATATTTTAAATTTACTTATATAATTTAAATTTTTAAATTTACTTATATAATTTACTTATTAAAATTGCCTCTGTTTTTTGTTCTGGAGCTCCGAAGTGCGATTTTTCTTCCTGCGCGAAGTTTTGGCTTTCTGGTTGCTGACGTCGGCTGTACGGCGGATGACGTCAGCTGTGGTGGGTCCCTGGTACAGAATGACATGGTGCGGTGCTGATACTGGAGGTAACGCGATGAACTAGCTCCGATGCAATCGCGATATCGCATTGGCGGGGAACGAAGGGTGCTTGATTGGACATTTGGCACTTGCGACCGCCGACCGCCGATATCGCGATATCGCGTCGGGTGGTGACAGATGGGTCATAACTTGCAAGGAGATGAAAGTGCGATCTTGCGATGCAATTTGGCTTTTAAGGGTATGTGGAGTGTAAGTTTTGGGCGGAAAGAGCAAGTAGGTGGGTGTGAAGGGCATTTGGGGTTTCGGCAGGGGTCTGATTACCTCAGAGGGATTTTATACTCTCGAAGGAGTCCATTGTATCTGGAAGATGGCTTGAAGGTTCAGGGTTCTTGCTAAGTTTCAGGTAAACTGAGCAATTCCCGGGGGGGTACTTATGGTTATTTTTCAACCAGGGGGAGGGATATTTATATAGGTGATGATTTACATAATATTAGTAGGGGGATGGGAAAATATAGGGAGCTAAATAATAATGTTAGTGGTTAATATGGAGGTGGTAAGAAAGCGCTAAGTTCAAGAGACCTTAGGTTGTTACAAGGGGTAGAACCATTCTTTAGAGAAAGTATGGAGCAACTTTGAGTAAAGCAGATATTTACTCAAGCTAGTGTTATGAAAATGATGGAACTTAAGAGGTGTCAAGCAGATCTTGACCTCCTTTGGGGAAGTTAGTTAATGATTGGGGAAAGCAGAGAGGGGAGTTAGTTATACCTCTTTCGAGCTCTTCGCATGTAACTGCCTGTTGATTGTGTCCTCGATGAGATGACACTTGAGAATCTGGAACTGATCAGCAATTAGGATTCAACAACCTCAGAACTACCTACCCAGCCTACTCACCTAGCATTTTTTCTTCTTTTGATTTGGGTGCACTTAGACTTGCAAACCCATCATTCCATTTTTCTTTTGATGCTTTCCTATCTACATACTACCCTTATTTCTACAAGGCCCCAGATTAAGCTGTTGGGCTCCTCTGCTTCTCTACCTATCTAAGAATCTGCCAAGATTAAGCTGCTTGGACAGATTTACATTCTCTATATTCTAAAACAGGAAATTTAAACCTAGGGAGACCACGATTAAGCTGTTTGGACCTCCCTTTAACTGAAAATTGGCAATACCGAAATAACTTCTCAAAAATTTGGAAGGCAATTAACTGAACTCTGAGTAGCCTTCTTCGCTTGGAGACTGTTAAGAAAATATGGAGCATTGTAGCATGCAAAGTATGACATATTTGGCTTGTAAAAATGTCAATCATGAAATATGAGTAACCTGCTACAGTAGGAGGCTAACAATGCCAAAACATGCAAGAAGAAATTAACAGTTCCATGGAGAAGTTTGGTATCTTGCAAAGCAAAGGGCTACCCAGTAATTTAGTTATTAATGATAAATTGATGAGGCATATAGACTATGTTGATAAGTTAGCTCAATATGCAGATAATCAGGCCAGTTCGTCAACTAGTGCATCTGCACCAAAGGCACTACCTACAGGCAGAGTTCTCTATGAAAGTTTAGAGAACTTTTTTTATGTTGAACATGAGCTAAAGCATTTATTTCCAATTCAGCCTAATTTTTTCAAATACACAGAGGCTAATGAAATCTTAAGGAAACTTCAAAGGACCAGAATACCACAAGAAAAATGGTGGATAGATATGATAGAAATTTTGTAATTTATCCTTGGTAAAAAATTAAATTTTCATTATTTACCACAATCAAAGGTGGTAAAAGAAGGTGAGAAAGGATCAAACAGGTCAAGAGTATCAGAACAGGTCAAAGTGTACCAGTAAGAATATGAAAAGCAGAACAGCCAACATTGAGTTATGAGGAAGACAGCAAGATGCTTCATGATAGGGCCTGCCTCCAGCTCATCCACAAAAACAGGGATAGGAAGCCATTAGTTTTATTTATCTTCTATCTTTGATACCATTTGTCTCTACTTTCATGTAACATATAGTTAGTCATCCTAGAATATATCTCTCTTGTTATGATATATTTTATTGTAAAACTTTTGTATAAATACTCCCTCATTCGAAGTATTGAGGCTGGATTCTTAGACATTTTTGTAAGACTGATTATTTTGGAATAGAAGTGTTGTTGGACAATTATTGAATGGCTGGCTGGATGAAGAAATAAAGCAAAGGACTTTTTACAGGATTCATGTTTCAAACATTGGACGAATAAGTACCCTATATCTCATGTGTTATTGTTTTCTAGTTTAATATTTTAACTGTGTTTCATATCTGAATATTAAAAGGAGAAAGTATATTTCAGAAAGTACTTAAGTGCAATCTGTCTTTAAAATCGTGTTTATTCTAAATTTTTTCTTCTAAGGTATCATAGGCAAGGAATTCTTAATTGCTCCTACTTCTTAGTTTATCATTTTGATCATTTAATAAAAAATTCTTAATTTCTTTTTATTAGTGATCATCCACTTTCCCTCTTCTTAAAACATGTTCAAGGATTCTTAATTTCCCTTCTTCCCTTTTAAGTCCATTCCATCCTTTCAAGTCACCATTTGTTCTTTGTTTAGCTATCTTGCCCTATGAACCCATCCTTTGTTGAAAAACCAAATCCAGTTAAGCCATCTTCAGTTGACTCCACAGCCCAATGGCCTGAAATATTCAGTTCTATCCATCTACTCCTAAATTCCACCACCAAACACAATCAAAACCCCTAAGCTTTCATAGCTAGCCTAATATCTTAGAAAACAAAGTTGAATCTTAAAGAGAAAGCCCTCTCGAAGTACAGATTGGCTAGATTTTGTACTTAAAAGTTGGTTTGTGGTTACCTTGGACCCCTTTCCTTCTTCTAACAACTTCAAGAAAAATCTGAGTGATAACAAAACCAACCTGGATCTTCTGCTTAACTCCTTGCTTGATATCTATCCCCCTTGACAGAGCTTGCAACTCCTCTCCTACTTATCCCACTTCAAGAATACCTGTAGAAACAAAGTAACAAAACACCGTCAAAGCATCTTGATCTATTATATCATAAGCATTGCAGAATCAAAAATACGATGAACATACAATGGCATTCACAAGTACATGATTGTATGGAAGAAAACTCAAAGAAATTTATTAAATATAGAAGGGAGAATTACAACCCAACTGTATGATCCAGCATCATCCTCTCAGCATCAAAGCCCTCTTTACCTCATGAAAAGCAAGACCACCCAACAATACAATGCTCTTTCTCAGATACAAACTATCAACACTTCCTTACAAATTACAAAATTCCAGCCTCTAGATCTCTCAGATGAGGGATCCATTTATAGATGTCTGCAAGAGTGTGAGTCATCTCTGGGTTTTGATTAGTGTCATTCCACTTGTTATTTTTGGTTCCACTTGGATATTTCTTGGATCTCTTACTCATCCCTAGGTGAATTCAGAGAGGCAAGTGTCATAGGAGAAGTTTCTAGAAGATTCCATGAGCATCCACTTAGCAAATTATCTCAGACATTTGTCCATTCTCACTCATCGCACCCTACAGAAGGCCTCTTCAATATGCATCGCACCTGGCTAGTGTAGAAGTTAGTATGCATCGCACCCTGACAGAGGAGTAGTCAGTATGGTCCTGTTTTGGCCAATTCTGGATGGTTTTTCAAGTGGAACTTTTGGGGAATGATATAATCAGTGGAACATGATCCTTTAGGGTATGAAACAACACTTTTAGGGGTTAAAAAGCCCTATTTTATCAACATATAATATTGGGGTTGAAGTACCCAAATATTTCTATAACAACATGTCAAAGCATATCTTTTGAGCCTACACATGATTCTATCTCTCATCTTGATGTGTACATGACTCCATTGGAAGCATTCCTATACTTGAAATAGATTTTGTTTTTTTTCAAGTAGAGTATGATAGAAAAAATAAATAAAAAATGAAAAAAGAGAAACAAATAAAATAAAATTAAGTGAAAAAATAAAATCTCAGACGAAAACCTCCTTTCAGGCATCTGAGATTGACTCATTTCTTGCAAAACTCCATGAGGCATTCAATGGGTTGGGAGAAAGAGAAAAAATAAAAAAATAATAAGATCCTAGGTGAAAACCTCTTTTGAGGGGCCCAGATAGATGTACTACTTGAAAACCTCACTCGGGTAGCTGGTACGCCTAATGAAAAAAAAAATGAAAGAAAAAATATTTTTTATTACAGTTGCATCTATGTGTTTGCATTTGGGTACTCCTCCACCTACGTAAGGAAAAGAAATAGGTCAACACCACAAAAAGAGAAAAAGAAAGAAATGAGCAGTGAGGCAAGCATAAATTCAAAAGCAATCAACCTTGGGCTTCTTACCTTATCTAAAAACTGCTCAAGAAGGACCAAGGCCATGTTAATCCATCACTCTCATCCATTTCCAACCTTCAGCAATCATTCCTGAGCCTTTTCCATTCATTTTCCTTGTTGTCCTATAGTTTCTACAGGAAAGTGTTGTGTTTCTACATGATTGTAAAAAAACATAGAGAACAATTGTTTTTTTCCATATCTTGAAAACCATGCTTCCATTGGTCGATTTGTTTCATGAGGATATGCACAAGGATGATGGTAACATGCTCAAGATATTTTAGCAAATTTTAGTGCATATTTTTTGAGAAATCGACTGCCATCGCATGCAAACATTTTTTCATCTTTCTTGATATTCGTGCATCTATTGGCCAAGATTTCTATGTGAAGATGCATAAGGATGATCGAAACATGATCAAAAAACTTTAGGTGAATTAGATCTACCATTTGAGAGATATGCATTAAACAAGTCTTCTACAAGATTGTCCTGTAGTGCTACAGGATTGTGATTAGCATAGAGAGAGGGGTCAAATATTATTTTTTTCTTGGGTGAATGAAAAAAAAAGTATACCAGACCTCCATAATCCATCCTCCACACCATTTAGTCACTTATCCATCCAAAAAGTCATTTTTGTCCATGAAAAAAATCCATTTTCACGCCTTCTTCCACATTTTTCACCTCCACTAAAGTTTCTAGCCCTATCCATGAGATCACCATGAATTATGAGAGTTTTTGAATTCATTTCATGAAGATTGTTGTGGTGTTAGAGGGCCCTATGTGATTGCTACAGGAAATAATCCAATCTTGTAGCAGCCTGCACAAACCCTACAAAATCACAGTTGGATGTACTTAACCGCACTAGAGTGAATACTTAGCCATATTGAAACATTGAAGGACTATCTCTATGATCTTGGGTAGCCATAAAAATCTTGAGAAGATGCTATAGGGTCACTGATCGATCCACCATTTGAAGAACCTGCATCAATAGACTTCGCTATGTCAAACACCTATCAGAAATATCTACAAAACTATTTGGTTCAAAAGAAAGATCATATCATGGATCAACAAGCATAAGAAGATGAAACCTAAAGAAGCCAACGTCATGCAAACATCAAGTGATCAGCACGTCATTTTCAAAATCACCAAAGGAAGCTTCAATAGTCATATCAGTAGCCTCAATATCACCTACAAAAACACATCAATGGTAAGGCTCAGCTACGCAATCCTCAAAACCTATCCTATAGACTTATTTTAGCTCAAAATGTTTTGCAAGTGTATGAAGGAAAAGGTTTTTTATAGCCAAAATTAGTCGTAGAGAAAGTTCATCGTTATCTAGTAGTTAACTTCACTTTTCCACCAAGATGTCCACATGTGTGGGAGAGGAACAAGACAAAAATGAAAAATACTTGAGAAACTGGGTTATTATCATTTATTCATGATAGAGGACAAGGAATGTGAAGGGGTAGGTGGGGTTAGATCATTTAACTCAAAGCCCTTTGAGTTTATTTTGCATGCAATGAAAAAAGAGAGCAAATTGAAAAAAACAAAAACAAAAGAAAAGAATAAAAAGGTGGAGCCACCACCTCTTGGCATGCAAAGATTAATTGCTACAGGATTTGGGTTGTGTGCTACAAGACCAAAACAGGTTTCTACGTGATCATAATAGACTGCTACAAGATTGAGACAATTTGCTCTAAGATGCAGAAAAGGTGCTACAAGAAGGTCGATTTCACCTAGAACAACCATCATAGCCTTGATATGTGATGAGCCTCATTATTGAGTAATTGTATGGGCCTTAATTGGCCTTAATTCACCTTCTAGATTAGTCAAACCAACTATTCTCACAACTTATTGCATACTTTTGATTATATTTTGTTTATGAAATGAGTTAGAGTTGGATATTTGGCTTTGTGGTCTAATGTGCATATAATGCAGGAATAATGGATAAAAGCAAGGAGAAATGCAGGTATAAAGGATAAAAGCAAAGAATTATAGCAAATACCTTGGTCAAGACTCAAATGGGACAAGGTAGAGGAATTATAGGAGGTTAATCCTCCTCATCTACTACCCCTCCATTCGAATATTCCTCCATCAGCTTGGAGTGCAAACAGGCACATCGTGAGGACTAAAAGACAGTGAAGCAAGTGAAAAGGACAGAAAACAATTTATTTTGAGTTGGGAGCCAAACCACCCTAATTTGGAAGGAATTTGTTGGAGACTTCATATGTATAAGTAGAGAGGCTTAGGACCTCATTAGGGTTTGGACTTTATTTTGTAAAACTTTATTTTATTTCTGAACTGCAAAGACTTGTGAATTTTCTCTGTAATCCATGGTTTCTATAATGAAGATAAGTTCTATTTAAGCCAACTCTTAGTTAAACTTCAAGGGTTGAAGCTCTTGGGTTAGGGCCCGACCCAAGCAGCCACAACTCCTCTTTACTATATTGTTATTCTAGCATAGAGTTCTGTTATGCTTATTTGTTAAGTAGTTTCATGGTTTGCTGATTCATTTGCTTTAGTAGTTTCATGGTTTGCTGAAGCATTTTCTTTAGAAGTTTTTGGTTCTGATTCATTTGGTTAAGAATAGTTCTGTTCATTTATTTGAATAGCTTCCTATTTTTGTTCATCTGCTTCAGGAGTTGCATCTACTGTAGGTTACTTTCATTTGTGTTTTTAATTCACAAGTTGGATTAGAGGAAAATATTACTATCAGGTTGTGTGCAGGTGTCTCGGTCTCATCTCCTCCCTCTGGGACCATGACTTGAGGTAGAGACCCTCCATCAACCCCAAAAACATAGTTTCTAGTTCTCACATGGGCTATGCAGTTCGTTGTTTAAATACAGTTAGTTGTTTACCTGCACTGGTCTTCTCTGTCATTTTCCTTTGAAACTGCCCCGAGCATGTTCCCCCTACATCACTTCCTCATCGTCCGATCACCAAAAACCTTCACAATCACTATCTTATTCACTCTTTTCTCCAACCGTTGCCCCGCGTGGAGTCCTCCACTTACTTTGTGCACTTTACATCCCAACTGTCGATCTGCCTTGTCAGATCTTACAGTTATCGTACACTCGCTCACCAACCCACTTGGTCAAATCTCCACCATAGATCTACCTTGCCAGATCCAACGGCCTTCGCGTGATATCGTTTGGATTTCTATCTGATCATTATTTTCCCGAGGGCATGCGAAATGAGCAGTTTCCCTGTGCTACATGTTGCCCTAGGAGGCTACTCGCATAAAATTTTAGGAAACCACTTACAGCTTTGAGGGCGCGCGATATACTACTTACCGCCCTCTAAGCCCGCTCCCCCATTTCTACACGTTCCTTTAAGCACTCCCATCCCCACCATCGATCTGTCTCCTGATCTAATAGCCATCACATCACCTGATCATTTTATCGCCTTAAACTCCCACCGTTGATCTGCCTCGTCTGATTCGATAGCTATCGCTTCACCCAATCAACAACTAGCTTGGCCAATCTTCATCATCCATCTGCCGATTGATTCCACCCATCCATCTCTTGACTTCACCTCTGCGACATAATCTCCACCATCCATCTTCTGTTCACTGATCGATCCAATGGTCCCTATGCGCTACTGCATCCTTACATCCTCCTTTCATTGAGTTCAACCTCTAATCGCTCTTACTCTTGAAAACCAATTTAGCCTAAGTTTCTTTGCCACACCTTAGTCTAGTTTTAATTTTTTTACTTCTGCAACATAGATAATTAGCATTAGGTTAATGTTAAATTAGCAATTCTGGTTAGCATAGTTGTTTGATTGATTAAGTTAGGTTATGGTGCAAGTTTAGCATTTCATGTTGTTTTCTTCATTACTGCAATAGAAGTAGCTCTCTCTTAGAATAAGGTTTGCTCTCCTTCCATCAAAGAATTAAAGCTTCTTCTGACTCTATAAACAGTGACAACAGGAAGGACCTTCACTTCTACTTGTGCATATAGCACTGTCACCTCCAAGTTTGTACGAACCCTGGGTTGATAAGTAAAGCTAGTAGCCCTAGGAGTTGCAACATTATTGTTGCAATACCTAGGCTCGTCAATATGCAAGGAAATATTTAGAGGAAATGTAAGGAAATATTCCTCATCTCCAACATTTGGCATAAGTCTTCCAAAAACACCTTATTCATTCAAAAAGGAACACTAAAAATTTATAGTTTGAATTCTAGTAAGAAAAACATTTGGATTGGATGAGCATGGTGTGTTGAATAAGGAAAGGGTGCATGTTTAAAATTTTATTTCCTCAACTTTGACACAATATTGTCAAAAAAAAATATGCTAAATGGGGTTCCTTGAAAAATTAAAAGGGTATGACGATGAAATTGCATTCAAATTTATAGTCAACCTAAGGAATCCAAATGACCAAGAGTTTGTGACAATAGTGAGAGGATTGGAAATGCATTTGAATGAAAGTGACATAAATAGGATCTACAAGAGTGGATTGGGACAAAGAATCTAGACTGAGGAAATGAGTGCTAAGAAATCCTTCTGATATGGTAGAAGAGATGTGCAGACGTTAAAGAAGCATGTAGAACAATAGTTAGAGAACCATGAGAAGCAGAAAATGGAGTAACTAACAAAACAATAAAGCAAGGAATATGAGTAGGTTTCTCAGAGAATGAGCAACAGTTTCAGTAGGGGGAAATGATGGGCCTCCATATTAGACACAATTTAAGGCCATCTAATCTTTATTAGGCACATAAAGGCTATATTGAATCTCTCCTCCTACACTTAAAAATTTTTTTTAGCTTTAATATGTTCTTAGGAAGGTTTATAGATAATTGCATATTATGTGCCTAATATTATTTATTTTTGCATAATATTGAGTAAATTTTGGAGATAATAAAGGGACTTGCTCCCTACTATAGGATAGACCAAGATTGGATAATAAATGAACTGTATATCATGAAATTATTTACAAATTATGAAGTTCCATTGATTGAGAAAATCTAGGAATGTATTCCCTCTCATTAAATGAAGATTCCTCCTGTCGGGAATGAGATCCACTTTTAGAGAGATTTTGGAGATGAAAGTTGCTTCCCCAATGAATTTGTATAACTAACAATTCTAATTTTCCTCTATGGACATGTATTTATTAGTCTTCTTGAGGAGAAAACTTGTTATTTAGAAGCTCTACTTTCATTTATAGCAGGGTTGTACTTGGATTGATTCAAATAATGAATTTTGGCATCATTTCCATCTTCTAAGGCTTGGTTTCCTTCATAGGACTCTGAGTATCCTTGGGCTTGGCCATCTTAGGAGCCTCAGAGCCTTGTTGTACAATCTCTTTATTTCCTTTGAATGTATTTTTCACTTGCATCTCTTATTTTTTGCATTTAGCATTCATTCTTCCTTTATTGTAGGTTATATTAGTTAAATGATTAAAATGAGTTGTTTTCGTTGCTCAAATAACTATATTAATCATCAAGAAATTTAATTACATAGAATGTATATATATGGCTACTATAAGAGAGAACTATGATCCTCATCTACGACACTATAGACACCCATCTGATCAACAAGTCTTTCCCAACACCCATTGGACTTATGAAGAAATTTTTCCTCTATATTGAATTTTTTGGAGCACCCACTCTACTCTTCTGCTGACCCTTGTTTCACAATATTTCAAACTAGAGTAAATTTGAATCGCTTGACCAGAACAACAAAAAAACCTCTATCAATATAGGCTCAAGACATGATATTAATCTCACCAAAAAAAAAGTGCATAACTCACTCACCCAAACACTGCGAACAACTCATCAGCAATACATGCAGCAAACATAAAAGATAATATGATATAAACATGATAATCAAGCATGAAAGAAATGATCAAAAATCCCTCCTACTCCTTTATCATAATACTACATGAGATCTTGGCTTAAACATAATTTTGTTGCCAACTTCTACTATTGTGATCTACTGAAGGTATTTTGCATAAATTCCTACACATTATGCACACACACAACTCTTCACTCACTCACATTCTCCAATCTCACACTACCATCTAGTTTTCTTCTCAAGTGAACCAACCAAATAGACCCATGATCTCCATCTATTTGTAATCTTCTTAAATGGTTAAGACAATTAATTCCAATTATGTAGTGGAGCTATGTTCATATGCTACAAGTGGTTCAGTTCAAGATTATTGACTCCATCAAGCCACTAACTTCATTTAATAATTAATATTATATTTTAATCATCATCTCGAAGCACACTAATCTTTTTCTAACCTTTACATGAAGAGTCCCAAACAAGACAAGACGGAAAAATAAATAAACACATGATGAGCGCGAGAAATGAGAAGGAAAATAAGTGAAAATCCTTGGTCACACCCATAGTATAGTCTCCATGCAACTAGAACTCCTACAATCAATCCCATAGACCTGCATGCCAGTGATTGGAGCTTTTCAGTCACTCCCATAAACTTTGGTTCAATGCAACTGTGGAAGAGGATGACTGGAAACAACTTTCCTTTGCTCAAATTCTTCCCAAAATTTCTCCATTACTTGAAAACCTTTTGTAAGACCTGAGGGACCCATTGTAGCCATTACAACACTCCAACAAACCACTATAAAAATTCCATCATCATCATAAGTCAAACTAAGTTAACTTGAATGCCATCCATCAATTTCTCCAACACTCAAGCCATCAAACTTCACCATAGCTACTCCAACATCTAAAACCACCAATGATAGACCCTGCAATTGATCATACAAGTTGAAAACCATTCACACACACACCTAGTACCATAAAAATGACTTGACAGTCTCCAATACTATCAACTAGGTTTAATGGGTCCACATCCTCCCAAGGAATCTATACATAAGCCAACAACCTGCAATAACATCTTCAATCATCAAGCTAAGGTTTACAACCAATGCACATGACAAGTACCATATCACTAGCATATGCCTAGTACCTGTACCAATCAACCATGTAGTAGCTCATCCACACACACACACGCTAGAGATCATAAACCAATCAACTATGTGCATAACAATCACATACTACAAAGTTGACATCAATGCCAACCAAACAACTAAGCCACAATTCCAACAAACTTGCCCTTTGGCATTGATGGAAACACCAGCTAAACAAACCAATTGACCTCTGAAAAATGCTTCATTCACTCCTCCTTTGACATCAATGGCAAAGGGCTGACCTCATCCAAATAGTCATAGTTGAATAGACATTACTCCCCCTGGAAACTAGTTGTGTTTAAACAAGCAACAATAATAATAACCATCCACATAGTGTGGGAAACAACATACCATAACCAACAAACATAGCAACACATCATGTACATCAACAAGGTCAGGTCATAATGCATCAGCATACAACAACACTCCACACGAAAACATGACATCAAACATTAGTGGTAGCAGCAACAAACTCTATCTCTCTCCTAAAGTAGTAGTAGAAAACTCTCCATGAGATCCAATCTCAACCAACAACGACAACACTCAATATCAATAGCAACATGAGCATCAAAAAAGAAAAAATAAATAAATAAAAATAAAAAATGTGATATGAGAAACAACACATCATAATAGCAATAACAGACAAAACTCTTTATTCAGTAAGATCAACTACATCAACCTCTCTCTCCTCCAAACTAGCAACAACATAGTATACTGGAAACAACAATAAACCATATATGATAAAAAACAGAATAATGGATATGCTCCCCCTGAGCATCGTTGTCATGTAACCAATTCCTTCTAGTTGAAGGCTACACATCAAGGACCAAGGGACTGAGTACAAAATATGGTTGATATACAGTACATGAATGAAACAATACCTATCATCCCATATGAATGGTTTCCCTCATGAATGAAAACTAGACATCAAATCTCTCTCTCCAACATAACCATGACCAAAGATATACAATACGATGTAGTACATGATTGTATAATAAGATACAAGGCTATAAAAAGACTATGATGTGATATACAATAGCCCAAACATGGTTGTAACAACTCACAATAACACCAAATTATCATGAATCATAACCTTCCTACAACCAAATCCTGACAGCATGAACTCAATGACATGAACACTTGATTACATGGCTTCACAAGAAACATACATGATTGAAACTAATGAAGTACGATATGTGGCATGTGGTTGTTACATGACCAAAGTTTATGACCAACACTACAAACATTTTGGCCAATCAACAAGATGATGAATTATCATCAATATAAATATAATAATTCGTACAACCATCCAAGTGTATAATATAGATCCATCATCTAGCAGCAAACAAAGTGATAGCAATAGTAACCGATCATCATGAGATATGAAATAATAAGCAATAATAACATATAACCATGACATCAACTGAGCAACATAAAACTCCCATATGTAGTATCAACATAAATATAACTCATGAACTTCTAGTAGTAACATATGACCATCATCTATATCATCCATAACGCATCAACAAACACATTTATATGGTAACAAAAAAATCATGTAAAAAATATGTGCATCATTTGTAGCAGCAATCATCCACTAAAAGTAGCAGGAATCAAATCAACACATCTCATATGATGAGATAGGCCTCAAAGTATTATGGAAACAAACCAAGGGTCCATAAAACAATAAATATGATCAACAAAACCTCCAACAAATACTAGAATATCATGTCACTGGTAACCACCAAGCCATATATGCATAATGCTAACAAATAAGTAGCAACTAATAATCTTCAACATGAAGCAATAATGAGCCATAAGGTGATCTACTAAATGCAACATAGACCAATTAATCGCCAATCTCCTTAATAGTGGAAATGAACATAAGTAAGAGATCCGTGACCAATAGATCAATATCTGATGGTAATAACATCACATCACATGTAATAAAAACTAGCAACAATAGAAAAACCATAGGAATGCATATGGAACATAAATACCACCAGCATAACTGAATCACAATTATCTAATATGCAAATGTACTATGGCTCCTAATCATTTGAATTAATGCATGAATGCTCAAAACAACCATTGATTTGAAAATAATCAACTACATGAAACTCATATAAGGCATATAAACTCAAGGCAGTTCTCATCAACCTCTAATAACTTCTGCAATGGCCAATGTTAGATAAATATATCATCATGAGAAACATAACAACGTCCTCCAAACAATCTCATTGACCAAGATGCCACCAATAAACCACTAGAAAATGAAAGCATGTGAAATGTTCCCCCTGCACATGTGCCATGTCTACATAATCTCATGCAACAAACAACTGCGAGAGCTATAAAAGTATGTATCATAATTCTTATTCAAAATTTTCAATATTGTAGCACTTTTAATAATCTGCATGCAACCCATAACGCAACCATATGCTCTCCCTGAGACCATGCAGGCCTCAATTTATAGTGGGAGTGCTTTGTTGCTCCTTTCTTCTCCAAATTTTGTGAGGTTGATCTTTGGCATGCATACTCTTATTTTGATTCTTGACTAGTTGGATTTGCATGACTTTATTCATTTCATTTGATTGCCTGAAATATATAGGCGGCTTGTAGCCTTTTTCCTTATGACCCACATTATCACAAACATAACATTTAATATGCCCAATAAATGTAGGAAAATGTTCAAGTATTTTGTTGATTTGATTTCTACTCCTTGCTCCATAGGTCATACAATCAACACCTTTATGACCAAAATCATTGCATACACATAAGAGAAATTTGTATACCTGTAAACTGATAGGACTCCTATTTGAGGATCATCCTTCTTTGGTTCCTTATTTTGCTTGAAATGATTTATAATTTTGTTCCTACAATTGGCTGAAATGTGCCCAAATGTTTTATAGCTAAAACACTTAACATTTCTCATTTCTTCCCTTGGCACATTTTTGGGCTCTTGGCTTGGCACTTGATTTTTCCGGCGATTTTATTCATTATTTCTCTAACTTTTTGCTTTGGGATCTTCATTTTCTACCTCTTTTTTCCTCTTGATGTTCTTTTCTATTTCGGAATATAATTTCTCGCAATGATTGAATCAATTCTTGAGTTGGCTACCAATCTCCTCTTCAATTTTCTTTACTTTCTCCAACTGATTTTTCAAATCAGAAATCTCTTCTTTGAAGGAATTTTCTCTCTCTTCAAGAATCTAAAGAAGTTTCTTCACATATTTGTTTGCCATCTTAATATATTCAATCAATCTTTCTTGAGCTTTATTTTTGGATTCAAGGGTAACCATTATTTTAATCTCTTCACCTTTAGATTCCTGCAATGTAAATACACCTTCCTCACTTCTTGAGGAATCAAATTCAAAACTATGATCGTCAACTTCTTTAATAACCCCAAAATCATCATTGTTAGACAAATACATGGCAAACACAGAATATGAATGATAAACATTGAGATTGCCTTTACTATTTACAAGATGTTCATTTATAATACATTATACATGACTATTGGATTCATCTTCCAACATCTCTTGGACTCCAATGGTTGTTCAAATTCCCTACCAACTCATAGAGGATTAGGTGTCCAACATTCCCCCACTTAATCCAAAGGGGTATGTATGAGTCCAAGAAGAGATCTATAACAATGTGCAAAAATTCATGGCAGCACTAGGATGAATGTGCTCTCTGAAATGTTGGCATAAGAGTGTGGTTTATGGATAACCACCAACACTGGAACGCTTAGTGAAGTTCTTGGAACTCTTCCAAATCTAGCATTAAGCTACGGTATTCTACTAGAGGAAGTGCTCCTAATGTTTTGAAGATGGAAACCTTCAACATTGAAAGGGAGGTCTCACCCTGCATAAAAAGGGATAACCTCAACCTAAAAAGGGAGTTCTCAACCTGTGATGGTTTAAGGATGATCACTAACTCTGGAATGCTTAATGAAATTCCTAGAACTCTTTCAAAACTAGCAAGAAGCTGAAGTCTTCTGCTAGAGGAAGTGTCTCTGATTGTTTGAAGAGATGTTTGAACCCCACATATATGGTTTAAGGTTGATCATCAACCGAAGGCATGCTCAGGGGCATCTTTGTCTCTGGCTACAACTTTGAATCTGATATGACAGGTTTTGGGTAAGGCTCCCTTGATGTGGCTTTGAAGCTTGTAGATGATCATCACTTCCCCCCCTGTCAGATACAAGGTGAGAATATGAAGAGATATCAACTACATGACTTTTCAATATTCGAGAACAAATCATGTTGTATGAGCGAAATATCTTCTTGGTTGTTGAAGCTCATTTCCAAGAAGTGATCCATCCAAGATGAATCTTTATTCTTGTAGGAGGTTTGTTTTTTAAGCATTTGTGTGAAGAATGAGTACGTTGACCACAATACTTGCATGGGTGAAGATCAAAACAATGATCTTTCACATGGAAAACTTTATCACAATGTTGGCATTTAATATTCTTTTGTTTTTGTTGTGGAAAAGGAGTAGAATCTGGAACATCTGATGGTGAATTGTCATGAAGGAACCCAACACTTTGAAATTTAATCGGCTTGGAATAGTTTGGAATATGAAAGGACACCTCTTTATCATATCCAAGGCCTATTCTATGCTTCTTGTTGACAAGCTCTTTCCAAGGTCTGATGATTTGCTTGGGAAGTACACGCTTAATTTCTGCTTTTGCATGCAATTTTTCTGCCTCATTGGGTATTGGATCTGATTCAACTTGCTACTTATGGGAGTCTGTTTCAATTTTCTGAACAGAAATAGGTTCAGAATGATGACTCCACTCTTGTAATTCTTCCTGCTGCAATTGAGATTCAAGCTACAAAAAATCGATCTGTTCTTGTGCATATTGTAGACATGTCTAAATTTCAAAGAGAGAGTTTTTGTTGATTTCAACTGTGTTTTCATCCATAGATAGGATTATATTGCTTAATAAGTCTAGTAAATGATCAAGTTTGTCCATTTTCTCAGCAAATAAATAAAGGCTCAACAATCCTAGTGGAGACTGTAGCAGGGCTAGACGAACCTCAACTATTGAATATTTCAAAAATGAAGAATACTAGTTATGCATCAAACCATCATTGAATATATAATGTAGGCACAAATTTTTATTAAATAATTTAGTGATTCCACTGAGAGAATTTCCTTCTTCATTCCTATGCTTGAAATAGTTCGGATATCTCAAGCAGTGCAAGATTCACTGCTTTAGTTGCTAACTTCAGTTTGCATGGAGCAAAAATTACAATAAAGAAATACAACAGAGCTCCTTGTGTAGGAAATATGACTTCATTATGTTCCTCCCCATGAAGTAACTCATATCCCCTCTCAAAATCCTTTGACCAAGCCTTCTCGACAACTGTAGAGATTAAATTATATGCTTTTATTTGGGTCAACACAAAGTCGAATTTAGAAGAGTTGAGAGTAGCTTAACTCATCTTGCACAAAAAATTGAAAATGATTTGGAAAACCTTGCAAAAATGTTACTGATGCAGTCAATGACCCACAGTTACTCATTGGTTACTCAGAGATTTGTATTTATGTAATATTTATGTCAAGCCATAGAAATTACAGGCCTTCGAATAGTGATCAAACTCATTCCAAATTGACTATAACTCTACTCTTAAATTGGCGAAATCCTCTGACGACCGGCTTAACAGGTGGTCAGATAGAGGGGACACACTGGCCCTACTGGAATACTATTGGATGACTGGATGGAAAAACACAAAATCCATCCATCCAACTTCCCACACTTTAACTTAATATTTGCCTCCAACTCTGCCAACGGTCACAATAATTTTTCTTGTAAAACAACACGTTGGCTTTCTTTCCCTCACACCCTTTGCTCCTACCTAAAGCAAGATATTCCCTCAATTTCATTTTAATCAAGTACCCCACCAGTACTTGAGTTGATAGAGAGAGAAATTAAACACAACTATTATTTCATGAACTCCTATGCAGAGAAAAAGAAAGCATTATCTCTTCGAATGAAACTATCTCCAGAAAGGTTATATCGCTATAGTTGTTCCCAACTTTGGCTCAATTCTGTTTTTGTCCACGGAGCAAAAATACATTCACTAAAAAAACTAAGAGGACAACATCTAACAAAAGAAAAATCTAAGTGTTATTTGCATGGGAGAATGCACAAAGTGCAGGTCTGGAAAAGGTAGCAGGAATGTCAGTGTTGTTGTTTCTGAAGGGTGTAGAGAGTATTTATGACATAAAAATATATTCAATCTTTATAAACAACGCATGCATTGCATTCTAGAGAAACTATGCATGCTATAATACAAAGAGACATTGTCAGTGTGAATTTATTTGTGAAATCGATGCGTTGGCTGGTGCTAGAATGCAAAGTGAAAAGGAACAAAGTCTCAGAGAGTAACCGCAACAAAGTTACCAAAGTTTCTATTGCAGAAACAAAGTAGAGGCATAGAGAGCTAGACAAAGAATTTTATTTGATGGCCAGAGATCATAGCTATAATTTAGCTGAGAAAAAATTCATGAAATGCAGAACTAACATGCACATAGAAG
The DNA here is from genome assembly GCA_000404065.3 of Pinus taeda. Lineage (NCBI taxonomy): Eukaryota > Viridiplantae > Streptophyta > Pinopsida > Pinales > Pinaceae > Pinus > Pinus taeda. The sequence continues at coordinate 31,882 of APFE031707284.1, read as the reverse complement.
TCACAAAACAAGTGGATCAAATTTGGGAAAGGCGGGAATACACCTACAACTCTGATACTATGTTAGACACATACATGGAAAACACAGAATATAAATGATAAATGTTGAGATTTCCTTTCCTATTTACAAGATGTTGATTTATAATACATTGTACATGACAGTTGGATTCATCTTCCAATGTCTCTTAGACTCTGGTGGCTATTCACATTTCACACCAACCCATAGAGAATTAGGTGTCCAACAATCATTACTAGAATGGCAAGGAAAATGTCCATGACTGAAAATATTGTTTTCCATAACTTAGCATAATAGGTTCTATGGGTTTTGCAACATTCTTGGATTATTTTCAGCTTTTCTTTCTCTAAATTTTCTTCTTCTTATTCTTCACCATATTCACATGATCTTCTCTCAAGAGGTCAATCTTCACTGAGAGAACCCAACTCTGATATTGATTGTTGGAAATGTATTCACCACTGAGAGGGGGGTGAATCAATAGTGATTGTGTTTCATAACTTTTAAATTATTTTTTCAATTACTGCAACACAATCTTCATTTACCCATTAGTATTAAATCATATAACAAAACATATGATAACCATGGGTAATAACCAAATAATCATGCAGAAGAAAACACAATATTTTTCTAGTGGAAAACCCTTCTCTGGGAAAAAAAACACCCTTGTTGTTGACATGTTGTTGCACTTCTCAAATAATTATATTAATCATCAAGCAATTCAATTACATATAATGCATATATGGGTACTATCAGAGAGAACTATGATCCTCATCTACAACTCTATAAACACCCATCTGATCAACAAGCCTTTCCCAACAACCATTGGACTTGTAAAGAAATTTGTCCTCTATATTGAATTTGTCGGAGCACCCACTCCACTCTTCTACTAACCCTCATTTCACAATATTTCAGACTGGAGTCAATTTGTATCACTCGACCAGAACAAAACAACAACCTCTAGAAATATAGGCTCAAGACATGATACAAATCTCACCAAAACAAATTTGCATAACTCACTCACTCAAACACTGCAACAAATCATCAACAATACATGCAACAAACCTAAAAGATAATTTGATCAAAACATGATAATAAATCATGAAGGAAATGATCAACAATCCTTCCTACTATTTTAACTGCATGAGATCTTGGTTGAAACATAATTCTGCTTCCAACTTCTACTACTATGATCTGTTAAAAATATTTTGCATAAATTCCTACACAGTATGCACACACACAGAACTCTTCACTCATTCACATTCTCCAAGCTCACACTACCATCTCATTTTCTTCTCAAGTGAACCAACAAAATAGACTCATAATCTACATATATTTGTAATCTTTTGAAATGGTTAAGACAATTAACTCCAATTTTATAGTGGAGCTATGTTCATATGCTGGAAGTGGATCGGTTCATGCTTCTTGACTCAATCAAGCCACTAACTTAATTTACTAATGAATATTTTCTTTTAACCATCACCTAGAAGCACAATAACCTTTTTCTGACCTTTACATGAAGAACATCAAACAAGACAAGCCATAAGAAAATAAACACCCGATGAGCGCGAATGCGGAGGAAATTAAATGAAAATCCTTAGTTTCACCCGCAACATAGGATCCATGTGATTGGAATTCCTAAATGCTAGCAACTTGAGATTTTCAGCTACTCCCACAAGCTTGGCTCCATGCGACTATGGAAGAGGATGACTGAAAACAACTTTCCTTTGATCAGATTCTGCCCAAACTTGCTCCATCACTTGAAAACCTTCTGTAAGACCTAAGGGACCCATTGTAGCCACTACAACACTATAAAAAACCACTATAGCAAATCCATCATGATCACAAGTCAAACTAAGTTGACTTGAATTCCATCCATCAATTGCTCCAACACTCAAGCCATCAAACTTCACAACAACTACTCCAACATTTGCAACCATCAATGACAAACCGTGCAGCTAATCATACAAGTTGAAAACCATCCATACAAACACCTAGTAATAGAAACATGACTTGACATCCTCCAATACATGCAAGTAGGTGTAGCAGCTCCACATCCTGCCAAGGCATCCATACACAAGCCTACAGCTTGCACTAACATCCACAACCATCGAGCTAAGGTCTGCAACCAATGCACATGACGAGTACCATCTCAATAGCATAAGGCCAATACCTGTACCAATCAACCATATAGCATCTCATCCATATGCACACACACACAATAAATCATAAACCAATCAGCTATGTGCATAACATTCACATACTGCAAGGTTGACATCAATGCCAACCAAACAACTGAGCCATAATGCCAATAACTTTTTTCTATTTTTTAGAACATGTTAATGATATTCTTTCAAGTTTATTCCGCTTATATTGAGTCATAAAAAAATTCAAGTTAATAACAAAATTTACCCCATATCATTTGCACATGATTAGGTTAGGCATACTAGCTCACTAATTCTTGAATTTCTAGTTTTTAGAGTAGTAATTTTTTGCTATTTTTTAGCACATGGTAGAAAGGGTGATTTTGAGTGATTCCACTTGGATTGAAGTCTTAGAACATCCTACTTAATAACAAAATTTACTCCATCTCATTTTCATTCGATTTGCTTGGTCATTCAGTGAGATAAATTGGAGGACAGACTAGTTTGCAGATTGGGTATTTTAGTCTTTGAAAGTATAGAAATCATAATATTTTTATGGTGTGAAGATACTACTATTGATTTATAGGGTTAGCATTGTCATCCTACATTCCTCCTAGCATCATCAACCTCTTTCTCCTCATTATGTAATTCCCTCAAAACTTTGCCACCGAAAGTAGATTTATGGGCCTCTAAGAGGTGCTAATCTTGGAAAAAGCCTCATAAAACCTTGATACCTTCATATACCCTTTCACACCTTTATATCACTATTTCCACCCTTACAATTCTCATGGAGCTAATCTTGTAGAAAAACAAAGCAATCGTGTAGCATCCTGTAGCACTATGTAAACTTGGTCAGATTTTCTCCAAAAGCTTGATTTTTGCCTCTTATCTTTGAATAATGCCTTCTAGGCTCTGAAACCATTATTGAGGAAGAATAAAGACTACTTAGGACTTTCCTTTTTGCCTCTACAACACATCCCAACAATTAAGGGTTAGTAGACAAGATCATGAATTGAATGACATGGGGATGATTTTCATGATTACTTTATGAAGCATCTAATGAACTCTATTACTAGGTCTAATCTCATTTGAATACAATGATTGATATTTGGTTGATTCTCTTTATTTTATGCAATTAGAATAGGTTTGATTTGCTTATATTTTGTTTCTTGCAATAGGTTAAGGTTTCCATTTCAAGCACTTTCATTTTTGCAATTAATTTAGGCTTGATTTCATGATATTAACTTCATTGCATTAGATCAATGAAAAAAGGACACATTTCATGCTACACATATAGTGCCAACGCTTCTTAAGTTTGTACAAATCTTGGATTCATAATTAAAGTTGGTAGCCTTGGAAGTTGCAACATTCCTATTGCAATACTAGGGCTCATTACCATGGTCAAACATGTTTATTTAAGGGTTTATAATATATTATCTTAGTGTTTATATACCTTGGGTGTATATTATTCCCTTGGGTTTATTATTTGCTTGGGTTTATAATATTAATCATGGTCAGCCATGATAATTCATGATCAACCATGGCTCAACATTGCATTGTGATAAATATTGTTTCAATATGAAAATAAACCATTGTCCAACGTCACATTATGAAAAATATTGTCTCAATTTGAAAATGAATCATGGTCAAGCATGGATAACCGTGGTCAAACATTGCATTGTGACAAGGATTGTCTTAATATGAAAATCAGCCATGGTCATGTTTAGTTTAGGGTTTTATAATATTTGTCTTAGGGTTTATATACATTGGGTTTTAATTCAAAGTTAAACAGGAACACAACAAATTACAGATATAATCATAAATATAGAGATGCAACAAAAAAACACTTCATTTCATTAATAGAAAAATATTGGACTATGCTTACAAACAGAATGGAATAAACTAGCTCGAGCGATGGTAGGTTATCTTTGAGAAGAAATGTGGTGGATAAATGCCTCTGAACTATGTTAAAATGAATATCAAGGGCCTATTTATTATTGAAAATCATGAGAAAACCCTAAACAAACAAAACCCTAACCCCAGGAGATGTAACGCTAAGAGTTTGTGGGCCCCATTGGGATTAGTTGGGAAACCAACTTCCCGGGGTTATAGCTTGGTCATATTATCTCTATTTGGCACGTACAATACCTTGTTGGAAAGGTCTCTCTAAGTACTACATGTTTTTCCACAGGCCCTTGCCATGGGGGTGTCACTGGTGGAGCAATACTATACCACGTGCATTCATATTGGGGGATATATATTGAGGAAAAAATGACATAATATATTGAGAATATAATAGGGGTAAAGGGTATTTATATTGACTGGTATACAAAATGGAGCTCAAAGTTAATGAAAAAATATAAATTGGTATAAAAAAAGTTAATGAAGAAAAGGGTACTTGCAATATCTAGTGAAATTAAGGGTTTTTTTAATTCGGAAGGTGTATTGGGCTTGTATTGGTAGGGGGTTAAATAATGTGATTTCTAGAGGTATTTTCCAATATGTAGTAAACTTAAGGTTATTGTTTAGTACACCATGAATGCACGTGCTATGTTATAGGTTCATTGAGTGAAGCCCCTATGGCCCAAGCCTACCGATATGGGCCTACAACAGACCTCAAAAAAAACGTCATTTAGGGGGAAAAACTGCCCTAGAAGTTCAAAACCCAAAAAACTGCTAAAAATATTAAATGCTCAAATAACCAAGGAAATAGATGAAACTAAATGGAGGTCTAGGTGGAATAGGTGGGTGGCTACCAATATCCACCTAGATCATTACTCCCCCCTTAGGAAGTAATGGTCCCCATTGTGTGCAAAGCCTCCATGAGGTGAAGAAAGTTTTGTTGAAATTGGTCTGTGGTGAACCACTTGCCCTGGTGAAGGAGTTGGCATGCTTTGACAACTCAATATAGTTGGATCCTTTGTTGGCGAGTGTTCTTGATATGCGTTTCCATGAGCTGATCAGTTGCAGTATGTTCCATATAGTCTAGGTTGAGTTCTCTTGGCGTGAGTTTTTCTGCAATGTCGAACGTGTCCAACAATGGTGGAAAGTATGGTAGAAGGTAGTCTGCATTGACCAAGGAATAGTGGGATGTTGAGCTCAAAGGCATTATCATTGAAAGCCTTGGTGATAGTGTATGGCCCATATCAGAGCGGGTGGAGCTTACAGTGGGGTCCAGCGAGGTGCTCCTTCTGCAAATGTAGCCAAACTTTGTCGCCCACCTGGAACTTGTGCTGTACTCAATGCTCATCATCGCATTGCTTGTACTTAGCATTGGTTTTGTCCAATATATCATGTACCTAATGGAATATGTGCTAAATGCACTCAATGAAGTTGTTATCTTTGTCAACTTCAGACTGGACATGAGAAAAGCCTGCTTAAGGGGATACAACTAGTATGGCCAAATCAATGGGACATAATGGTTGAAACCCCATCCCTACCTAAAAGGGGTTGTGGCCCATTGAGTTATGGAGAGCTCTGTTGTAGTTGTGTTAGAAATGGGGGACACTTTCATTCCACGTGCGTGGATGCTTCAAGTTTTACATGTGTAGAATGTGTACGATCATCCTATTGACAACCTCTATTTGGCATTAGTTTGGAGATGAAAAGTCATGGACTTAGTAAGTTTTGGATCCAGCATCAACTAGAAACTTGACCAAAATGCACTTGGGAATCTGTTGTCCAGATCTGAGAAAATGGATTGTTGGATCCCAAAGTATACCCACACTTGCTCAAAGAAGATATTACCAGTGGCCTATGTTGTGATACTCTTCTTGGAGGCCGCCATGATGGCCATCTTATAGAATCTGTTGATGGCCATGAAAATGAAATCATTGTCGTTCTTAGTAGAAGGAAGGCCCAACATGTAATCCATGCAGATAGATTCCCAAGGTTGACTAGGAGTCGGTAGAGGAGTATATAGGCCTTGATTCTTAATGGCTGGTTTGGAAATGGTGCAAGATCTAATGTACTTCCCAATCCTGATGAAGTTGCGTTCAATAAAAAAACTTTTGAAATACTGCCACTATTTTCTCTACTCTTGAATGTCCAGCGACCCGAATGTAGTGCGCCTACCAAATTATCTTGGCATACTCACTTGAAGGAACAAATATGTGTACCAGGTGTCATAACAGTGCATCCTAAAGGTGAAAATTTGGAACTTTCTTCCCTTCCAGGAGTGTCTGGTATATGCTTCCAAATTCTGGACCGCTCTGGTAAAGGTGTGGCCACCCCAAAATCTCATGCCCATAGGAGTCGAGCACAGTGATCAGCGCCATGACTAGTGGGTAGCTGAGACAATCAACGACATTATTGATTTTTCCCTTCTTATCCTTAATGTTCAAATGGAATTGTTGCAAATAGGTGGACCATTTCTGATGGCAATCTTTCTGCAACTTCCCTTGCATCTGTATGAACTGTAGGGGTTGATGGTCTGTGTGGATGACTTTTTCCTTCCCCATAATGTAATTCTTCCATTAATGGTAGGCCTACACAATGGAATACATTTCTTTTTCATATGTGGGATCATTTCAGACTATGTTTGATAGTGTCTCACTGTGGTAAGCTATCAAATGCCCCTGCTAAGTAAGAACTGCACCAATAGCATAGTCGGAGGCATCTGTCTCAATCTCAAATGGTTGTTGCAGGTTTGTTAATGTTAGCACTGGCGCAGAGCAGAGGCAATGCTTCAACTTGGAAAATTCTCGTTGTTTGGTTTTAAACCAAGAAAAATTTTCTTTCGCTCCACCCTTGGTGACTTGACTTAATTTCCAAGTGATATGAGAGAACCCCAACATGAACCTTCAGTACAAATTGGAAAGGCCCAAAAAGTTTTGGAGCTCTATTAGAGTGGTTGGGGATGGCCAATCCCTAATGACTTGTATCTTGGTTGGGTCCACATGCACACCCTGCTCATCAATGATGTACCCCAAATATTGAACCTCGGTTAGGCCAAAAGTGCATTTCTCAAATTGAGCACACAACTTGTGTTGTTGCAGGGTTTGAAGGACCTGTCGAATATGGTGGAGGTGCTCTTCCCAACTCTGGTTGAAGATCAAGATTTCATCTAAATATACCACCACGAATGCATTGGTGAAGTTTCATAAGATGTCATCCATCAATATCATTAAGGTTGCAGGGGCAGTGGTCAATCTGAATGGCATGAACACCTGTTCAAAAAGGCCCTCCTTTGATTTGAAGGAAGTCTTCCACACATTAGAGGGATCGATAGACACCTATTGATAACCTGACTTAAATTTAATATTGATGAAATATTTGGCCCCTATGAGCTGGTTCAGAAGGTCATTAGTCTGTGGGATTGGGTACCTATTTCAGGCAGTGATCTTTTTCAACACCCGATAGTCAATACATAGTCTCGAAGTCCTATCCTTATTTTGTACCAATACAATCAGGCTCCCAAGGGTGATGATCTTAGCGTGATGTGACTTTCTACAATAATTCTTGAATCTGCCTCTTGATCTCATCGTTATCCAAAACATAGCATCGATATATCAGTCCATTGGGTAGCGTCGCTCTCAGGATCAAATCGATGGAGTGCTTGACCTAACAGTGCAGATGTACTCTTGTAGTTGAGGCAAAAATGTCCCTATACTCCTCGATAACCTTGTCCATATGTTGTTGCTGTGTGGAAGAGCCCTGCCGCAAGGCTATGGCCACAACCTTCTTCTTGCCCTGAGGGTGAATCATAAAGAAAACAAATTTCTTGGTATGGGAAATGATCTTACTGCATTTATTTTTAGTGATCAAAGATATGGCAGTAGGCGAGGCTATCTCCGGTATCATGTACAACTTATTGGCCAAAGTAATAATCACAGAGTGAGGTATAGACTCATATACAACATGTCGCTTCCACAAGTATGCTTGTCCCAATAATACATCACAAACTTCAAGAGGAGAAACATCACATAGTACCTCATTCATGAAGGGCTTGATGTTGTAGGGAAGGTGACATTTCTCGTTGATGCAAAGATCTTGTCCTTGGTGAAGCCACTCAATGGTGCATGGTTGTGGATGTGTTGTCTTTAGGACCATCTACTTCACGACCTCTATTGAAATGAGGTTCTTTTGGCTCCCACTGCCAATAATGAACTACAACAGAGAACCATTCACCCACATCTGTGAATGGAGTAGGCATTCCCCCTCCTCTGGATCTTTAGGCTCAATCTTTTGGATCTTGGTGGTGGCCATGGTGGCGTTGGGTCTAGGAATTGCACTTAAGCAAACTCCTCAACACTTAATTGTCAACTAGGGGGTTCAACTTAGAGACGAAGCACAAGAAATTCTAGAAGTGGTATGAAATTTTCCTACTCCTAATCCAACTTCTTAAAGGATATGCTTGCAAAATCATACAGAAAACAATCTTAAAGCAAATTCACACCAAGGAAAATCTAGTGCTGGAATGCAAAAGAACAATTTGCAAGTAAATCAAGTAAAGGAGTTTTCACACAACTAAAAAAAATTTAAATGCTGGAATGAAATGCAATGTTCATCTTCGGATAGATAGCTAATAGTATGAAAAGTGGGCCCTTATAGAGATCTGTTTTCCTCTTGATCTTCCTTCTACAAAAACAATTCATTCTTGCACTGTTGCAATCTACTTGCACTAGTGCAGGTATAGTGTTTCTGCATAAAAGTATATTTTACCTCTCTTACTAAAGATTTATGTCTTTCTGAAGATTCTCTAAGCTTCAGGGCTTAGAGCACTCTATTTCTATGACAAGAGACTAGCTCTTGCACTGAGGTAGAGTTTCCTTCACCGAGTTTCTAATTACTTTCGAAAAGACTGAAAGACGTGCTGAAAAAGAATTGCAATTGCAAACGAAATCCTTAAATAAATTGCCTATGGAAAGGAAATGCTTTAATTAATTAAATCTTCCAAAGGAAGTAAAATTCATGAAATGAAAGAAACTCAAGGTAATAAAAATAGTAGTCTAAGTGATCTGCACGTGTCAACTAACTTTTGCAATCCACTCAAAGAGTTTCTTTTCCTTAGCCATAAAAACATAAAATGCAAGTATAACATATTTATGGTAAATTCATGCAACTATTCTCAGATCCTCCATAGATATAATTTTAATGTTGAAGACAATTATTGAAGTTAACAGTTCATTTTCTTGCAAAATAACTAGAAATATTATGCAAGAAAGAAATTCAATGTTTGTTGTAAAATAAATAATTGAACCAAAGTGCAGGTAACCACACGCATTGGTGCAGGAAAAGGCTTCCTGCACGATCCAAGCAAAAGCAAATTGAGACAAGGACTGAGAGATTATGAACTGTGGGGGAAACTTGGGGTGATTTGTCGCTTTTTATCAGAGAACTCGACTGGTTCATCCCTTGGGAGATAGTCTTCCTCCTCACTGAGGTTTTGGTCTTTCTCATCTTAGCCGCAGTTGGAGTATTTTCGACTGTCTTCTTCTCTACTTGCACTGGTGTACTTTCATCTCACTGCTTGGTAGGAGACGATGTCTCTGCTTTCCTCTTCTTACTTGTACTCATGCTAGTAGACTTCTCCGCACCCATCGCTAGAAACTCTTTCAGGAATGTTTCCCAAGTTACTCCTTTTTCTTCTAGCTTCTTCTTGACCAGAATTGTGATAATCCCATGATGGAAGAGCTTGGTTGCAACTTGGCTTGAATTTCCACTCAACACACCCTTTGCCATCTTCTCAAGACTTTTGAGCAAGTAGTAAGGAAATTTAATCAATCTTCCCGACTCGAAGTGCAACAACAACCGAAGATGATATATGCATGCAAATGTATAGTGTCCCTCCCCAGTTACGAATTTCTGCAATATAAACAATAGGTCTCGCCATTTCCTGACCATGGCACTCTCTGGATGTCCCTTCCTCCAGTCAACCTTAATCTTCTTGTAAACCATGAACCAGTTCCATCATTTCTTCGTGATCCGTTCCTTTTTAAACCAATGCTCTCCCGTAAGTGGTAAGCTTGTGGCCTATGCAATAGACTCCTCTACAACTTTGAACTTCAACGAGTCGACCCTAACTCAGCCACCTTTGAATGTCCTTACAAACTCCAGTACCACAGCTATGTCAACCCTGTCAAACTTCTGTAGGAATAGCAGGAACCCAGATTCTTGCAATAGTGCAAGATTGTTCCTATACTCTGTGGTTTTCTCAATCTCCTACAAAGACAATGACTCACTCCTTATAAGTGCCATTTCAATTTTCACCTCACCCTTTCTGATCACACCCTCAAAATAATTTCTATGAGTGACTCCAATGTTTGCCGAGAGCTTTATGCTACAGGTTCGTCACCCTCCATCTTTCCAGACCCACTCACCCTGTCATGATGGAACAACCCTTCATATCAAGTGCAGATTCGTGTCAGCCCACTACGAGTGAATCATAATGATTGGGTGCAGTGGAGGTGTAGGCGGCGGTGATGCAATGGTTACAATGATCAGTTTACGAGCAAGGTAATAATGGACAAGTAATGTGGAATTATTTCAAGGAGGATGAATATAGGCTATCGGACAATAGTACTATCCCACAGTCAACGTCATAATTTAAAGATTTTTCCTAGGTTAGTAAATAATAAAACAGAGTACCAATTAAACGTGTGATGCTATGATATATCAGTACACATGTACAGGAAAGTAAATATCCATAAATATCCTTGATAAAACATTGTTGGACTGTGTGATATTTACTTGCTTTCGCAGTCAGCTGTGTTCCTACACTAAACCTGCTTGCACTGTGTTGTGCTTGCAATACGCCATGTTTGCACTAAGCATCTTGCACTAGGGACTTTTACCAAAAGAGAGAATGTGATAAAACATAATTCTACAGTTGGACTTAAAAACGATTCCTCAATATAAAAGAAAACATTATTCACCATCCTTTGGTGTTTCACAAGCATGCCTTCTGGATTGATTGCATCAAATTCTAGAATCAATTTATGAGGGAATAAAGAAGTGGGAAGGGGGTAAAAAGAAAATTTAGAATGGGAAGGAATATTACAGTAGGGATTCCAGAAACAATATTACCAAGAGGGATAAACCAAATGGGATGTGGGAAAAAATTCAAGGGAAAAAATGGGTTTTACGAAATCGGGCAAGGGTAGTTTCTTAGAAGAAAGACGAAGGTAATTCATTGGGAATTTTAGAAAAGAAACTAGTGGGAATGTTCGGAATGGGAAATAGAAGAAAGGAAAAAGTTTTTACCTTGAAATCTACCTACACTAGTGCAGGAAAAAAAATAACTATAGCAGGAAGTAAGCATTTCCTTGGATAAAAATTTCCCTGATAGTTACCCCAAACTTGGGTAAGTGCTTGGTTTCGTGAACCTGCTTCTTCTTGGTGGAAGCCAACATATCTAAAAATAAAGTAGCATTCCCTTTTTATTAAAATTTTGATCTTCCTACCAGCGTGCTAGTTTTCAGGTCAATCCTTCTGCAATCATGTCAGTCAACTGATTTTCATAATTACAGGAAATTTTTTCCTTCTGTACTTTTTGTTTTTGTCATTTTTTCTTTTTATTTTTATTTTTATTATTTTTCAATAAGGACAAGAAGGAAACAAATCTTCAATAGGTTGGTGTTACCACCCACCAAATCCTTTTCAAATGGCTATCGGACTTGCTGCATAAAATCTCCTTTAGTAAGGGGCTGAAAATATACCTTCATTCTATGCCTATTTACCAGGAACATAGAATTCCATCCATCAATAGTTTTGACTTCTACCACTCCATTTTCGAACACTTTGAACACCTCATAGGGTCCCATCTAGCGTGTATGGAATTTTCCTTTAAAATATTTGAATCTAGAATCGTAAAGGAGTACCCAATCACCTAGTTGGAACTGCTTCTTCTGAATGGACTTGTCATGCCACTTCTTGTGTTGTTGTTTAACCAAGATGTTTTGTTGAACAACATCCCTTCGGAATTCATCTAACTCATTTAACTATAGAATACATTGTTGTTGTGCTTCAGAGAGATCTAGCCCCAATTGGACTGTAGTCCTAAAAGTCTTGATCTAGAATTCTATCGGCAAGAGGACTTGTTTTACGTACACCAGCTCATATGGTGTATGTCCTCTGCTATTTCTCCAAGTGGTTCAGTAGGCCCACAATGCTTCCAGAAATTTGTCAGCCCAATTCTTTCTATTCATATTTACCATCCTTGTGAGGATGGAATCAATAACCTTATTTGTGGATTCCACCTGACCATTTGCTTGTGGGTGATACGGTGTAGATTTCTTGTGTTGTATTTTGTATTACTCCATCACACCCTATACCAGATTTGAAATAAAATGCGGTCCATTGTTAGTAACAATTTCTCTAGGCACACCAAATCTAGTAAATATTTTAGTAAAACTAAAATCAACAACTCTTTTAGTAGCAAAGGAAACAGCTTCAGCTTCTACCCATTTCATAACAAAATCTGTACAAACCAAAATATGCTTTTTATTTGATGATGCTAGATTTATTAGTCCTATGAAATCAATGGCCCATTTTTCAAAAGGCTCAATCATAACCTGAGGATATAAAGACATTTCATAGGTTTGATTAGGCTGGCCAATTCGCTGACAGCTATCACACTGCTTGACATATTGTTTGACATCCTTGAACAAAGAAGGCCAAAAATAGCCAACTAGTAACACTTTGTGTGCAGTCCGCTTATTGGCGAAGTGACTCCCACAAGGTTCATCATGGGTAGATTTTAAAATATCAAACACTTCTTCCTCTCTTATACATCTATGGATAATGAGATCTACTCTAGTGTAAAAGAGGTCTCCTTGGATCTAGGAATATGCAACACTTTTTCGAATGATACTCCGCTTTTCACGAGCAGATAGGTGAGGTCATAATTTTCCACTGACTAAATAGTTAGCTATGTCGGCAAACCATGGGGATTTTGTCAACACAACAAAAAGATGTTCGTAAGGAAAATCATCATCAACAAGAATTGCTTCACCGGGATTATTTAACCTTGAAAGATAATATGCTACTCCATTTGATTTTCCTGGCCTATCGACAATAGTAATATTAAATTCCTGTAAAAATAGCAACCACAGAGTTACTCTACTGCTAGTTAATGGTTTATTCATCAAATATTTTATTGCGGAATGGTCAGTATGCACAAAGACTTCATATCCTGTAATATAATGTCTGAATTTATTAATAGAAAAAATTACAACTAAAAACTCTTTCTCAGTAACCATATAATTGAGTTCAGCAAGTGACAAGTTTTTACTAATGAAATAAATAGCATAAGATTGTTTGTCTTCTTCTTGTCCTAAATCTGCGCCAATAGCAGTATCTGAGGCATCATAGGAAATATGAAATGGAAAGGACCAATTTGGTCCCCTCAAGATTGGTGCCTGGACTAATTTTTCATTCAATGTCTCAAAGGACTATTGGCAAGCTGTGGACCAAGAAAACTCACTGTCTTTAGCCAAAAGTCGAAAAAGGGGGATAGCTATCCTTGAGAAATTCTCAATGAATATCCTATAGTAGACCGCATGTCCTAGAAAACCTCTCAGTTCCCTTTGAGTTTTGGGTATAGGAAGACTCAAAATGACTTCTATTTTTTCAGGGTCAACCTAGATACCTTTGTTGGAAATAATATGGCCAAGAACCACTCATGCCTTGCACATTAACCTAAACTTCTTATCACTCAAGGCAATATGAGCCTCTTGGTAGCGAAGAAGCACTTTTTATAGATTCCTAAGGGCTTCCTAAAATGAATCACACACAGAGCAGTCATCCATATAGATTTCTACGCACTCAAGGTCAGAAAAAATAGCCAAGACTGCCTTTTGAAAGGTAGTCGAGGCATTACATAGCCCAAAGGGAAGCATTTAGTAAGAAAATGTACCCCATGGACATGTAAAAGTGGTTTTTTCTTGATCCTTGGGTGCTATCTGTATCTGGTTATATCTGCTAAAGTCATCTATAAAAGAAAAGTAATTCTTACCAGCAAGGGTATCAAGTACCTGATCGATGAAAGGAAGGGGGAAGTAGCCTTTGAGAGTGGATTTATTCAATTCTTTGTAGTCAATACAAATGTTCCATCTCCCATCTTTTTTTGGGACTAATACTAATGGAGAGACCCACTGGATGTCAAAAATGGTATAGATAAAATCAACATCTAAGAGTTTTTGCAATTCTTCCTTTACAACATCTCTTAGAGCTAGGTTCATTCTCCTTTGGGGTTGTCAGATAGGTCGGGCTCCATCCTCAATATAGATATGGTGTGTACAAGTTTCAGGATGGATGCCTTTCATATCTTCATAACCCCATGCAAAGGCATCGAGATGGTTTCGCAACAAATTCACAAGCTACTCTTGTTGAGAAGGATCCAAGTCTGAACTAATATACAAGGATTTACCTGGACTAATCTCAACAAGAGTAGTATCAGGCTCAAGGGTACACAAAGGTGTCGCTAGAGATGGTGGTGATGGAGGTAGAGAGTCATATCTTTCCTGAAAATCTAGACTAAAAATTTGACTCAATGACTCAAAATTAGGCATGGTGTCTAGATTGTTCAGGAAATCTTGAATCTCACCTCCTGCGAGGACTCAGAATTCTAACGTATCAAGGATGTTATCACCTAGATTGACCTCAGGCTGAAGGGAGGCAATGCTAGGGTAACCACAAACCAAGTTTAGCTAAGTAGCTAGTCCTACTAGGCCAGGAGAGGGCTCTCTCCTTATGGATCTCAGTCAAGGTGACTGGATTAGGTAAAGGATTTTAGGCTAGGTATAGTAGCTCGAGAGTTTTTATTGGATTTTGTAGAGTTTTTTCTTGACCAGGAGGAATTGGGCAGTTTGTCTGGGAAATTAGGTTAGAAATGCAGGGTGTTCTATGGGGCAAGGCAGGCATAGGATTTAGCACTTTAGGGCTTGATGAGGTGAGATTTTTAAGACTGTTGAGAAGCTAAGAAGGGCATGTGACAATCACGGATCCTTCTTAAACAGTAGAAAACATATAAATGTGAATATTTACCCAAAGCAGAGCAGTGTTATGATGGATTTTGCCTATCAACTTTGAAAACATTCACTAAGAAGCAATGGAATGATTAATGAAACATACAAAACATTCTAACATATGATCACAAAAGAAGAAACTATAGTAAAACTCCATACCACATGGATCCCATAAAAATAGCTGCAATTCTTATTAGTCTCCTGCCAAACTGCTTACAAAGATGTACAATCAAGGTCTGAGCACCATATTGAGTCCAACCCTCTACAATTAGGAAGAAGAAGAAGATATAGGCATTGTTTCAACCTCCTCCCATCCTCAAGGGTCGAATCCCCAATATGAGGAGCTAATCTAACCAACACTGAACAAGAAAATAGGAATATAGGCATCTCAACAACTTGCTTCTAAAAGTGAAAAACTGATTCATTTGGGCTCAAACTAACTCCTAAGCAATGAATCTACCTTCTATTACTATTTATTCATCATATTTACAAGCCATGACATCATTTACATAGATAAATTATACACTATGAGAGAGAATCCATGATTGCAGTCATAAAATGGAAAAATAGCAACCCTAAGCAAAAACTGTGAAAAGCGCAGTGCCACTGGGCAAAAGTGCAGCGCCACTTTAAGGTCCCTTTTTGAGACCTTCCCGACATCCAAATTGAGCCCATGATAGCTCATGGGAAATTTCTTCAAGTCTGTTTTCCAGAACAAGTGAATTTCTGCATTTGGAGCTCATTTAACCCCTCAAAACGTGATTCTCCCAATGTTGCTTGTGGCAGAAAGGTCATTTTTAGGGTGTTTTTTGACCTTTATGTGGACCAATTCTGCCCTAAAACTTTTGATACTTTCTAGGGTGCATGTCCTCATCAATCTGAATCCAAAAATGCAATCCATTTATTTAATGGGTGCCCCTAAGAAAAGCAAAGCGTCGGTGGTGCTGCGTTTTTAGGCAATTTTCCTATGTAATGAAACTCAAAATTTGCTCAAAACTTGCCCAAAATTGGTGAGAAGCATCATCATCATGTGCTTTGATGAGCCAAGGAAGCTTCATCCAGCCTCCCAAGTCTATCCTCCTCTTTCTTTCCTTTCAAGTCCCGCCTTAACCTAGCTTTCATTTTCCTAACCCTCCTATTGCAAATCTTGTTTCGGGTCCTATAGTGATGTGCCATGTGTCTGATCATTTGATTATCTCTGTTGGCCTTCTGTAGCAGCTTCTCAAGGTGTAGGTTGACTCTCTCAAGCCAAGTCTCCCTATCATCTTCAATCTTCTGCTCAATAGGAGTCAAAGTGACTTGCGTCTCTTTGCCACTTTGCCTTTTTGCCTTGAGCATTTCCAGTTCCATGAGGACTTGTTTGTCACTCAACCGCTTGTTTTCTTGCTCTAAGTATGTGATGACATACTTTTCCCTCTCTAAATTTTCCATCAGATCCTGTACTTGAGCCTCCCTTTTGTGGTTTTCTCGGTTGCCTAGCTCTATTTGCTAAAGTGTCACTGTTTGTGTTCTCCTCCTCATAGTCTCGTCTTCTTGGTCCATGTTTGGAAGGTTGAGGTGTATGAAGGGAATGAGTGAAAGTGTTTTTAGGAATGTGGGGATGGGAGATTAGCTTGTGACTAGGAAAATAATGTAGGATTAGGAAATGAGGGGGAGGGCTTGTTTGCTTGAGAATTTGATCTTGGGGAAGAGGGATAAAGGGAATGGGAATGATATGGAATGGGAATAAAGGGAAAAATGGGATAAGGTGATAGGGGAATAGGGATAGGGGAATTTAGAGCTGTAGAGCTAGGTTCTAGGATGAATAGTGAGGATTTAGGGTTTAAGCATCATTAGGGCGATTTTAGGGTTTGATATTAAACATGGCAAATGATGCTTATAATTTAGATTTGCAAATCAAAACGAAGGTGAAGGATGTCCACTTACCTATAATAATGGAGGGCAAGAGAAATTTTGGAGTTACGTTGAGGGATTGGGGGTTTTTAGGCTCTCCTACTAAAAGCGTAGCACCAACGCTCAGAAGTGCAACGCCAAGTCAAAAGCGCAGTGCCTGTGTAAATTTGCATTGGGAAAATCTGCCAAAAGCGTAGCACCAGGGCAAAAGCGCAGCGCCACTAGTCAAAAGTGCAACGCCACTTTTAGACAACTTTTGACTTCCCTCTCGGTGTCCAAATTAGGTGTGGTATATCTCATTGGAAATCTTGTCGAGTCTACTTTCCAAAACATCTTGAATTTTTCAATTTGGAGCTCATTTACCCTGTCAAAAGCTCAATATCCCAAGACTGGTCAAAATGTGCAGAATGAGGCTACCAAAATGTAGAGTGTTGTTTTAGTAACTTTTGGAGGTCTTCCTCAACTCCAAATTAAGATCATGATAGCTCATTGGAAAGCTCTCTGTGTCTATTTATCATTTGACTCATCAAGAAAGTCATTTGGTTACTCCATGATCCAAATTAGATCCTAAAACTCTCTAAGTTTTCATGATTGTTTCAAACTATGCTAAAAGATTCAATTCTTAGAAAAAGTCAAAGCTATCAGAAGGAATCCTCATAATAGTTGCAGTTGTGGCCAAAGTGGAGTAATGAGGACCCTCAGTCGAGCTCAAAGATCGTTGGCCCATGGTAAAGTGCAATGGCACAAATCTAGCAAAACTGGAGGCTAATTCGAAAAACAGAGGTGGATTCTGATACACAATTAGTGCTAATCGCATATCACATGTCGTCCCCCTTAGTGAAGGAAAGCCCCGAAGCGCTCGGACCTAAAAATGCTATAAAAATTGGAAAAGTAACTGTTTCGGTTCCATAGCACTAGATTCCCCAAAACCGGTAGGATATTGGAAGGCTTTGAGGCGGTAAGCAGTTTTGACTGAGTCCCACCAGATGCCACACATCGAGCAACACACATCCAGTAGAAGAGAGAGAAAACCGACTGCATCAGATGGTTAAACACTGTGTCGCTTGTCTGCTCAATATGAAGGACGACCGTAGGATCTAGGGGGCCCAGATCAACAATGAAGATGCGTCCTGATGACTAACCGGATTTGACAGGTCAAAAAGCAAGATGACAGGGGATTTGATGTCTGATGTGGATGATGAGTTGGCAAACGATTCATGTTCATAGGCAATCTTGAAGCAAATAGATTTAACGACCATTCAAATATGATTCATGGAATCTGACACCCAGTTTGTTAGCAAACAGGTGGCCACCTCCCTGCGAGGCGTTACCCAATGATGATGACACGGAGTAGAGGAATTCGAACAGATAGAGGAAAGGAAACTAGAAGGCCGGGAAGCGAAAACAAGTAGTCAAAGAATAGACTAGCTTTAAAGCCATGAACTGACAGAAGCAGAAGGGGGTACACACAGAGATGCAAGAAGCTAATAGCAGAGAACAGAGAGTAGAAGCCGAGATGAATTGAAGGCAACATTGATCCAGACAAAGCCGGAGAGAGTTAGAGAGTCTGTGTACTCCATTAAAGGCTTGAGAGGTTCAAGCAAACTCCTCGGCATAGGCCTGTCATACTACTATGACACTTTGAGGTCAAATTTCAGTAAGGAGAGTCTGTGCACTCCATTCCTACTGACTTCATTCTGTTTAGTGAGTCTCGAATCGAGCTCACTGTTGTAAAAACTCTGCTTGAAAACATAATAGGGAGGCCACCACTGAAAGGCTGGACTAGGAGACGTAGCCCAGGAGCATTCGGTGAACTCCTTATGAAACTTGTTTTGCTTACATGTTTGACTGTTATGTTTTCTCTGATTGCCTTAGTGTCTATGTATTCTAGCAATTTTATTGATTTGTTGCATAAGTAACATAGGCACATCCATGCACATGAGTCTATAATATCTTTTATTCTTTGTCTTGGATAAATTCCAGATCAAGTGGTATTAGAGCATAGGGTTACTAAGGTTAGACAAGCTTGTGTTGGATTTTGTTGTTGAATGCTAACTAGATCAAAGCTTAAATTAGGAGAAGAAGAATTGGCTAGAACTAACCTGGAAATTGGAAGAGTCTATTCTAAGAGGAAAATGTCAGAAGAAAATCCCTTGGAATCAGACCCCCAGTTCATGGATAGTTTCATGACCCTAAAATCCATGGTGGAGGAAATGTATAGGGACTTTAAGAAACATAGAGATGAAGATTCATCAAGCTCCAAACAAGACAAAGGAGTAGAAGAATCTTTCCTCCATGACCACTCCAAAGGCAAAGGGAAAGAAGAAAAATTTCTCACGCCTCCTAATAGCCCTAAAAGTAAAAAGAAGACATCTTTGAGAGCATTGACTTAGACAAGAGTAAAATTCAGCTGGCCAGCCTACACCTTAGAGGCACTGCCTTGGTATGGTGGGAAGGCAACACACAAGCTGACATGAAGAAACATGGTAATATTATTTATGTCTGGAGTGAATTTGTTTCTGTAATTAAAAAGAAATTCTATCCACTAGCCTACATGCAGAAAGCCATGATGAGATAGCAAACTTTTCAACAACTAAAAGGGAAAAGTGTACAAGATTACACCCAAGAATTTAGGAGAAGAGCTTTGATTCTAGGAATTTTTTTAAACTCACCTGAGACTTTGTTGAAGTATATAGGTGGTCTACACAGCTACATGAGGCACACTATCCTCATGTTTAATCCCACTAGCATAGATGAGGTATCCATTCAGGCTACGCATCTAGAATCCAGAGGTAAGAATGGGAACTTAGAAGTTGGGGGATCATCCCAACCCACTGCAAGCAAAAATAAGGAGAAAATAAAATAGAAATGGAAAGAGAGGAAGACAAACACTGTACAGAAAAGCAAATCTTCATGCACTCACTATAAGAAGGATGGGCGTGATGATGGACACTGTTGGATTCTGTATCTGGAGCTAAAGCCTAAGAAGTTTGAGGTCAAGAAGAAGAAGACTGTTGTAGCTATTTAAAAGGTTAGACTCAGGAGATGAAGCAAAAATTGCGGCCACAAGTATAAAAGGTAAAAATTCTGAAGCATATACTAGTAATTCTACACAATCTACTGATAATGAAGAAAATGAGAGAAAAGGACGTGAGCTTTTTCATATTCGAGTTATTTCCAATCATCAAAGAATTGATACTCTGTTTGATAGTGGCTCACAAGTAAAGAAGTTGGGATTACTAACCACACCTCACAAGAAACCATATCCATTAGGTTGGCTTTGTGATAAAGCAAAGATACAAGTGTCTAGACAATGTAAACTTAAGTTTTCTTTTGGGTCAGCATTTGTAGGTGAGGTTGAGTTAGATATAGTTCCTTTGGATATATGTGGAATTGTTTTAGGAAGTCCTTACTTGTAT